>CAKNXH010002429.1:126647-176986 GCA_932178445.1 Andricus quercusramuli
TTTGGGCCAAGGTTTGACCGACCGTCGGGTGCATCATGGTGACTTGTGGCTAACCGACTGCTGTATCAAGAGTTGGACCGACCGCATTCTTTCGGTCGTACCGACCAATCTGCCATAGTTTATCCGATCGTCGGCCCAACGTTGAGCCAGAAATGGGCCGACAGACGGCTTTTCGCCCACCGTCGACGTCGGTCGCCAACGTCGGTGAGACCATGGCAGCTTGAAAACACCTCAGTCGGCCCAACTCTAATTACCGTAGATCGGTTAACAAAGCAGGGCCAACTTCGGGCCGATGGTCAATCTCTGGCAGCCGACCGAATTTCGCACCTGGGAGAAACGATAGAAACTTAATTTTTTGGTTTCTTTACGGCTCTTTTAGACAGTTTATTGTAGGATACAATTATAAGATACATTATATTAATTAGCTGGAGTCTACACTTCCGGCGACGGCAAGATTGCAAGACGCTTCTGATGAAAAAATATTTTTTACGAAGATATTTTAAAAAATGAAGCTTCATCCCATGTGTTTAGTGTTATTGTTTGACCCTCGATATCTGTCATCTTGCTAGTTGACATCAGAGCCTAAAACACTCAATATTAATTTTGAATCACGCGTAGCAAATAATTGATATTGCGTTTAAATTAAGGTAAACGTCCCAGTAATCGTGACCATAAGAGATTTCATCGACTTCAAATATTTAGAAAATTGTTTTTGTAGGATTATTTGAGAAATGATTGGTACTGATTGAAGCAATAAACATCCTAGAATATTATAAAAATAGTTCTTACATTATATTTAATATTACTTTTTATTTATAAACAATTAAAAGTCAAAAAGCACCGATGTCCCAGTTATCGTGATTTCCAAATATGTCATGTACTAGTAATCGTGAGTTGTTGTCCCAGTCTTCGTGAAAAAGGTTAAGTTTTCTTGAAATCAGTTTTTAGCAATTTGGAGGTGAATTTTAAGTGTATTTTTGTTTTTTTACTATACTTTAATGAAATGAAAGATGTATGTTTAGTTTTATATTGATTGAGACCTCTGAGATGAAAGCCGTCGAAACAACCTCAAAATCGAATTTTCTGATAGTTCTAATAAGTCTGATGGACACTATGAAAATTAATCATAATAAAAATGAGTTTTCTTTAAAAATGTTTAGTTTTTATTTCAATTAAAAATATTATCGAATAAAATTAATATTTTATTCATAAGAAATAAAGTGGTCACAAAAATAAGTCGAGATAAATATTTATTAGAATTTTTATCACGATAAGTAATAACGACAATGCTGAAATTCTTTTATAATACTGAATATTATAGTTAAAAATCATTAACATTTTAAGTAACTAGATGTAACACACGAAATTGGATAAAATGCAGTGACTACAAAAATGAGGTTATTTTCTGTTTACGTTGTCACAATATTAAAACTATCAATAATTATATATCTATTACACATTTTTCTTTATATAATGCAGTATAGATTAATGTTGGCTAATGAAAAATTACTCAATAAATATTAACTTCACCGAAAAATGATAATAAACTCAAAAATTGATAATGAAATCTCTAAACTCATGCAAATATTTTACATCACCTTTTTTCAGTTTTAAGCACTAATTTATATTACGATTACTACTCACAGTAACAAGTCAGTTCTCCGATTTCATTTCATATCTTTTTGAAATTAATTAAATTATTATTTGTAACGAAATATGGAAATAACATTTTGACAGAGTCGTCCTAGTCTTCGTGACAGGTCACGATTACTCGAGCAACTATGCTTTTGAAATGTCCCTATAATCGTGACCGATATTTCTTGAACGAGGAGGTACTAAATTAAGATTTTACTTTATTTTATGAAACAGAAGTTATTTTTTATTACAAAAAAATTATTTTCGTCCCGATAAACTAATTTCTTGACATAGTAAAAGCTTAAGTAAAGAGACGCCTTTCCTAACCAAAATGTTAAGCTATTTTCCACGTTTCGTGATTCATCGCCGCTGGCAATACAAATGGATTTTTTTTACCCATGTGCACTATTTGTATAAAAAAACTAATTTGGTTTCCACAACAAGCATTGTTCAACCTTACTTAAAAATATTTTAGGATTGTATTTTTATGCGGAAAATACTTAATTCTGGCATTTACACCTCAAAACTCACGATTACTGGGACCGTCCCGATGACTGGGACATCTACCTTACCAGAATTGTGTATAATATATATAAAATATTATTTCTTTGACCAGTCACAGAAGTGCCTTCCCGCTCCCCACGAGACGTTGGAAAAGTATAGTTCTTTGACCAACATTATTACTGTCACCAATCACAGGGGTGCGTTACTGCCCCGCACGAGACAATAAAAAGGTGTAGGAGTTTGACCAACATTATTATTGTGACCAGTCACAGGAGTGTCTTCCTGCCCCCACGAGCCGTTGGGCTCTTAAATACTCTTAAATACTCTTAAATACTCTTAAATACTCTTAAATACTGAGGCGTGTTATGAGCATAATCCGGGTGCATATTGACCCAACGGTCCTGTAACCTCTTCATGAATCCTCTTCACACCGGTGAGTTTCATTGCCAACAGGTAAGGAGGTCCATCCTGAGTTGGTCCGACCATTTAAATCGATGATCTCGCATTTTTCCGGGGCCATTGCCCGATCGTCGCCTCGGTTCGTTCCTATTGCCACTCCCAACTGAACCATGGCCTCCATCCGAGAGAGGCCTATTGTGGGTGGCACTGCGCGATACTTGTGTCGTAACAGGGCGATGGGGTCGCCACATCCCTACGCCTACTTATTATTCGTTATTTTTTTATCATTATTTTTATTATTATTATTATTATTATTATTATCATTCAGATCTGATGGCAGAGGGAAACCTGCAGTTTTCAGTTATTCTTTTTGCCCCTCGTTGTTTACTTGATTCTGTAAGAAAAAATTATTGCAATATTCATAAAAAAATATAATTTTTCGTAAGAATGCTTGGTCAAGTATAGTGCTGGGGCTAGTATAAAAGTGATTATTATATTTCAAAGGAGATTCAGGTTAGGTGTGCGGAAAATTCCGTAATACCAGACAGTACACTTCAAGTAAGGGACATTTTATATTTAATTTGGCTATGTCTAGTCATCCCGAAAAATTCAGGGAGTTGGAAAAGTGGATGGACGAGTCATCCTGAAAATTCAGGACGACAAGCCAAGCTTCTGGAAAAAATTTGACTACCTATCCTGAATTTCGGAATGACCGGACTCTACGATTTTATAAACCTGAAATGAAGAACATTTTACAGAGCACCAAAATACTCCCAATTAAAAAAAAACTGAAGCCTTCACGGACATTTATATAATACAGTCAAACCTCGTTTATCGGGACGTCCTCGAAATGTAAACACCTCGTTTATCGGGGCTCGGAGGGGTCTCCCACTACTACCCCAGCATCAAGACGGGTTGCCATGACACCTTGCTGTGTTGTTATTTACGGGTTATGTCAGGTTTGTTCGCAAATGATCAAAAATAATTTTAAATTCCCGCTACTCCCACCACTCTCTCAGCTTTCCGCACTTCAAGTGCTTATGTATAAGGAGCGGTGGCTGGAAGGGGAACAATATGTCCCGATAAACGAGATCGCAAGATCCCGATAAGTGAAGGTCACGATAAATGAGTGTTCCGATAAACGAGGTTTGACTGTATATTTATTCGAAACCACCATATTATAAGCATATAAAGCCCCCCAGAAAAGTATACGTTAGATATCATTTCACCACGCCGTCCAGCTAGCGACAAATGATTAGTTCCGAATGCCACCGCAACACACACACACACCTGTCAATCAGCAGGTTCCTTCGACAGCCTGCTACACCTTTTTTCGAGCCACGTTGTTCGTAAATCTCTCGCCATACAGGCTCAATTCGTCGAACAATCCTGTTGTTTAGGACAGCTGTAAAGACCTTGTACAGTGTGTTCAAACAAGTTATTGGCGCCTCTTCAGCGATCTTCCTGTTTCTGTGAAAAATCCACCCAAGCCCAAGGTGGTAGAGACTTTTTCGAGAGAGGTATACAAAATCCCGAAAGCACTGGAGTTGAAAGAAGATACTGACAATATCATCCGGTTCTAGGGGTTTTGCGACAACCTTATGAAATATGAGGAGGAATGTCCATCAGTCACTGTCGAAGAGGTGAAAAAACCACTTAGAGGCACGAAGAACTTTTCTGCTGCTGGACCAGATTGTATCAAGAACTTTTGGTGGAAGAAGTTTACTTTTATACACTAACATTTGGCCCGCATATTCACCTCATATTTAAAGTCGGAGACGCCCATTCCGCAGTGGCTGGTATTAGGACGCACTATACTCCTGCCGAAAATAGGCAATTTGTCCAACCCAGAAAATAACAGGCCAATTACTTGTTTGAGCACACTGTATAAGATCTTTACAGCTGTCCTAAACAACAGGATTGTTCGACGAATCGAGCCTGTATGGCGAAAGATGTACGAACAACGTGGCTCGGAAAAAGGTGTAGCAGGCTGTCGAGAGAACCTGCTGATTGACAGGTGTGTCTGTAAATACGCTGCAGCCCATCAGCGCGCCCTGTCAATGGCCTGGATTGGCTACCGAAAAGCTTTCATTTGAGAGCATAGAGATATTGATGCCTAATTGCAAAACTAGATTTACTATCTCATCTAGAAATTGTCGTCTGATAACGAACAACGTCGCCTTCCAGAGGATCGTCTTTCAAGGTGATACCATGATCCCTTTGCTTTTTTGCATCACATTTCTGCCTCTATATCTCGCACTACGAAATTCTTCTGAATACCTCTGTGGCGACACTAATCAGCGCGAGCATTAGGTCACTCATGTATTTTATATGGATGACCTGACGATCAATGCCCCTGGCAAAAGCAAAATTCAATATGCTATAAATGTCGTCAAGAACTACACAGGAAAGATTTGAATGGACTTTGGTTTGGACAAGTGTGCCAAAATTCATCTAAAGAAAGGAAAGATTACTGGCGTTCCCAAGGACCCTGAGCTTGTGGATATAAGTGTTATTAGATATAAGTGTTACAGAAGAGACCTATACATACCGAGGCGAGCCTCAAAGCCGCATTCAGGACGTAACATCAGTTAAGGAGTCTCTCCGAAGCAGATACAAGCATCTTCTTCGACAGATTTGGTCTTCCAATTTGTCGGCGTTGAACAAGGTATCTGCGACTAACATGCTTGCCGTCCCAGTTCTACTCTACTCGTTTGGGGTGGTTCAATGGACGAAGAACGAGCTCAAGGCCCTTGATGTCACCACACGTAAGATCATGCATATGCACAAAAGCTTGCATAACAATTCGTCAGTTCCGCGATTATACATTTCACGCCGCCAAAGCGGACGCGGACTTCTAAATCTCTAGTGTCTTCATAACCGAATTGTTCTAAGTGCAGCTTACATTGTTGCTAATGGCAGAGATCCGCTCCTAAAAATGGTCAGGAATCAAGAGATGATTGGCGAAGAAGCGTTCCTTCACAAAGCCGCGGAGCAAGCGGCCGAGACTCTTGGCCTGAATTTTAACATCAGAAGTGAGGAAAGTAACTCCATCTAGATGCTTCACGTCTAAAAGCCGAAGTAAAGAAAGCAGAGGTTGGAAAGTTTCACAAAGAGCTACTCGACAAGCATATGCACGGAAACTTTCACAGAAATGTAGCAAAGCAGACCTTGTCGAAGGAGCAAACTTTTGCTTTCCTCAAATCATCAGGGCTCAATTCAGGTACAGATGGTTTCATTTTTGCATGCCAGGACGGTGTTATTTCCACCTTAGCATACCGTGCCCGCATTTTACGTCAAGAAGTTCCCAGTGATAGGTGCAGAGCGTGTCATGCAGACGCTGAGTACCTAGAACACATACTATCTGGGTGTCCGACCCACGCAGGAACGACGTACATCTATAGATATAATACGGCCCAAAGAGTATTTTATTACCATCTTTGTCGCTCTTACGGTGTTGGTCGCGACCCTGCCCTGTCGGACGCTCCAAGGGATATAGAGGCAATTGTCCGAAACGAGAAGTTCCAAATTTTCTGGAACTACGATCTTCGGGCAGCAGTCTCCGTTGCTCACTCGAGACCTGAAATTGTTCTCAAAGACTTCGAGAAACAAACTATATTCGTGATCAAATCCTCGGCTCCGTCCGATTACAACAAACAAGAGGTGCGAAACTATCACTGGTTCGTAACCTTAAAGCCATACCCGCGTACCAAAAATATGCCAAGGCACTAGCGAGATGAATGCAGAAAGCTGTCATCCTTGGGTCACTTCGTGTCCTCAAGACACATGTAGGTTTCGAAGGCCTGTCGTTGTGATTTCGTCGTGCCCTGTGAGCACCCATCTCACGGTTGTGAGACGTGGCCATAGGTGTGATTTACCGCGGTTGTGCTGGGGGCTATTGACATTTTTTAGATGGCGATTGCTCTTAGTGGTACCCTGCGATGGTTTTTTAACTATTTTTTCAAATTATATATATATATGAAACTTTACCTCGGAACAAACCACTTTCAAATTGCGCGCCATAAGAAATGACCAATAACAGCCAAAACAGATGAGTCCCGCATCAATCGTATATTTCTATCTACAACAATAGAATCCGTGAAACTTTCATAATCATTTTCAATTACGTTGCAAAGTGTTATGGGCCATTCATTAATTACGCAAGGGTCCCGAGGGGGAGGGGGGGTTTCCAAAATCTCTACATGATCTTACGTCGGGGGGAGGGGGGGTTAAAACCATTCTTACGTAATATATTACCACGTCAATCATTGTTTCAATTCGAACGATCACAGTAGCTACTTCTGCTTCCAAACACTAATATAGTTTTTTCAAAGAATAAAAATCTTTTGTTTATCTCAAATAACAACGGGTTTTAGTTTTTTTTGGATATGTAACTATTCAACGCCATTAAGAAAAATTCTTAGTTAAATATCAGGTGAGAAAGGGGGGGGGGGGGGTCAAAAAATCATATCTACCCTCACGCGGGCGGGGGGGGGGGAGTGAAAAATGGTCAAAATCGCCCTTACGTAATTAATGAATGGCCCCTTATGAGAGTGAATCCTCGTACACGAAAAATCATGGGAAAATGCACCAAAATGCCAACCCTCCAAATAAACGAAGAAGTGAAAGAAGCAAAAGAAAATTTATCCCCAAATATCTGAGCATAAATATGAGCTGGCTTTCGGAAATTTGACAAATGGCAAAAAAAAAAGAAACCAAAAGAATGTTCGAACAGTGATCATCATTATCAAAAAACATTCACTTTGTAGGACGTTCTCGCACCATTTCGGTAGATGAATATCTAACGCTCACTTTTACGGGGGCTCTACAATCTCATAACGTGGTGGTTTCGAATAAAATATCATACATCATTCGTAGAGTTCCACACGTCATCACGTGGAGTTTAATGTTCGTCCTCCCTGTGTAAAGACGTGCCTGACCCTACTTTTGATGTAATATATGTACTATTGTTTGAGATAGTATTTTAGATTTTAAATTACCGGCTGGACGTAGGAGTGCATCTCAGTAAGCCGACCGATCTTGATATCGTGTTAGTCTATCTGCTATCCGGCGCGAAGTATCTCCTATAAAAAATGAAGTCATTAATCAATCTAAATATTCGAAACAATCATTAAAATTAGAACTATTGAATTGTACAAGTTTGTGAGTCTCCAAATAATTGTCCAAGAAAGTAAATATTGAATTTCATTTCTGAATTCTAATAATATATTATAAGTTAGAAAAAATATATTTAGGGTAAGGAGAGGCAGCGCCAACCGGTGGGGCAAAGGCGACTTTGCTTACAACATCGCTACTATTTAACAATTTTAATATTACCTTGCATTAAATAAATCTATTTTATTATAGAGATAGTGTTACTTACTAGAATCTTGAAAATTGACGATATAAAAGAAAAATTATGCAGAGAATAGTTTTGACAATGAAAGAACGGAAGATTCGCTGGCAGAAATATAAAAAGTTTTTAACATTAATGGCAGTACTTACAGTATGAAAATTTGATATTTCGACAGATTAAACAATATCACATTATGTTATCGAAATAGTTGAACGTAATTTAAGTCCAAAATATATCAAATATCGTAAATAATTGAGGCCTCACCAGTGGGGCAAGCCCGGCCAAAATAATAGTTCACACGTGCTTAGGTTATGAATGTATCATAGGTTTTGTCGATAAGTGATCGGTAATGTAGAGCAGCCACTTATCTTCTGGGCTACATGCAAGAAACTATTGAATATTTTTATTTTAAACCCGGTCGGTAGACCGGGTGCTTTGTATTGGTACGGTAGAAACCCTTGCGCGTAGTCCGTCTTTGGTAGAATGGCAACGCACAAGAGGTTATAACACAGCTATCACTATTTTTATTAAAAATAGTTTATTTTTCTTGCTGGATATATTTAAACGTAATTTTTCCAGTACACAAAATACCACAGACGCGAACCATCATGTTTTGCCATCTTCAGATGTTTTGATTTTCACAAAAAGCTGTGGTTGGCTTTGCCCTCGGGTGTGGGGAAAAGTCGACGAAATACAGCTTGTTGGAAATAATTGAATTATTAAATCATTGATTCATTAATGTAATTAATACTTATAGAAATATGATATACAATAATGTAGGACTCGAAATGAAAAAAAGTGAATCAATTCCACATCTTATTAACTTTAAAAAAATCATTGACTGTTAACTGGTCGACGCTGCCCCTCCTTACCCTACTAATAATATGTTGGAAATTGATGTGAAGTTAGTCCAAATTCTGCTTACACCAGGGATGTAAACAATGTAAATGATAGAAACTATAGAAACTTAATTTTTTCGGTTTCCTTATGGCTCTTCCAGAGAAATATATTGTTGGATACAATTATTAGATATGTCATAGGCATTTAGAGGATTCAGGCATTCAGCTGACTGCCGGCGTTCAGAAGAATTTGGGACGAAATCTTGACCTGGCTTAGTTAGGCATTCAGAAAAATATTCAGCTATTCTTCTGAAACAGGATGTCCAACGACTTTGAAAACCTCGAAAACCTGGAATTCTCCTTGAGTTTCTTTCAACCTTGAAAACCTGGAAATCGCCTTGATTTTCGCACGAGAAACTTCAATTAATTTTTTTTTTCTTTAAAACAGTTATTACAGAATAGATGAAGCGGTTCCTATGCATTTATGTAGACTTTACAAATTATTTCATAGATTGCAATAAAAAGGATTTTATATTGTGAATAATTTCATAAGTTTTTAATTTCGTCTCCGCTAATATAGATTTATAGAATGGTAAAATGTACTTTTTTTGTCAAAACATGACTGAAGATTTCAAAAGGTTTTAAAATATTTCAAAGATTTTAAAATATTGAAAAAAGGCGTGTACAGCAGAGTTCAAATATTTCACGAAAATTTCACAAATCTTTTAAAACTTTGGAAAGATGGAAAGGATTTCAAAGATTTAGAAGAGTGTATAGTACATCTGATTTCAATGGGTTTGAAACGGTTTGAAGATTTGGAAGGATTTCAAAAGACTTCAAAACATTTTAGATGATTTGGAAAGATTTCACTCAATTAAATGATTCCAACGAATAAAAAAGATTTTACAAACAAAAATTTCAGAATTATTTTTAAAACTTTCAAAGATTTCACACGAATTTCCAAAGATTTTGAAACTGTCAAAAGATTTCAAAGATTTTAAAGATTTCAAAAAAGGAATAAAAAACCAGATTTCTGAGATTTCAAAAGATTTTACACTGATTAAAAATATTTCAATGATTTCAAATGAATACAAAAGATTTCAGAAAGATTGCACAAATATTTTAAATATTTTATAAAAGTTTCATAAAGATTTCAGAAAAGTACAATAATTTCAAAGATTTCGAAAAAGGCACAGTAAACCAGATTTCAAAGACTTAAAAACATTTCAAATATTTTTAACGATTTCAAATATTTTAATGATTTCAAATGAATACGAAAAATTTCACAGTTACTCCAAAGATGTTAAACTATTTCAAAAGTTTTCAATGACTTCAAACAAACACAAAAGATTTTAGGCAAATTTAAAAAACTTTTCAAAAAGATTTAAGATTTCAAGCATTTAAAAGATTTCAAATCTTCCAAATATTCTACAAAAATTTAAACAGATTGAAAAAAATGTCACGGAAATTTCAAAACTTCACAGAGATTTCAAGTACTTCAAGAGATTTCAACGAATTCGCAAAGTTTTAAAAAGATTTCACAAATATTCCAAAGATTTTAAGGACTTTGAAGACGATTTATGTTTGCAAAAAATTAAGAATTCGTTCATTTATGGTTCTGCTTTCTTTGAAAATTGTTGGCTATTAAAAAATAAAATGGCTCATTTTTCACATTTATAAAAAACGGTTATTTCATTATCTAATGTAAAAAAAGGTTACCTGGAAAAACTCTTGACATCTTGACCTGGAAAACTTGGAAAAGACCTTGAATTTTGTTTCTAAAAATTGCTGGATACCCTGCGAAAGCTTGACACGTTTCAGGCAATTGCAGGAAATAATAATAATAATTATTACACTCATAATTATTATTAATATAAATGATAAATTTATCATTAAATTATTTCATTAATATAAAGATTTTTTAATTGAATGATTATTTAATCAATTTTTTTTTTATTTTTGGTCATTAATAATATTAATAATGTAATTGCAATGAAGCAAATTGAAAAATGAATCAGTATTTACCTTCGAAACCTTTGAAAACTTGGAATTAAGTTAAAAAACTTTTTAAACATATGAGAAAAATCGTTGTTTTTATTATTTTGTACAAATATATTGCATTAATTAGATGAACATGAAAATGAATATAAAATATTATAAATAGCCATTTAATGTGTTGTAATACTCTATGGTTGGTTTCCTTGAATTGCCAAAGACGTGTCAGGCTTTCAGAAGAATAGTTGAGTATTCTCCTGAATGCCTGAATAAATCAGGCACTTGGACGCCAGGTATATATTTCGTCCCAAATTCTTCTGTACGCCGACAGTCGGCTGAATGCCTGAATCCTCTCAATGTCTACGACCGATATATATTAAATATATACACAGAAAAATCTAAGGATTCAATTTTGTTTCAGATGTTTTTCTTATGAACTTATTTTAAACTTCAGTTGTGTTCACTCCCTTGATTACACAGGCCGACAAAATCTAAACCTAGAGACCGGACTGTGTGATCCCGAAGGATTTTGATATCGTAAAACCGAATCCGTTATCCAAATTTTTCCTGCAGGTTAGATTTTTTAGATATCCTCACCTGAAAGTGCAAAAATTGCTATTTTTAGCCATATTTGAGGCAATATACCACGATCAGCAATTTCTTTCCTAACAACTGCGAACTCCATCGTGTAGTACTCCTTTTTATCTTCCATTTCCATTTTTGATCATCTCAAACCAATTTCGTTTCTCCGAGATATGACACACTAACCATTCAGTGTCTCTTCGCCTTGCATTGTTGTATAATGCATTGTGGAACTGAAATAGTTAATGTGTCATATCTCGGAGAAAAACATCGGTTCGGGATAATCAAAAATGGAAATGAAAGATAAAAAGGAGCACTACAGGATGGCGTTAGCAGTTTTTAGAAAAAAATTGCTGTTTGTGGTATATTGCCTCAAATATGGTTAAGAATAGCCATTTTCGCACTTTCAGGTGAGGATATCTCAAAAGCCTGAAGTATAGGAAAAATTAGGATAACGGATTCGGTTTCAGGATACCAAAGTTCTGCAGTGTCACATAGTCCGGTTTTCGGGTACAAAAATGATGATATTTTTGTCGGCCTGTGTTAGTGTAAAAGTAATATGGCGAAAAAAATGATTTTCGAATCTAAGCATGTACACGAAGTTTTTCCTTTGGTAGTGTTTACACCTAATAAAAAATGCCGTCATTTGAACCGAAATTTCGGAACAAATAGCCCCTTTTTCAGCTCCTCCTATTCAAACCTAAAAGATCTGGCTATTCGTACAGAAATTTCGGTACACTTAGCCGCGGCCTTTTTCTTTTTCACTAATTTCTTGTTGTTTTTATTTTATCAATATCTTGAGAAAGCATATGTCAAATTTTTATAATATCAAATTAGCTCCTCTCACATTGCTATCACTGTGCATCATTGCAAATATTCAAACACATTTTTGAAGAAGGTAATAATTTAATCGTACTTGTTTCATATTTTTCTATAAGAATTTGACATGTGCTATCTCAATTACAAAATGCAAGGAGTGAATTTAAAAAAGTTAGTTATTACAGAAAATGTGAAACATGTTAAAAAAATTAGGATTTTTTATCAAAAATGAGTCGAAATTTTTAAATAAATTATTTACAATGATGGTAATATAAAATAGGATAATTGTATGCATATGAAAATTTAATAGATGTATTGTCAACACTTTGAGAGAATAAAAACAACACAAAATAAAAAAAGACAAAACCTAAATGGGGAACATCTAAATCATATCCGATTTTAATACATTTTTATATTTTTGAATCCCTCATTACAAATGGAATCGAAAATAATGATATTAATTTTTTCCTATAATAATAATTAATGAGTAATTACCAATTGAAGATTAAGCAATCAGAAGCACGCTATAGATGGAGGACAGTTCATGTGTCATTGGCGGAAACTGCGCGATGAAATATTAATTCTTAGAAAATATATTTTTCTTCAGAATAAGGGTTGAATTATTTTATCTTCCGTCGATTATTTTGAATTATGTAGAATTCGAACGAATTTTCAAAATTCACTTGTACTTCTTTGAATTCTTTACAATTTTTTTTTAATTTTCTTGAAATCTTTACAACACACCATGAATTATTTTGAATATCTCCAAGTCTTCCGTAATCTCTGAATTCTCCTGAGATCTTCTGAATTCTATAAATTCCTCTTAATTTTCCGAATTCTTTTGAATTTTCTGAATTCTTTTGTATTGTCTGAAATCTTTTGAATTCTGTTTTGAACCTTTGAACCTTTGTACTCTGTGAATTCTTCTGAACTCTCTGAATTGATCTAAATTTTCTGAATTTTTTAATTTGTATTATCTTGAAAGCATCAGAATACACATAGAGTTAGTTTGAACTCCCTCATATCCTTTGAATTTTCTTCAATCTCTTGAAGTCTTTAGAATACACGTTCAATTATTTCAACCATTACGCTAAAAAGGAGGGTCTGTGAGACCCAGACGAAATTTACTACGTTGGTTACTCGGAAAATAGAAAAGGGCCCAAGTTCTATCCCCACCCTTAAAAATTGCATGCAGGCAGAAAATCCAAGGGCTAAGTGACGACGGTTCAGTGTCATTTTAGCAAGCGCAGTGAACAGCTAAACTTTGCGTCGGGTCTCAGAGACCCCCCCTTGCAGTGATCGTATACTTTTTGGGCATGTGCGTTAAAAAAAATTTTGCTATTTCTTGAGTTATTTTGACCCTACCATTAAAAATATGCATAAAAATTAAGCATTTCTTTTTGCAATAGCATATTTCTCTTTACTTTATCTTTAATTTTGCACCTTCAGCTTTAATTTCATGGCTTATAATTAATTAACATTTAATTAATTTGTTGCAAAGTTGTAATTGTTTAAACAATATCCTACATATTCCCTATTTTTACTTCTTTATGTACAATAATTTGTCTGAATTTTTTTTTTCTTTTAGTTTTCGACTGATTCATAAAGTAGAAGGTTGAATGATGTTTTACAAATTTAGCCACATTTTTTTCATCACTTCAACAAATAAAAAAACCCTTGGGTCTCACAGAGCCCCCTTTACAGCGTGAAGGTGCCAAAAAAAACTTTGCAGCGTAACTTCCTTAGAATATTTTCAGTTCTGTAGAATTCGAACGAATTCTTAGAATTCGAACGAATTCTTAGAATTCGAACGAATTCTTAGAATTCGCTTGTACTTCTTTGAATTCTTGGGAAGTTTTTTAAAAAATTTTTTTGAAATCTTTACAATACGCCATGATTCATTTTGAATTTCTTTAAGTTTTTTGTAATCTCTGGATTCTCCTGAGATCTTCTGAATTCTCTAAATTCTTCTGAATTTTCTGAATTCTTCTGAATTGTCTGAAATCTTTTGAATTCTCTGAATTCTCTTATATTTTCTTAATTCTTTTGGGATAAAGTTCCGAAAAGCGCTTACCTCTGATTAATCTGAAACTCCGTATACCTATGTATTTTGACGCGCTGATCACGAATATGATAATGAAAATATCCGCAAATTTGATTTTCAAGGTCAAAACCCCAAAAAACTAAAAATTTCATGTTTTTCCGTTTATTTCAGTAAATAAAGAAAATTTACAAAAAAGTTTCAAACAAAAGTTGTAGATATTTTAGAAATATATATTTTATGTCCAATATGTTTTTACCCTACGACTTGTAGTTTTCGAGAAAATAGACGATAAATATGAAAAATCACAGAAATACTGCAAAATGTTCAGCGGTTCTTGAAGGCATTAATGCTAAAACAAATGGGTTAATGGCAAAAGATATGTTTCCACGAAACATTAGGGAACAAATAGGGATGGTATGCGAGGTTATTTCTGTGGCCAGTCACAGGGGTGCCTTCCCGCCCAACATGACGCGTTGGAAAGGGGGTCATGTGTAACTTAAGTTATTCCTGTGACCAGTAACAGGGGTGTTTCACGCCCCCCCATGAGACGTTGGAAAGGGGGTCGTGTGTAACCTAAGTTATTTATGTGGCCAGTCATAGCGGTGCCTTCTTGCCCCCCCCCCATGACGCGGTGGAAAGGGGGTCATGTGTAACCTAAGTTATTTCTTTGGCCAGTCATAGGGGTGCATTCCCGCCCCCCCTGAAACGTTGGAATGGGCGCCGTGTGTGACCTAAGCAATTCTACACTTCGTACCGACATTTCCCTTCTTTTCTCTAAAACGGTCAGTCGTAGGGTGAAAATATATCCAACATAAAATATGTATTTTTAAAAGATCTACAACTTCTAATTGAAGCTTTTTTGTTTATTTTTGTTATTTACTGAAATAAACGGAAAAACATGAAATTTTTATCGTTTTTTGGGGTTTTGGCCTTGAAAATCAAATTTTCGGGTATCTTCACTATCATATTCGTGATCAGCACGTCAAAATACATGGGTATACGGAGTTTCAAATTAATCGGAGGTAAGCGCTTTTCGGAACTCTACCCTTCCTTTGAAATTCTTTTGATTTTTTTAAATCCTTCGAATTCTTTGGAACACTGTGAATACCTTTGTACTCTGTGCATTCTCCTTAATTCTGTGAATTGATTTGAATTCTCTAAATTCTTTAAATTCTTCTGAATTCTCTGAATAATTTCAAAATGTTCTGAACTTTTTGTAATGTATAGAATCTGTTGAATTCTCACGACATCACTGCATTTTTTTTAATTATCTTGAAATCTTCAGAATACATGTTAAGTCACAATGCTCTCGCGAGATAGGGTCGGTTCCACTCAGCTCGCACTGGCTCGTAGCGTCTCTCTCATCCCAATGGACCCTGCACAGTCAGCGAAAATTCCTGGATGGTCTTACGTCAAGGCAGACTATTTCGCGAGGGTAGTTTAATTTTAAAACCTTCAGATCTTTTGAATTTTCTGAATTCCCTTGAAATGTTTAGAATGCCAAAGCAGACTGGAAATTATGCATTATTTCTCGAAAATAATGGGTAGTTTCAATCATTTCTAGCTTTGCTGAAATTTGGCCTCTTTTAAAATATGGATAGGAGTTTCTCGTCAAAATGAGACTTTGTCCCTCATCTTCATTATTTTCTGAAAATCATGAGAATTTTAAATAATTTCTAACTTCGGTGGCACTTCGCCTGTTATTGAAAATAGTTACGAGTGCGTCGTTTATATAACAACTTTTTCATTGTATTTCCAAATCAAAAAACTGCCGAAAAGACTCTTGAAACATGAATTTTATGCATGTGATTGGTGGTGATGCATTATTTTTAGAAGGCGAGGAGAAGTTTCAATAATTCTCTACTTTGCTGACTTTTGGCTGCTTTTAAAAATGGATAACAGTTTGTCAGCAAAGTGAGACCTTGTCTGTTATCTTTTCTGTTTGAAAAACTACACAAAATATATTTAAAGCATCGATTCCCATCATGTCACCGGAAGCAATGTATTATTTTCTGAAAATTACGGGAATTTTAAATAATTTCGGACTTTGGTCAAAACAAAACCTTCATCGTTGTATTCCGTAATCGAAAAACTACCGAAAAAACTGTTGAAACATAAACGTCAATCATGCTTCTATGGAAGTGATGCTTTACTGACCTTTGGCCTCTTCTTTAAAAGTGATAATAGTTTGTCTACAAGATGAGAACCTATCTAGTATCTTTCCTATTTGAAAAAACTACACAAAAAAGTCTTGAAACACAAATTCCAATCATGCCATCGGGAGTAATGCATATTTACAAGAATCGATAGGTTTTAGTAATCAGTATCAATAATTCTAATCAGGTGTGAAAATTAGAAAATTAAGCCTTTCCTCTTTGATTTCTTGGAGAAAAAACTACCTAAATAATTTTTGAAACATAAGTTGAACGATGGAATGAATAATTTCAAAGAGTAGTCATCTAAGTAGGACTCAATCGGTTCCTAATCTTGCACACATGTATACAAAATTTACAAGATCCTTTTTTGGGTAGATTTTCATCTGAGATTATGATACTGGTCGACTACGTTTGACGGCGCTTCTAATAAGATTCGTTAATTAGTGAAAATTATTCAAAGTAAAATGAAACCTATCGTTAAGGATGCTGTTAAAATATTCTTATTTGAATGTGTGTGTAAAAATAATTAGCTAATTACAATTAAAATAAGAAAATCAAAGAATTGATGATAATTTAATTGTTAAAGAGGAATTTATGAAGAATCAGAAAATTCAAAAGATATAAGCGAGTTCAAACCACTTATGATTCAAAGTCTATTCTAATGATTTCACGATCATAGGGAGCCTAGGGATGGGCGATTCTCTCGAAAAGATCGATTCACGAATCGATCCAGGATCGAATTTATTAAAAAAGATTCAGCAAAAAAATCGAATCAGAAGAATCGATCTTGAAAGAATTGATATTCTCAGATCGTTGTAAAAATGTACTAAATATTATATATTGACTCATGAATCATTACATTCATTCAATTTCAAATGAAGTGATTACAGATCGGCAATTAGACACTGTTTATTCTTTTTTTTT
Source organism: Andricus quercusramuli (assembly GCA_932178445.1). NCBI lineage: Eukaryota > Metazoa > Arthropoda > Insecta > Hymenoptera > Cynipidae > Andricus > Andricus quercusramuli. Next base: position 143,901 of record CAKNXH010002429.1, read on the forward strand.
CAAGAAAAACAACTTTGTAAACCAGGAAAAATGCTTAAATATTTGTACATTTATATTGGAAATAATTAATTATTGGAAAGTAATTACGATGAATATTTAAAATTACAGTTGGAACAATATTTATGGGTAAAATAGAAATGGGGAAAAATGTTTCGTTCATTTGAACGTTCGGAACTTCAGGTACATAAAAAACATGAACTATGATGAAACAAGAGTGTGATGTGTAAATTTTTCGTAATTTTATTATCGTAATATAAGTAAACATTTTCCAATTATTATAAACTGTGCAATAAACAATTCAAACCAAAATCTGATATTCGAACAACTAATATATAAATATAATTTTATTTACCTTATTCTTTCTTCTGTCGAAGATAATATTTTTGCTTCTGTCTACTTAAATATACTGAAATATACTAGTCTGTCATGGTCAAACAAACTATGGTCTCGTCACGCGCAAGTAAAAAAAGTCAACCAATCAGACGGCTACCTACATATGCAACTTTGATGCCATAAAAAGTTTCGGACCTCCCTTTCTGAAAATAAAGGTTAGAAAAAGAGGTCTATTCCATTGCGAAACTTTGGTAATAAACATTTTGAGCGCAGGTTGCGCTTGCGCTTAGATTGAGATGCAGTCTGGGGCAAAAAAGAAAAAATTATAGGAGCAATAAAGATAAAAAATGTACGCCATGGTCACGAAACTATAGGACGGGCAGATAAATAAATAAAAATGAAAGAATCGCTTCTTCGATTCCGGGGTGAAGAATGGATCCAATAAAAAATCGACTCGCAAAGAATCGATTGAAAAGATCGGTCTTTTGAGTGAAAAAGATCGATCTTTAAAGAATTGATCCACAATCGCCCATCCCTAAAGGCCTCTCGTTTGGCAGCCGAGCTGTAAGGACGTGTTTGTTGTTGCTCCGTCTTGTGCCGAGAGTTTAGAGTGTTTGACTTGCGCTAAAAATTTCAACCAGTGCTACCCAGTGATGTTACTGTTGTTTTTACTGTTGTGATTCTAACCTTGGGCTGATATTTATATGGGTCAGATATTATTCACGTGTTAAGTGCTTCTAGGTTTTTGTCCTTTTTACGCCTTCTCGTATGCTGGGATAATAAATCTTTCGCACCCGCGGTCTTGTAGAGATGTGAAACCAAAGTTGATGCTGTCAAGAAGGAGAATGCCAAGCTTAAGTTCGAGATCTCAAGGCAGGCTCAACGGCTTGATAGGTTTACAAGAAGAAACAACTTGATGCTTTTTGGCATGTATGATGAATCAACGGAAACACCACCTGCGCCTTGGTCAATTCAACTGTGATAAAATAAGACCTGTTTTGCTTTCACTCTGTTCAGGGTCGATGAAGCACGCTATCCTTCAAAACCGTTCGAAACTTAGAGGTACAAATGTTTTCATTGAGCATGACTTGGACCCGGACTCTGTTAAAATCCGCAGAGCTCTGAGCCAAGAAGCAGCCAAACTAAAAAACGCAGGACTGAAAACGCGTATAAGTGGTAACCGCCTGCGTGTTAACAATCTCATTTACAGCTTAGATGATTTAAGAAGATTGAGTCTAGAGGAAATAATGGGAAATAATGTTTCATATACTGAAGTGCTTAAGGACGTAAGCGCTACCACTCTTGTAAACAATAACATGTCACTTGCACCTGTCGCTTCGAAACTCTCTATGACGTCGCAAGCAGGGACACACAGTGATGAGTCAGCCTCATTTTTAACTGTAAATACAGCTGCTATGCCCAAAACACAGCTGGGTAGTATGACATCTGAGAAGAAGATAGCCAACAACAACCTTTCTAAACCTAATCAACTTGTTTCTTCCAGGAAAAGAATGGGTGATCCTCAAGACGTGGGCTCTCTCAACAAATATGTAAACAAGGGAACTCCTGCAGGGTCTGGGCAACACACACTGACAGGTTGGATCGTACACGGAAAGGTTCAAGTTTTAGTTCTGCGGATGTCTCACCAAATGGAGAAATGTGTATACATACGTCGAGTTTTAGTGTCTGTTATTGGAATATCAGTGGTTATAGTAATTTGTGTAACTTGGATGTAAAGCAGAAAGCCTACTTAACTAGTTACTGTGTGATTTGTATAGGTGAGTCATGGCTCACAAACACATCTGTGAAACTGCCGAAATTTTTAGATGGTTTCGCCCCCCATTACTCCGTAGCTGTCAAAGAAGAAAGTAAGGGCCGTGGCAGTGGAGGGCTAATTACATTCGTCAAAAACTGCGCTGACTATTAACATTGCAAACTTGAAGTCAGTAATTTATATTTATTTGTGAAATTGACCTTCGAAAATTCCTTCACTTTGCATATCGAACTTTTGATCCAAAAATTGTCTATTACTGGTAATTCCTTCAATGCATGAGTACAAAGTGAGAGGATTCAAAACCGAGCTAAAATTTGGATTTCTTCTCTATATCGTAATTATTTATGACCACTCTAATAAGAATTTCAAGAGAAATAATTAAAATATCATAAAATTCGGTGAAAAGTTTCTTCAACTCATCTATATTATGAAAAATAATTCTTCCATTAATAACTGTGAAGTTGACTTTTGGCCACTTTTGGTAGTCTGTCAGCCCACTGGGCAATGGTCTGTTGTTGATATGTTCATGCTTCACAAGACGGGCGATAAACGTGACCCATTTAACTATCGAGGGATAGCTCTTATGAACTCAATAATTAAAATATTTACGACGCTACTCACTGCTAGATTAGCAAAATGGGTGGAAGTACAAGTATATAAACTGTTGCCAGAGGAGCAGGCGGGTTTTAGAACGGGGAGGGATTGCAGAGACCACTTATTTACACTTTATTCGGTAATAAGCATGCACTTTGCCACTAACAAGAGAGATTATTTATACGTCACCTTTTTCGATTTCAGGAGAGCATTTGTCTCAATCAGCCATACTAAGCTTTGGGCCAAACTAAATGACCTTGGTGTAAGTGGAAAAATTATTAGGATTTTGGTCTCGTTTTATGCCAATGCCAGCCTAAGGGTCAAATGTGGTGAGTCCTACTCGAAAACAGTCGGCGTGACTCAGGGAGTTCGACAGGGTGAGAGCTTCAGTCCTCTCTTCTTCATTCTTTTTGTAGCTGATATTGTGGACTTTTTTATAAAGAAAGGTATGAAAGGTGTGTGACTGAATGCGGTTAGATTTCTAATTATGCTTCTGTTCGCGGACGATATGGTTACTTTTGCTACCTCTTGGCACGACCCTCGCGACAAATTGAAAGTTCTAGAGGAGAATTGTGATCGGAATGGCCTTCAGCCAAATTCAAAAGAAAATTAAAGATCGTCCCTTTTCGTAAGGCCGGTAAGCTGAAAAAACTTCGCCCACTCAGGTGGAAAGATTCATCCATTCTTAAGTTTGTTAACACCTACACGTACCTCGGAACTCCGTTCTCGTCAACGGGTCAATTCAAAGTTGCCAAAGACCATTTAGTCAGGAAAGGGTCGACAGCAATTTATAGAGTGTGCAGTATTCTGAATAAGTCTAAAAATAATTCATGGGAATCCATTGTCCTGCTCTTGACATCAATTATCGAGGCTACTTTATTGTACGGTGCTGAGGTATGGTCTATGCGTTATCTTGACGATCTTAACGTTGTACAAAACAAAATTTTTCAAACAATTATGCTACTGGCCCACAGACGCCCCTGCGCACTTTGTCCGAGTGGAAACGGGATCAGATCAGGTGAGCTTCAGGGCATTCGAACGCGAACTTGATACATGGAATCGGCAATGGAGTTACCACCATGTGGTTACGGTAGAAAAGTCAAACATGTTAATTAAGTGGGCAAATAATATGTTTACCACGGCTATTGACCGTGTGAACAAATCCAACTATAACAGCCAATTTAGAAACATAAGTCAATTGAACCTTACTGAACCTTATCTATATTTCAATTGTAGTATGAGAAAAAAGCGGGTGGTTAGTCAATTGAGACTTTGAGACTCCACCAAGATCAGACTATATTTTGGTGGTTCGGCATATGTGATTGATTCAAATCAAATTTGCAGTCTGTGTAACTTGATGGAGTTTCAGGATCTTTCTCATTTTCTACTCCATTGCCCTATCCATAAAGAATTCAGAGCACACTACATTAAACACACTACATTAAAAAATGCCTTTTCATTCCACGAAATATTGACCACCTGAATGACATTTTTCACTACATTGTACAAGCGCTGAGAGTAAGATATTTTATTATTAACAAGTAAGAGTCTGATTTTAAGTACACTGACCTTTTTATGTATATTGATCTGTTGAGTCGCGAGCAAACATTTTATTTATTTACTTTTTTTCAGTTTTTATAGCTCTTGGATATGCGGATGATCTCGACTTACTGGGGGATGATAAAAAAAACGGTAGCTAAAAATGCAGAAATCTTGATCACAAAAGCCAAAGATATTGGCTTCGAAGTTAGCGAATCGAAGACAAAATATATGACCGTCGTCAGATCCGAACAAAGTAATCAAGACGGGAATCTAATGGCCGGAAATATGAAATTCGAAAGGGTTAACCAGTTCAAATACCTCGTGTCTATTATAACTAGCGAAAACAAGATTAAAACGGAAATCATTGTGCGGCTGCACGCCGGAAATGGGTGCTATTATGCAGCAAACACGCTACTAAAATCGCGATCGCTATCTAGAAACATCAAAGTAAGAATTTACAAAACGATAATAATGCCGGTCGTCATGTACGGGTGTGAAACGTGGGCGTTGACGAAAGGAGAGGAGAATAGGTTTAGAGTTTTCGAGAATAAAGTACTTAGAATAATCTATGGTCCAAAAAGGGACGAAGAGACCTGCGAATGGAGAAAACTGCATAATGATGAACTGCATGCCCTCTACGGGTCAGCAAATATTAATAGAGTAATGAAAGCGCGTAAATTAAGATGGGCGGGGCATGTAGCAAGAATGGGCAATAAAAGAACAGTGGCGCAAGTTTCAAGAGGGAGACTGACTGGTAAGAGACCCCTAGGCAGACCGAGAAACAGAGGGGAGAAAAATGTAAGGGATGATTTAAAAGAACTAGGACATGATTACTTAAACTGGATGGAGGATGCACAGGACAGAGATGTGTGGCGGTCTCGGGTAGATGAGGCAATGAACTTTCGAGTTCGAACTGCTAATCTATAATAATAATAATAATAATGGGATGTGGCGACCCCATCGCCCGAGAGCTCCTGCTCTTGCAGTCAGCCGCGTTGCTTTGGGCTAACTCCCCAATGCAACGAATTATGCGGTTACGACACAAGTATCGCGCAGTGCCACCCACAATAGGCCTCTCTCGGATGGAGGCCATGGTTCAGTTGGGAGTGGCAATAGGAACGAAGCGAGGCGACGACCAGGCAATGACCCCGGACAAACGCGAGAACATCGATTTTAATGGTCGGACCAACTCAGGAGGGACCTTCTTACCTGTTGGCAAAGAAGCTCACCGGCGCGGAGAGGATTCATGAAGAGGTTGCATGACCGTTGGGGCAATATGCACCCGGAATATGCTCATAAAACGCCTCAGTATTTGAGAGATCAGGTATCCTTCTTGCGAAAAAACGGATATGAAGCTGTTTATCAACAGGAAGAGGAGCAACATCCTCCAGCGAACATTCCACCCATTCCAGCAAGACCACCTTTGCAGATAGCCGATAATGTCAACATGAGAAGTAGGAGATCTATCCACCAAAAAGTCTTCCTCAGGATGGACAAATTAGCTGAAGCTAATACTGCTCTCCGCGATTTGCTCCCCGAAGATGTTAATCTCTGGAATCTGAACTGTGTAGTTTACGAGAAGGCGGTCTCCCTGCTTAGCGACGATAGAAGTAACGAAACTTCGGTACGTCTGAGTAATACACGCGAGCGTATTGCACAGCTTCAGTTCAAAATTGAAACGGCGAGACGGCATGCATCAAATGTTCTGTGCGTGATTAGCTACATAACAGCAAATAAAAAGTTCACTCCAAAAGTTAGGGCACTTGCTCGAAACTTGAGGAAAACAAATCACACGCTGAACAAGTGTAAACTGTCGACCATCAAGCAGCACTGGACGCAAAAAGTAAGATCTCTTTCAACAGCGAAACAGCGCCTTGAACGGCGAGTTAAGTGGATTCAGGAAAATTCCACCTTTTCTACTAATCCTTCCCGTCTGTTCAATAAAGCGTCATGTGTAGTTAAAAATCCGCCTAGTCGAGAAGAGATTCAAATCTTCTGGGAGCAAGTATATGGAGATACTTATCAGCTGAATGAAGACGCTTCCGATATATCACTCTTTCGTAACTTTTGCCAAAGGCAAAGGTTACAAGATCCAGAGGAAGAGTGTCCACTAATTACTGCTGAAGAAGTGAGGAAAGTTATCGCTAGAACTAAGAACTTTTCGGCGCCAGGCCAGATAAAATCAACAACTTTTGGTGGAAGAAGTTTACTTCTACGCACCAACATCTAGCTCGTATATTTACTACTTTCTTAAACGGAGAACAACCCGTCCCGCAGTGGCTAGTGGAAGGACGCACGGTATTGATCCCTAAGGCCGGAGATTTGTCATGTCCAAAGAACTACAGGCCCATAGCTTGTTTAAACACCAGCTACAAGCTATTCACTGGCATCCTCAAAGAGAGGATATTGACATCTATCGAGCCGGTATGGAGTGCAATAGTCGAACAACGTAGATGCAAAAGAGGGCTGGCAGGTTGCAGGGAGAACCTGTTAATAGACAGGTGTATTACCCAGGACTCGATCAGGTATCGACGCAATCTGTCCATGGCTTGGATTGATTACCGTAAGGCATTCGATAACACGAACTATGAGCTTCTTATCAAGCTCCTTGAGTGCATGGAGGTGCATCCAAAAATAGTGAGATGCATAGAAGAGCTTATGCTCTTGTGGCGGACAAGATTTGTCATAACATCTGACAAAAGACAAGTGACTACAAGCTTTGTCACATATAAGAGGGGGGTCTTTCAAGGAGACTCTCTAAGTCCGATACTTTTCTGCATTTCCCTCTTGCCTCTATCTATTGTGCTCCGAGGCAAAAGCTCTGGATACCTATGTGGCCCGCCGAGCAGAAGAGAATATAAGGTCAACCACCTTTTATACATGGACGACCTTAAACTCTTTGCTTCCTCAAAAAAGGACCTTAACATCCTTGTAGATGCGGTAAATAGGTATTCTAAAGCGATTGGCATGAGCTTCGGACTGGACAAGTGTGCCTGCGTCCACCTACACCAAGGAAGACTAGAAACTACATCATCCAGTGACGATCGGGATGTTCAACTCATAGGCGGAAATACCATTCAACATCTTGGTATTGGAGAAACATATACATATCTTGGAATACCGCAAGCGGAAACCCAAAATGTGCATAACTTGAAAACGGCCCTTGGAAAAAGGTATCGCCAAATTCTCAGAAAAATTTGGGCTTCCGAATTATCTGGAAAGAATAAGATCCAGGCGACCAATATGCTGGCCGTTCCTATACTGCTCTACACGTTTGGTGCAGTAAAATGGAACGTCGATGAGTTAAAACAACTTGATCGAAGCACACGCAAGATGATGACAATTCAACGAAGTCTTCATCCTAGATCTTCCGTACCTCGAATATATCTCCCTCGCGATAAAGGAGGTAGAGGATTGCTAAGCTTAGAGTGTCTTCATCGAAGAACGGTTCTGGCTACAGCCTGTTCAGTTCTAAAAAGCACGGATTCCCTTATGCGACTCGTACATCAACATGAAGTCGCCAATGCTGCGGTGTTTCTATACCATGCAGCAGATAGGGCCGCAGAGGAGCTTGACCTCCCATTTGATTCCAGCGACATTACACATGGCCTAGCATCACTAACACCTCAGGTGCTCAAAAGTCGTATACAGGAAGCAGAGCATACGCTTCTACTAAGAGAACATGCTGAGAAACCCCTCCATGGTAAGTTCTACGGCATCCTACGTAGAGAAGAGCTCTCGATGGGTCTGACCAACATGTTTCTCAAGTCTGCTGGATTGAGATCGGAGACCGAGGGATTCCTTTTTGCCTGTCAAGACGGCGTCATAGACACCTTAGTTTACCGCGAGCGCATAATGAATATACCTGTACGCGATACCAATTGCCGAGCGTGCAAGCTAGAGCCCGAAACACTTGGACATGTTCTCAGTGGATGCTCTAAATATGCGCGCTGCGCGTACATAGAGAGACACAATGCAGCTCTAAAAGTGATATATTACCATCTTAGGCATTTCTATGGTGTTGATCTATTGCCCGTCTTGCCATACGCCCAGGGGGAACTCGAGTCAGTTGTGGAGAATGATCAGTGTAAGATCTACTGGAATTTCTCATTCTCCACCACTCAACGTATCAGTGCTACGAAGCCTGACATTGTCCTCCAAGATCTGAAGAACAAGATCATTTACGTGATTGAATTCTCGGCACCAGCCGATGGTAATATCACGGCAAAGGAGAGAGAAAAACAGGCGAAATATCAAGCACTTCTTTTCGAGCTGAGTAGGCTGTACCAAGGCTACAAAGTCCATCTTATAATTCTCATAATCGGCTGCCTTGGAGGTATGAAAGCTTCATTTATTAGCCAACTCAAAAAGATTCCGGCTTGCCTGCGTCAGGCTCATTTCATCGCGAACCGGATGCAGAAGGCTGTTCTCCTGGGATCGCTCCATCTGGTCCGTCAGCACTGTTCCTCTTAAATTCTACAAAGATTGGTAGCTCTAAAAAAGTATCCAGAGGTGAAACCTTCATCTCCAACTGTCTTGTCTGCCGCGTAAGGTTATCCGCGGCTAGAGACCTGACTCCAGGGAACAGTGTTGCCCGATGTTATCACGCGTAAATTTCCCGCTCTTGCTTACCTTCTAGGACAGAAGGAGCAGAAGCGGATGACGTACACGTTCCAGTAGCTTTGGGATTGGTTTCTTTAAGGAATCATGATTGAAGCTTCCGGAGCCTACAACTTCTCTAAAATAACTTAGGATTATTATGATACGAGCGTAATCTCGAGACCCCCTTGTAAAAGCCAGCGGGCACATTACAAGGAGTGAAAATTAAGTGGAATTCCGCAGACTTGCTTTTTAGTGTGAATCACATCTCATTTTAGTTATTCTATGACCGATTCGTTTGTATCTCATTCTGAATTTGTATAATAAATGTTATCTTGAATCTTGAATCTTGAACCAATCTGACGAATTCCGCACGAAAAATATCATAGCAGACTTTATGAAAAAAACAAATTTCACGATAATTAAAAAGCATTTAAAGAATTCAATGGTCTCGTGAGAATTTCCAAAATTCAGAAAAGTTCAGAGAGTTTAACAAAATTCAAAATAGTTCAAAGAATTTAATTTCAGAGAATTTTAAAAGAATTAGGATAATTCAAAAGACTTCAGACAATAAAAAAGAATTTCAGGAATTTCAAAAGAATTAGGATAATTCAAAAGACTTCAGATAATACAGATGAATTTAGTGAATTCAAAGAGAATTCAGATAATTTTAAAAGAATTCAGAGAATTCAAAAGACTTTATGTAATTCAAAAGAATTTCGAGAATTTTAAAAGAATTTAGAGAATTTTAGAAGAATTCAGAGGATTCAAAAGATTTCAAAGGATTCAAAATATTTGAGAGAATTCAGAGTATACAAAAGACTTGGAGAAATTCAAAATAATTAACGTCGCAATGTAGAAATATAAGAAAATTCAGTTGAATGCTACAGAATTCAAAATACTTCAAAGAAGTCAAAATGATTCAACGCGTATTCTAAAGATATAAGAAAATTCAGAAAACTTATAGGGAATTTAAAAGACTAATTAAATTAAAAATATTTTAGAGCATTCAAAAGGATTCAGAAAATTCAGAAGAATTCAGATAATACAAAATATTTGTAGAAACTCAAAATAATTCCAGATGAATTGTAGAGATTTTAAGAGAATCGGACATGAGCCATCGTTCACCTCACGCATGCTTCTGATTCATTAAATTTTAATTGTTAATAACTCATTAATTATAAACTTCACAAAACATTTTTATCATTATTTTCGACTCCATTTTCTATGAGGATTTCAAAAATATATAAATGTATTTTGAGTACTGGGACACACTGTAAATACACTGCTGACGTAAAGTAGCGGACCATTGACCAGGTAACCAATTAAAAATTAACCTTGACTTTGAAAGGTTATGGCGCCTTCCAGAATATAAACAAAAATATGTATTCAACAGGAGATAGGAAAATAAGTTTATCAATTTAATATTGTACAAAAGTGATCTTTAGGATCTTATTGTTCATTTGAGCCATTAAAGAATCTTCACGGGCTCCTGGAATGATAATTTGTATATGCGAGCATGCTAAATTTAAAACAAAGATCACTTTGGTGAAATATCAAATTATTAAATTTATTTTTCTAGCCCCTGTCGAGAGATGAAGTTAAAGTACAAAATTTCTTAAAAATTATAATTTTATTTTTGTCTTTCTCATAGGAAACTTCACTACCGACAAAGCCAAATTACCTCAACTGAAGCTTGTTCAGCGCAGAATTCAACAAGCTTTCCTACGGGTAGAATTTCTTTTATCCAGACCAGAGACTCGATAGATGAACAATCTCGGGGGTTGCCTGAAAATAGCCTTGCTCATATAGCGCGTACAGCGAAACGTAAACAGGCAGGGCCGCCTGAACCGTTTCCATAATATTGCGCAATACACTTGGCTGCGGAGTAGTAAACTGCGTCCCTTCAGAGGCGGAGTCACAACCGTCTCTCGCCCTGCCCCCTGAGAAACTGTGGGGAACAGCAATTCTAGGAATTCATATAACGCGTGCGACCGTGCGTTCAAATATCGAGTCTCTGGTGTATATCCTGGATAGAACTATATCAATATCATATATACAATACATATACACATATCATATCACCTCCAAAGTCAAGGTGGCAGTGTATATATGTTACCGGCAAAGTCCGAAGTGCCGGCACACCGCAGTCTGCCTAGGCCCTCCGCGAATTGCCTGAGCGGTGTCAGGCAAAGTCCGAAGTAGCACTTTCACTTCGGACTCTGCCTAGGCAAATCGCGAAGTGCCCGACAGGCGCAGGCAAAGTCCGGAGTAAGAATAAAATCTTTGGGGTTTACTTTTTCCGCTACACAGTGCACTGGCTCGGGAATTCACAATATTCAAAATAGTCTACAGGTCGCAATTGTGAATGGATTTGAACTTTTTTTTTTTTTAGAAATGATCAGCAGTAAATTTGTAAGAAAGCTCATAGAGTATATTTTTCAATTTTGGTTTCAGTATAATTATTTATTCAACGCAAGTTTTTTTCTCTAAATAAAATAAAAAATAATCTCGATATGTATCATATTTAACTTAGATGTACTTAGAAAACATAAATAATTCATTTTTAATATTTTTATTGTTCTTTAGTATAAATAATTTCCGAATTCAAGCCTTTTCAGGAAAAACCGATTATTTAAAGCGCATTTACGGACTATATATTCCATACAAGTCACCAGTCGATTATTTGTAATAATTAGATTATTAATAACAATAATATAATAATACAACATTATACAATAATTAAGCACGAAGTGGGTGTTTTATTAAACAAACTTGTTATCAACAATTGAAATTTCAATTATATGAATCTTCAAATACTTTTTAAACAATGATACTATGGTTTAGTGAAAAATAAAAAATCTGTCTTTGAGTGAAATAGCCAAATTGAACATTTTAAATGTTAATAACAGATTTGTTAAACGAAACACCTATTACTGGCTCTATTTACTGAAAAGTAAAGAAAAAATTATAGTATATATTTTATGATAGAAAACATTTTGCACGTATGACTGAATCATTTCCCATCAAATAAATCAACAATAAACAATTATTGTTATTGACAACCTAATAATTACAAATAATAGACTCGTGACTTGTATGGAATTTATAGTCTGTAAATTAGTTTTAAATAAAGTAACTAAATAAAAGGGCAGTGGGAGAGAGTGGAGAGAAAAATTTTCCATTAGTTACGAAACTAATACGACATTGGAAGGAAATTTTGTTTTGAAGTGTAAGTGCTAAGAATTAGATTTAAAAAATGATATTCGGTGTCTAAAGGCTCTCAATAATTAAAATCATTGTTGTTATAAACCATTTAAAACCCAGATATTCAATCAAAGTTATTATATTATTATATCATATTATTTTTATTATTATTATTGTTGACAATTAATGTCTCAGGCTTAAGATGGTTACAGCCCAATATGTCGAAGGCATTTTTGGTTAATCTTGGATTTTTTTATTTTTTGAATAATTATTATATTATTTCATTAATAATAATATTAATAATAATAAAATAATTAATTTATAATAATTCATTATTAATTTAATTATATTAATAATTATTGCATAATGTTGTATTATTATTGTATTATTATATTATTGTTATTAATAATCTAATTATTACAAATAATCGACTGGTGACTTGTATGGAATATATAGTCCGTAAATGCGCTTTAAATAATCGGTTTTTCCTGAAAAGGCTTGAATTCGGAAATTATTTATACTAAAGAACAATAAAAATATTAAAAATGAATTATTTATGTTTTCTAAGTACATCTAAGTTAAATATGATACATATCGAGATTATTTTTTATTTTATTTAGAGAAAAAAACTTGCGTTGAATAAATAATTATACTGAAACCAAAATTGAAAAATATACTCTATGAGCTTTCTTACAAATTTACTGCTGATCATTTCTAAAAAAAAAAAAAAGTTCAAATCCATTCACAATTGCGACCTGTAGACTATTTTGAATATTGTGAATTCCCGAGCCAGTGCACTGTGTAGCGGAAAAAGTAAACCCCAAAGATTTTATTCTTACTCCGGACTTTGCCTGCGCCTGTCGGGCACTTCGCGATTTGCCTAGGCAGAGTCCGAAGTGAAAGTGCTACTTCGGACTTTGCCTGACACCGCTCAGGCAATTCGCGGAGGGCCTAGGCAGACTGCGGTGTGCCGGCACTTCGGACTTTGCCGGTAACATATAGATAAAACTGATCAATATATTACAACACTTGAAACTATAATATACAGGGTGTCCACGCCAGGGCTTACCGAAAATTATGCAACCCGTCTTACACTCCAATGCTATTCTTATGCCTGTGTACAGCAGGTTGCATACTTTTTGGTAAGCACTGGCGTGGACACCCTGTATATTAATGGAATGTTACAATGTGACACTCGGTCACGTGAATGCTTATTGAATATTATTGTATCAGGCGCCTTTATTATTAGAAAAACTAATATGTTGTACTTAAATTACAGGGAATGGTTCAAAATATATGAGGCCATGTCTGTCTGGTCCATTCGAGTTTTTATTTTGTTCACATAATGCTATTTTGTTAACTCTATTTTAGCTAGGGTATTAAAGCCCTGTTTTCAGTTACGTTAAAAATCAATTAAATTTTACTATTTAGGCTAAATACAAATTAAAATGGGCCAAAGACACGTGTGTTTTTATATCTTGAACGATTCTCCAAACTCTCAATATTTTTCAATTTAAATTAAAGAAAACATGTGAGTTTAAATACTTAGTGTAATTAACGCCTTGAAGTATGATTTGGATGTATATGGTGAAAAAAATCAAGCGACAACTTCCAGAAATATTTCTTGTAACATACATACATACATACATACATACATACATACATACATACATACACACATACACACATACATACATACATACATACAAATATATAACTATACGGAGGTAAGATTGGTTAGAGATTGTATATTTTAGTTTTTATATTACCAACTGCTGGAAGTGTGTATGTTGCTCTTGAACTTTGTGCTTTTTCATGCTGCCGCAACTGAGCGTGCCTGTCCTGCATGGACGAGGACGTTAAAGAGGAGTAAGTCTGTGTCATATGATTCTGTATATTGTTCTCTGCATTATGTGCTTTAAGAAGAAATATAGGGAATTTTTATTACCAAATTTTTTCAGTGAACCCTAAAGTTATTGGTCCGAAATAAACATATCCTGAATATAATCTCAAACAGTTAATATTTAATAAAAAAACAAAGATCTCAGTTTTGTTGGTCTACTGGTCCAATTTGATTTGATCGAAACGTTCATCGTTGAATGTTTTGATAAAATGAAATTGGACCCGTAGACCAACAAAACTATATGATCTTTTTAACTGATATTCTCACATCAGTTCGATGTTGACTACTATATTGTATGCGCAATCCTGTACAACATCGTATACAATATCATAATTTACGATCGCATATTCAATTCCATTAAAATACCGAACATTTGAAGCTTTTTGCTACTTTTCATTACTTTTTATTTTTAAACATGAATATAAGTCTTCGGCGGACAAACCTGCCGTCCGGTGAATCCCAGGGGCCTCGTCCGCTAAAATCCTGTCCCGAGCGAGCGAGAATGGCGAGGATCCAGATCCATCGAAATTAGTAGACCTCGGTGGACTTTGTTCTGTGGGAAGAAATATATAGGTATTTTTTATTATCAAATATTTTCAGTAAACCTCTAAGCTATTCATCCGAAATAAACATATCCTGAATGTAATCGCAAACAGTTAATATGAAACAGAGAAAAGAAGATCTTAGTTTTGTTGGTCTGCTGGTTCAATTTTATTTTATGCAAACGTTCATTGTTGAAGTTTTTTAATGAAATGAAATTGGGCTAGTAGACCAACAAAACTGAGACCGTTTTAATTAATACTCTAACCTGGTTAACATACAGAAACATTAGTTGAGGTATTATCAATACTTGAATATCCACATGCGAAATTTTTGCCGGCCTCTATTGAAAAATGCAGTACTGTATACAATTTTGTATTCAGTGTTATACACGATTTTGTATATTATATTGTATGCGACATCCTGAACAAAATCGTACACAATACTGTAATTTTGGATCGTATATTCCATGTTATTTAAAATATCGTACAATTGAAGCTATTTGCTACTTTCTATTACTTTTACTTTTTTTAAACATACATATAACTCCTCGGCTGACATACCTTGGGATTGGCGATTGGAATTATCCGGACTACCAGGCCGGTGAATCTCTGGGAGCCAGCGCGCTATTATTTTGGGCTGACCGTCCTTCGGTAGACTTTCTTCTGTAAGAAGAAATATAGGTAACCTTGGACTTACAAAGCGAAAGTGAGAGAATTTAGTAAAAAGAGCGGATCAGTCATTCATGATAGTTCCGTAGAAACACCTAGGGCAGAATTTTATATCAGAGGCGATATTAAATTTATAGGATTACCAAGGTTCTTTTCTACAGACTTGGTGGCAATGAAGATTGAGCACCATTTAGGAGACAGGCGCTAACCTATGCTGATTTGCTCAGCGTACCTATCATTGGACACCTAAGACCCACAATCTGAGGAATGGCAAAATCTGGTGGACAACTGCTGTGTTAGAAGATGGCATTAGATTACCTTTCAACAACTAATGTAATTTCATTAAATCAGTGAAATACACCTACTTTCGTGACATCTAGAAGTCACGAGGTAATTGATTCGACCTTATGTTCGATAAGTGTTGGCGAAGTGTTCAAAGGATGGCCTGTATTGTCTGAGACGACACTATCAGAACATAGACAAATATGCTTCACCTTTACAACCGATAGACCTGAGTTTCAAAGGTATAGGAATCCTAAAGCTACTGACTAGGATACCTATAGAGAGGATCTCAATAGTTTGCTGGGTGCTATGCCGGGCAGGATCAAATCTATCAAACAAATAGAATTTGCTGTCGACATCCTAAAGAAAGGCATGCACAAGGCGTATGAGGGCAATTATCCTCTTCGTACTAACAGAACAAACAAGGATGCAACATGGTGAAACCCCAGACTGGAGGACTTGCATTGAATCGGGACTTGCACAGAGCAATCTTAACAAGATATAATGATGAGATACAAAATGCCGTAAGGGACTCTTGGAGGGAGTATAGTCAGGAAATCGAGAATATACCTGACACTGCTGGACTTCAGAGAACCTTGATGAGTCACTCATTATGTCAAGTGAGGGCATTGATGTTGCCTTTGGATTAAATGATTGAGACGATTAATGAAATCCTTGAGCACACTTACCGGGCTCGAAGTTGGTTTACACGAATGAGGGGATGGTCCATGAGTCGTACCCCTCAGAAGGACTAACGTTTAGAGAAGGAATGGACGATTGGGAAGAAGCTAGTCGTATTGTCACTCATTCAAAAATGATATGGGTAGTAGGACAATTCAACCCATTGTGCCGCATCTTTCGGACATGATCAGCAATGGGATATACTCCGGTAGCATGGAAGAAGGTTAAGGCAATTTTCATTCCAAAACCGGGTAAGGATACCTACTATCAGGCAATATCCTTTAGGCCGATCACCTTGACTTCGCTCATGCTGAAAACAATAGAGAAATTAGTGGACTTTTACGTGAAGGAGGAAATACTAATGAAAAAACCTCAGCACGGAAATCAATTCGTCTCTCAAAAAGGCAGATCTACTGTAGGCGTTCTCTATGCCTTTACCTTCCGCAATAATAATATATTGCGAAAAAGTGAAGTTGCAATTGCAGCGTCTCTAGACATAGAGGGGGCTTAAGTAGCACCCCAATTGAATCCATATACGTTTCTGCTGAAAGACAAGGAGTTAGTTACACAGTGAACAGGTGGATGTACTTCTTGTTGAAAAGCAGAACGGTACATACTTCGCTACATGGTAATGAAGTGAAGGCCGAAATGTTGAGGAGATGCCCTCAGTGAGGAGTCGTTTTGTCCACCCAGTGGGCGTTTGTCATTTATGACTTGATTTGTGTTTTAGAGGAATCAGTTTTTTACACACAATGCTATGTAGATAACCTGCTGATCCTGGTAACAGTGAAACATGAGGGCACTTCAGTGCTCAACGTAGTGGAACAATGGTATAGGGACCATTGTTTGTCTGTTAACCCAGACAAGATGGAACTCATGCATTTTGACAGAGGAAGGAAGCTTTCTGAACATAAAAATCTTGAATTTTACGGCAGTATTTAGGATCAATATTTTACCAAAAATGAACCTGGAAACTTTCGTTGACGCAATGATAAATAATGATAAGTTGGCTTTTTGGGCCTGTACAGACGCAATAGGCTCATGATATCGTATGTATCAACAATACCGACAGCAGCGCTTGAGGTCACTCTGGACGTCCAGCCGTTGCACCTTATCGTGGGGAAGATTGCAGTAGCGGAAGTCTATAGACTCCTAGTAGGAGGCAACCCTAGTGATGTTAAGGTGAATGATCTAGATTATATCAGTAAGCACACGCTATACCAGGAAAATAAACTCGCTATGGAAACTGAGATTTTGTTGAGGAAATAATTCTACATGGAACGCTTCAAGCTCATCTTCTCTAAAAGGGAAGAATGGCATGCTGGAGAGAAAAGGGATGAACTATTTTCATCAGAAGGTCTCGTTTGGTACACATACGGCTCTGAAGGCTCTATCGAAACTGGGTTTGGAGTCTATGGAAAAAAATTCAAAGATGAGATAACAAGAGCACTGGTCACATTGCCTAAATTTGTGCAGGCCGAAATAATAGCTGTTAAATCTTGTCTGGAAGAAATTTGTTAGCGTGCCTATAAAGGCCAGCACATTTACATTTGTTCTGACAGCCAAGCATGACTTAAGGCTCTGAAATCTGAAGATATTACTTCCAGACTAGTCTGGAGTTTTCTTCAAGCATGAAGATATTGAAGGTAATGAAACAGCAGATGCACTGGCTAGGACGGGAGCTTCACATCCTCTGTTTGTTCTGGAACCCTACTGAAGTAACTTGTAGACATCCGAGAAAGGAGGCCTTGGTAAATGGATCTCGGAGGAGCGTGCAAGATATTGGAAGGGAAACAAAATAATGGTGCATCCTAGGAATTTCATATTTTGTACATGCACTAAGAGGACTAATGAACTCTTGAACATTGAAATAAGGAGGATTGATGTCGGAGCAGGGCTCCTTACTGGACACTGCCGACTGAAAATACATTTGACCAGCATGCGTACTGGAGACAACCTTCGTTGACGAAAGTGTGATTTTCGTAAGGAGACAGCTCACCACATACTTCGGGAATGTGAGGCACTAGCGTGCTTCGAAAAGGAATACCTGGGGGATCATTTTTTGCAACCAGAAGACTTTATCCCCTGAAAATAAGTGTATGTCTTTATGACAAAGAATTACCTTATGGGAGATAGTTAAATTTTAGGGTATAGTACAATAGGTTTCGCCACAGTGCTATGGACGCGAAAGCTCTGGCTCTTGCAGTCAGCCACTATGCATTGAGCTAACTCCGCAGTGCAACGATTTATGCGGTTACGTCACCAGTATCGCGCTGTGGTACCCACAATAGGCCTCTCCCATATGAAGACCATGTTTCAGTTGGGAGTGGTAATAGGACAAAACCAAGGCGACGAACAGGCAATGACCCCGGACAAGGGCCAGAACATCGTTTTAAATGGTCGGACCAACTTGGAAGGGACATCCTCGCCTGTTGGCAAAGAAGCTCACCGGCGCGGAGAGGATACATGCAGACGTCGTTACATGAACGTTCGTTCAATATGCACCCCGGATATGTTATTACAAGCCACAGTTTAGGGGGGCGGGATGTGACTTGTCACAAGTGTTTACGTGTGACGGGTGAAAAGGGCTACAAGCTACCCTGGGTAGCTAGTTTTGTTCTTGTCCTAGAGCGGAGGAAGCTACGGGGGTATAGCTCGATTTGTGAACCCCTCGACCGGTTGCTAGTGTGTATGAGGGGCCTAGCATCACTAATACTTTTGGTGCAAAAAAGAAGTGCACTCAGTCTATCGCGAGCAGGATGCAAAAGGCTGTTCTTGTAGGATCGCTTCATCTGGTCCGTCAACACTGTTCTTCATAACATTCTGCAAAGATTGTTAGCTCTGAAAAAGTATCCAGAGGTGCAACTTCCATCTCCAACTGTGCCGTCTGCCGCGTAAGGTCATCCGCCGCAAGAGGCGATGCTCTAAGGAACAGTGTTGTATAAAGCCTTTCGCGTAAATTTCCAGCTCTTGCTTACCTTCCATGGCTGAAGAAGCAGAAGTGGATGGCGTCCACATTCCGGCTACATTGGAATTGGTTGCTACAAAAAACCATGACCGTAGCTTTAGGAGCATACAACTTCTCTTCATAATAACATGGGGAAAAATATAGCGTGAGGATATGGCGAGCCCATCGCCCGAGAGCCCTGGCTCTTGTAGTCAGCCACCTTGCATTGGTCACCAAAGCGACTAAAAGGCAGTGGGCCCGGACAAACGCTGGAACATCGTTTTGAATGGTCGAACCAATTCAGAAGGGACATCCTTACCTATTGGCAAGGAAGCTCACCATCACGAAAGGGATATGAAGCTCTTCATCGGCAAGAAGAAGAGAAACATCCTCCAGAGAATATACCACCCATTCCAGCAAAACCACTTTTGCAGATAGCCGATAATGCCAACATGAGAACTAGGATGATTGGTAGCTCTAAAAAAGTATCCAGAAGTAAAACCTTCATCTCCATCAGTCCGTCTGCCGCGTAAGGTCATCCGTGACTAGAGACCCGACTCCAAGGAACGGTGTTGTACGATATTATCTCGCGTAAATTTCCCAATCTTGCTTACCTTCTAGGACAGAAGGAGCAGAAGTGGATAACGTCAACGTTTCGGCTACATTGGGATTGGTTGCTAGAAAGAACCATGATCTTAACTTCCGGAGCCTGCACTCTTTTGGAGGGAGAGGCAAATAAATGTCACACTCCCCCTCTAATTGACGTTTTTTGTTTTACATTGTATTTAAGTTTTTAAATTATTCTACTCACCAGGTCCATATATTTTATAAGGTTGTCCTTGATACACTATTTTGTCATATTCTCCTTGTCTGTTAAGATTAACCGCTACTTCAGGAACTGTGTTCACTTTGTGAGGTTTAGGTTCTGGTTTTGGCGTTTTCTTACGAAACCAGTTGATCGGCACCGGATGTGATTCTGGAAGCACAAAGTTATGGATTTTTGTGTAAAAATTGTTTGAACAATCCACGAACATTTTTTATTTTCCGGAACTATAGCGGCCCTAAATATGTTCACAAACTCAATAATTATTAGTATGTGTCTCAAAGTACATGAATATTTTTTTGGGCTGCTAGCAGGGCTCCATTCGCACAGTGGAGCAGAACGGGGAAAAGATGTTCAAGCGAAAATTCAGGCAAAAATTGTCAACCGGCTTTTAATTATTCTTTTAAATGCAATCTAAATAAATTCGTAAGAGTTTTTTAATCCTCTATTTTTTAATTGCATTTGTGTGCAAAAACTTTGATAATGATAGGATTTGAAGAAACGAATGAATTAACAATACGAAAAATATTCAAACCGAATATTACTGCTATGTAATAGATAAAGAACATTCCACAAGTACAGATCAATTATTTATAATTAACAACTGATTTATTATCAACCATTTATATTGTTAGAAATAGTAGCCTAGCATTATCCTTCGTACTTTTTTCACGAAACTCGAGACGAAAATCGAGACGAGCTTCGAGTTAAAATTCGATTTTTCTTTTCAGAATTAAAAAAAGTATATTGAAAGATAAGCAAAAAAATGTTGATATATTCAGTGCAAGGTTATCAATTCATAAATAAATAAGCCTAATTGTATATAGGTATAACTATAAATCTAAATATACACCAAAATGTTGTAGATGCGGTTCAAAACGATCGAACGCGCAGAGCACCCGACAATGGATCGGCAAACAATGCCGTTCATCCTAGAGTTCGGGGTGCTGAAAATAATTTAGATGGAAACACAGCGACGAACCGGCGAAACGCCCACATTGAGTGGACGGATCAACTTAAGAATGATGTGTTAGACTGCTACGATGCCAGTATTATCCCTGTTCGTGGAGGCTTTATGGCGCGTATGCATACTCTGTGGTGCCAGAAACACCCAGAGCTTCAACACGTTTCGCATCAGTCTTTGCGAAATCAAGCCGACTACCTCCGCAAAAATGGATATGTACGCGGAGCGCTTCCTCAACCGCTGCTTGAACAAGCTGCAGACGAAGATGAAACGACATTAAGACCAACCGCAGAAAGTAGGCACCTTCTTGAAGATGATGGCAATTTCAGTACAAGGAGGAACATCAACATGCAGGTTCCTCTTAAGCCCCAAGATCTGGCTGAAATGGATGCCTCCCTTTGTGGAGATATCTCGCAAGAGTCCGACCTCTGGACCATCAATTGCTCAGTTTATGGTGCTGCGAGAGCTTTGGCTGATTCAAATCGAAGGCTCAAACCGACGATGGATCAAAAGAAAAGAAGACGCTTGCATCAACTGAACAAGAAAATTGGATGGGCAAGACAGACTGCGTCCCGCGTTCAATGTGTGATTGACTACATAACATCTGGTAGACCGTTCACGGAAAGGGTTCGAAAGTTCGCCCGAGAACTAAGGACCTTGAATCACACACTAAACAAGTCAAAGCTGCTGACAATCAAGCAGCATATTGTTGACAAAATAAGGCTGTTATCTGACGCAAGGAGGAGGATACAGAAGAGGGAGAGATGGATCAGAGAGAATCAACAGTTTCTCGCTGACCCATCGCGCCTCTTTAGTGATCCCCCTGTTTTTGTAAAAAATCCACCCAAGCCCAAGGAGGTAGAGACTTTTTGGAGAGAGGTGTACAAGATCCCGAAAACACTAGAGTTGAAGGAAGATACTGACAATATCATCCGCTTCAAGGAGTTTTGCGACAGCCTCATAAAATCTGAGGAGGAGTGCCCATCAGTCACTGCCGAAGAGGTGAAAAAAGCACTTAGAGGCACGAAGAACTTTTCCGGTGCTGGACCAGATTGTATCAAGAACTTTTGTTGGAAGAAGTTTACTTCTACACACCAACATTTGGCCCGCATATTCACCTCATATTTAAAGTCGGAGATGCCCATTCCGCAGTGGCTAGTGTTAGGACGCACTATACTCCTACCGAAAAAAGGCGACTTGTCCAAACCAGAGAATTACAGGCCAATAACTTGTTTGAACACACTGTATAAGATTTTTACAGCTATCCTAAACAACAGGATTGTTCGACGAATTGAGCCTGTATGGCGAGAGATGTACGAACAACGTGGCTCGAAAAAAGGTGTAGCAGGCTGTCGAGAGAACCTGCTGATTGACAGGTGTGTCTGTAAAGACGCTACAGTCCATCAGCGCGTCCTGTCAATGGCCTGGATTGACTACCGGAAAGCTTTTGATTCAACCTCTCATAGACTTATCATCTGTCTGTTGGAAAGCTTGAAGGTACATCCACACATAGTGAGATGCATAGAGAGATTGATGCCTCTTTGGAAAACTAGATTTACCATCTCATCTAGGAATTATCGTCTGACGACGAACAACGTCACCTTCCAGAGGGGCGTCTTTCAAGGGGATAGTATGAGCCCTTTGCTTTTTTGCATCACACTTTTGCCTCTATCTCTTGCACTACGAAATTCTCCTGGATACCTCTGTGGCGACACTAATCAGCGTGAGCATAAGGTCACTCATGTATTCTATATGGATGACCTGAAGATCTATGCCGCTGGTAAAAGCAAACTTCAAACTGCTTTAAATATCGTCAAGAACTACACAGGAGAGATTGGGATGGACTTTGGTTTGGACAAGTGTGCCAAAATTCATTTGAAGAAAGGAAAGATTACTGGCGTTCCCAAGGACCCTGAGCTTGTGGATATAAGTGTTATTAGACATCTTAACACTGGAGAGACCTATACATACCTGGGCGTGCCTCAAAGCCGCATTCAGGACGTAACATCAGTGAAGGAGTCTCTCCGAAGCAGAGGTTGGAAAATTTCACCAAGAGCTACTCGACAAGCAAATGCACGGAAACTTTCACAGAAATGTAGAAAAACAGTCCTTGTCGAAGGAGCAAACTTTTGCTTTCCTCAAATCATCAGGGCTCAATTCAGGTACAGAGAGCTTTATTTTCGCATGCCAGGACGGTGTAATCTCCACCTTAGCATACCGCGCCCGCATTTTATGTCAAGAAGTTCCCAGTGATAGGTGCAGAGCGTGTCATGCACACGCTGAGTACCTAGAACATATACTATCGGGGTGTCCGACCCACGCAGGAACAACGTATATCTATAGACATAATGCGGCCCTAAGAGTACTTTATTACCACCTTTGTCGCTCTTACGGTGTTGGTCGCGACCCTGCCCTGCCGAACGCTCCAAGGGATATAGAGTCAATTGTCCGAAACGAGAAGTGCCAGATTTTCTGGAACTACGATTTTCGGGCAGCAGTCTCCGTTGCGCACTCGAGGCCTGACATTGTTCTCCAAGACTTCGAGAAACGAACTATATTCGTGATCGAATTCTCGGCTCCATCCGAATACAACATCACTGCAAAGGAGAAAGAAAAAGAGGAGAGATATCAAGACCTTAAAAGAGAGCTGCGTCGACTGTACCCAAAATATTCGGTACGAGTAATTGTTCTTGTGATAGGTGCTCCCGGAGGTGTGAAATTATCGCTGGTTCGTAACCTTAAAGCCATACCCGTGTGCCAAAAATATGCCAAGGCTCTTGCGAGATGGATGCAGAAAGCTGTCATCCTTGGGTCGCTTCGTGTCCTCAAGACACACGAGGGTTTCGCCGGCCTGTCGTTGTGATTTCGTCGTGCTCTGTGACCACCCATCTCACGGATGTGAGACGTGGCCATAGGTGTATTTTACCGCGGTTCTACTGGGGGCCATTGACATTTTTTTCCAGATGGCAGTTGCTCTTAGTGGTACCCTGCTGTGGTTGTTTAACTTTTTTTAAATTATATATATATATATATATATATATATATATATATATATATATACAAAACACGAAACAAGAATAGACCAGTCGTGACCAGTGGCGGTAAATCCAGGAACTAAAAAACCGGTTTTTCGCAGAATTTTTCTTGATTCATTTTGCTTTAGTTTCTGCAAATTTCTGTTTCAATAAATGAATAAATCAATCTTTTTTCACTCGTATCATGTTCATTATTAGTTTCCGCATGGTGGATTTCTGCTATTTTGAGCATCAAAAATGGTTAGAATTAGATAATCTAAGGTTTTGTTATTAAAATAAAATTTTTTAAAATAATTTTTATTTTCAGGAAAAGTCCACCACCGACGTCGATCTACTTTTTACAATGCAAAGAATGAAATTCCAATTTATGCATTATTTTGCGAGTGGTTTTGCAGAAACTGATCGGAGGAAGTTACCGTTTAACCTTAAGGTAATCTGCCGTCTGAGTTAACCTTCAAATTATGTCAATGTTTAAAATTAAAAAAATAGATATCTACTCAAGCATTTAATTAAAAGTACACTCAGGAAACGATTTGGTTGAATCAACAATATTTTTGTTGGTTCAACCATAGAATTTGGTTATTATATGGACAACAAAATATTTGGTTGACTCAACTCAATTTTTTGGTGGTTTAAAAAAAATATTTTGGTAGTTGGAGTATTTGGTTGATTCAACCAAAAAAATTGGTTAGGTCAATCAAATATTTTATTGAATCGGCAAAAATTTGTTTAATTTAACCAAATTTTCATGTATATCCAACAAAACAGTTTGTTTGGTACAAGAAAAGTTTTTTTCTGAGTGTATGTATTTTCATACAATATTATCAAATAGTTTTAACGTATTATTCATTGTTCGATGGACGGTTGCATAAAATTAATTTATTTTCCGCATTTGAAAACAGGGGGGGAGGGGGTATTTCAGTGTCACATGACATTTTGAGGGAGGTTCACCGAAAAGTCACGAATTGTCAGAAGGGAGAGGGATGAATAAGAAGAACTGTAAATAGCGTCACGTATCAGGTGCACACTCCTCAGGGTTTTGAAAAAAAGAATAAAAAATACCCATTGTTTCCCGAAAACCAAAAAAAAATATCAGATGGTAATTTTTGTTAAGCAGACTATGTTAGTACCTATTATTCCTTAACATTTCACGGAAAAAGGTGCGGTTCTTAACCATTTTTATTTCAATCAATGGAATAATTGTACTTTTTTATGGATTTAAAAAGAGTGCGGAAAACTGGATAAAATTAAAAAATTAACGCTTTAATAGCACAAAAATGTCAAAAGTGGAACGGTTGTTGAAGTAAAACTTTCAAAAAGTTCATTTTACACTTAAAATTTTTTAATATTCGTAAAAAATGTCCTTGAAGTTACAGGTGATATTCATTTCATATTGCCTTATCATGCCATACAAGTAATTTTCACAACAACAAGCAAGCCCAATATACACAAATTTTATACAAAATGCCAAACTCTTGAATTAATTTTTTTCATCATTTTTTAAATGATGCGAGCATATTTTACTTACAAACTTTGATGTGCCGGTGAGTAAAACAATGTTTCAACAACTTATTTCGTGATAAGGGCTTTTTCAGTACAACCGGTTGTCAGTATGCTGGGTCCTAGTGTTTTCACTTTTTCAGGTGCTTTTTTAAATTCACATGAGGGTAAGCTGAGAGGCAAGTCAGACTTAACAGTATTCGTTTCCGGGTGCTGCGTAAGTTGAACGTTGTCCCCTCGAGCGCAAAAATATAAATTTAACCATGAAATTATTTCCAGGCCACTTTTTCTTCTATATGTCTCTAAAGAGTGTAAAAAAATCTATTTAAAAAAACATTTGTTCGAATGTGGTTTATTTGTTCAAAAATAAATTTTAATTTTGATTAAAAAAAAATTATAATTAAAAAAAATTGCTATGAAAGTCTCACAGTGAGCGAAAAGAGTTTTCCCAAACACCATGATAAAAGTCCAATTGGATAACCCTAAAGGAAGTTACAACGAGAAGCTGAGAAATTACCTTAAAAAGTAAAAACTTCAGGCCCCTGTACATTGACGACCGGTTGATAAATTGACCTATGGATTGGTGAATTATTATAATATTATCTAGGTCCACTAGAACTATAATTTAGCCAAGTTTTAACCTTATAAAAAAAAATAATTTTTGGTGGGAACACTTGACGTATTCTGACCCATTTTTTTATAGTAAATTTTGACTCAGTTTTTAAACAAAAAGAAGCCTATGATATTTAAAATCCGAAAATCGACTTTATGGAAATTATTGCAAATTAGGGTCCATGGTCATTCAGGAAAATTAATGTGAATTTGCGGTAATTCACCAGTAACTTTTGATAACTTTGATAACAGTTCTGCATTTCAAACGTTTCTTGTAACACAGGCATGATTTCTGGTCATATGGAGGCATAGCAAAAATGTTATTTTCATTGTAATATGAATTTAAGAAATTTTGGAAAATTGAAGAAAGTTAAGAAGTTTAGAGTGGATTCGTGAAATCCCAAAAATGTTGAAAATTTCTGAAATATACAAGTAAATTTCCAACAATTTTTCAAATTTACATACATTCACGGAAATTCAGATTGTGGCAACTTATCGCTTCGAGTTGGTTCAATCTGACGAATCATGCATGTGCTATCAAAAAGTATTTTTGTTGATCCATCGTTATCTCTACTGAGGCTGGTTTTTTAATTTCATAACATTCTTTATACTATCTTTTTCAGTCTATAAATAATATATGAAGATGGTAAAGAATTGACATACTTCAGATCAAAAGTGTTCATATATTATTTATAAACTTATATTACTCAGACTAAAAAACATCGCTTTAACACCATTACGAATCAAACTAATATTATATTTTTGACATAATTTTTCAGTCTATTTTTTATACAGAAAATTTTTTTAAATCAAAATTTCTCAATGTCAAAAAAAACGCTCCAACAATTATATAATCATTATTACTTTTTTTATTATTTATATAAATAAATTATCCATTCATTTACTTAGCAACAGCAAAGTGTCTACGTGCACGAAAAAAATCCGGCTATTCGCACTGAAAATTTGATCACGTAGCCACGGCCTAGAAAAAAATCAGTTCAATCTGTTATAAACAGTTGTAAGAAAATTCACATGCTATTCTTTCACATTTTCTTTTTCCTTCTTCTTTCTCTTTTTTTCTTACTTTTAATACAGTTAATTTGTTCATAAATCTTTATTGCCAATTTATCGCATGATTTTTTTGGAACATTTGCTGGCAATAATCTAAATTCGCATGTGGTGATAAAATTTTATTTAAAAAAATCACTATGTTAAAAGTAAGAAAAAAATAAAATGTGAAAAAATAAGATATAAATTTTGTTATAACTGCCAAGAAAATCTCCTTCACGATGAATTCAGAAAAACTTCAATTCTGAATATGTGCAAAATTGGATGTTTTACAAAAACGGTTTCTCTGCGTAAGCAATCTGAATTGCTAAACTACTAAACATAGCTTTGAAAATGTAATTCTCGCTGTCTCAAATAAAAATACAATTATTTATTTCACTTACGTTTTGTCAATGAGTAAAGTAATCTTCTGGTATCAATAGACAGCTTATATTTTTCCCCCAGAATGCTTCACGAAAAACCAATTTTTCAATATATTCGATATATCTGGATATCAGATATTTTGGAATATGATCGACTTAGTACTTTATTATTTTCTACTTACCAACAGAATTAAGAGATATCATCGAAGTAAGGAACAGAGTAGAAATGAAAATATTCATTTTACTAGAGACTGAGAAATTATTTTAAAAATGCTTCTGCAGCTAGAAATAATCAGATTTTGAATGCTGACAAAAGATTGTGTAGGCGGTGAAATAGAGTTGGTATAATAATGTTTTGTGTACAGGGAAGTGTTTTTCATATAAAATAAACACACTTCATTTACTTTCCTTAAGAATGTTCGAGTCGGAGTAAACCAGGTCAGTGAGTCATGGTTTCGAAAAGAGCGACAGTGAAAAGGAAATTTTTCGTTTCCTCATCTCAAATTTCACATTTCTGTCCCTAAGACGCCAAGAAAGAAAATATTGTGACACTACATTGATATTTCTGTTAAAAGTTGATTGGTTTTACTCAAAATATTTAAAACCACCAAAAACATTTTCGATGTCAAAAATCTGCCAATTAAAATGAGATGAATTTTTGAAATCAAAGTCTAGAAAGTACACAGTAAAAAGAAAACCTTGCAATTTAATTTGATTTACTTTCAGGATTGCCTTGAATTCTTTAGGTAACTTAATTTATGATATTGAGGTAAATTTAAAGTCAGTCTGTCTTAGAGGATAGTGATTTAAGGTCGAAAAAGAAAAAAAAGAAAACGCATTTTCTTTTTTAAATTCAGTCCACCGAAGACGTAAATTCATCTCGATCGACGTACCGTCTGTCATGACTACCTGAATCTCCGCATTCTAGATCTTACTTTGCGAACCAAAGATGGCGCACTTTTTTCAGCAAAGAGTGCAAAGTGTTCGGGCTCATGCTGACCTTTCCGTCGTTGCGTTCTTCTTTTGATCACACGTTAAATTCCGTCGCTATATGGACGGAGTTTGAGATTTTCTTTTTACTGTGTCATTTTCAAAAAGCCATTGAAATATGCATATTTTTTAAAGGATATTTTTCACAACTCATGCTATATATGAATTTTGTTATTGAATAAAAACTATTTTAGAGTTTATAAAATTTGTTTGAATTATATTATACCATCAATCTCTCTTTTCCCATCATTTTTACCCAATGATTTTCTGTTCTATATCGTATTATATATGTCATTGAATAAACTATGTCATATAAGAATGTTAATGAAAATATACTCAAAGTTCAAACCAAGATTCCCACGAAACAGATTTTTGTTGATATAGCATTATCTCTCCTCTTGCTTCAATTTTTATACATAATTTCGCTTATTTATTCAAAACCGCCAAGTTTTATCGTATCTAAAATTCATTTTTTACATTTATTTCAAAAAACTCCATAGGGTTCTTTTTGGGTGCTTGCCAAAAAGTTGACCATTATACTCATTATAGGTCCCAGCCATTTCCCGCATTTTCTCCTTATAATATATTTTTCTAAAAATATCTTAATAAGTTAAAGGTGAAAAAAGTGTTAATCTTCTGGCCTGATAAGGCTCTTATATCGAGCAATATGTTTCAATAAAAATCTCAAATGTTGAATTAATAATAATTAATAAAAACGATAAGTATAGTGAGAAAATATATGTAATAAAATTTTAAAAAACTTATAAAATAAAATTAATAATTCATGTTTAATTTCATTTAACCATATGGCTCAACAAAGGGGCATCATCAGATCAGAAGATCAACACTTTTTTCTATCTCTAACCTATTCTCCACACTAGTCAATTTCCTGCTGGAAGTAAACGCATTGACACCTTATCCGTTTTAATCCGTCATCTATCCATAAGTATCCGTTTGAATACTTTTTTATACTCTTCAATCCATTTGTATCCGTGGGATATCCATCTATCCGTTTAAATAATAATTTCATCCGGCATAACTGACCATTTTATTCTTTCTGCATTTGTTCTCGTGTATTACTATCCATTTTTATACTTATACGTTTCAATCCTTCATTTTTTATCCGCGACTCAATCCTTAGCTATCCTTGAACTATCTAGATTTGATCTCGTCACCTATGGCGAATTGAAAATTTATCCGTTACAATCAATGCTTATCCTCTTTAATCCTTTCTTTAAAAAATATATTCTCTATCCGTTCTATTCATGAATCTCTATCCGCAACCTTATCCTCGTCTATCCGAGACCTAGTTTGACATTCCTTGATATCTTTCACAAATAGGATACTCATACCTGCCAATCATTACCTATCCTCTTTAATCTGTTCCCTACAAAACATATTGCCTATCCGTTCCAATCCATCATTTCCTATCCGTCACCTTATTCTTTTCTTTCTGCGAGCTACTTTGACATTCCTTGTTAGCTATCACGGATAGAATACTTATCCGTGTCAATCATTACTTATCCTCTTCATTCCTCCGGCTATCGACCTCAAACCAACGGGGCCCTTGAAAGAAGTCACATAGTCCTGACAGATTATATTAAGCATTATGCTGACGATTATGATGATTGGGACCGATTGCCCCTTTCGTCATGTTCGCTTATAATACATCAGTACACGAAGCGACTTATTGCACACCCTACGAATTAATTTTTGGTCGAGTGGCAGGGACGCCGAGCTCCTTTACCCAAAGCGAAGAACTCGAGACCTACGGCTCCTATCTCCGCGATCTGATAGTGAGAATAACAGAAATCCAAAAACTTGTGGCTGCAAATTTAATTAAAACAAAAACGACTTCTAAATAACAATATGACCGCAAGGCCTGGCCCTTGAACGGAAAGATAGAGGACCAAGCCTACGTTTTCAAGGAAGTGAGGAACGGTAAATCCGATAGTAGGGCCACTGGCCCTCACACGATAGTCGGATTCACCGAAAATAACAACGTGATCCTCGAAACCGAAACCGGCAACCGATTCGCAAAATACAAAGATAAAGTTAGGATCGTCCGCTGCTAAATTGGAACGAACTCTAAGGAAGAATCTAAAGACAGAATATGCCATTTCTGAAAAAAAGTTTTCTGATTCTCTCCTATGACCAACTATCACAGGCAAAAATCATTGAGGCGTTTGGCCGCATCTTAAAATTTCTCTAGTAATGGGGGCCCTATTCTGTCTTGGACTTCCTTCTTTTTCCGCAAAGAAAATCCAATTCGTGTTTCTTTTAGGTAAAAGATGATGAACCTGTGATAAATAATCCTCCTGGTTTCCTTCACCACCTTGGAAGGCTCCAACCCCACTACTTATAGGAGCACTCCTTTAAGCTCCAGTACAGGAGTTTACTACGAGCATCTGGGACCAATAAGACGAGTCGCTGGAACGTGGAGGGCCACTGTGTTCCTGGACTTGCAGAAGATCCAAGGACCCCTAGATTCTTACCAACAGCGATTCCAACATTTATCCGATCTGTGTCTACCTGGATTCGGAATATTTTGCCTACAGACAATCACCGAGTACGATCTCGGCGCTAAGTTCCTGATAGCCGAAGGCCTGAAGAAGGAAGTATCTAGGCATGCCGCGGAGATGAAGGGGCGCACCAATAAGGCAACGCTTCTTACCCTACCGATGGAAATGTGAAGCTGACGAGCACAATCGCTACTGGGAATCCTAGGAGGCCTCATTGGACCCATAGCGGGCCTAATGACCTACAGAGACGGAGAAATCCTTGAAGCGGGGATTGCCGAATTGAACCAATCACAAACCAATTTGTCTCACCTGGTAGGTAAACAGATGCCCTAAACATCGCCGTCCTATTCCTTGCATGTAGCTACGCTGCCGCGATGTTTGCAAGCCTTCGCGCTCTACACGTTGTCCTAGCCTTCTTCCTCCCTATATTTTCACCATAAGCGCGTCTCCTTCTTGCGTATAGCAGCACCATACATTGTGACTATAGCACCTCAATGCACCTCCTTTTTTCTTCCTCAAATTCTCCACGCCATTCTTCCATGAATCCGTCTCGCTCTCGCCTCTATATACTATAAACCATATTCGGATAGTACGAGCACGTGGAAATACCAAAACAACACCACGTGCTCACTCAGAAAAAATTTGTAACGCTAAAATGCTCATTTTCTTTTATGATAAAAGGGTTGGAATTATTATATACTTATATTTAAGTGAACCTCACTTCTGTAAAGTGCTGACGTGGTTCCTGTCTCGCAGGTGCAAAAATTCAAACGAAAGAATTCGACAATACAATTTTCGAACACTTAGAAACCAAGCTGCCTGGCTCGTCAATTTTGCAAACGCAGCTTTGACTCTCACGGTGTATCCTTACCTTCCTAATCCAAATTCCGCAATTCCGCAAAAATCCCTACATGAATCACCTCAATTATAAACCATCGGACAGAAGTCAGAAATTGCAGTCTCCTGAGCAACCTGGTACGGGCCAGAATTACTCAGATTTTTGTCCGTCCGACCTTGGGATCAAGAATCAAACAAAAGTTTTAATTGGGAAGACTTAGTCCGTAAGACGCAACCACGTCCTATCCTTGGCACCGGAATTCTACCTTTGGACCACGTAACGGGAGTGAGCCGCCGGAATCGATGGGTTTTTAACCATTAAAATTGAGTTCTCTGTCCGGACGTAAAATTTCGAAAATCTCTATCCGACCGAAGGTAGGACCGTAACAGAAGCGGTCAGTTTTCTTTTCGCGTCCTATCCGACCTACTCAAAAACTAAATTTGAGTTCAGTCTAGAAAATATTCGCCCCTTTTCGTATCTCAAACCGAAAAGGAGAAATTTTTTGGAAGGCTTTAATTCACTTTTACGAGAAGTAGAAACATTTTCTATATCCCGTAAAAGCAAATTCACGGAATGTAACGGGTGTTCTGAGGTCAGCTTTGTTCTTCAAAATAGGAACCCCTATTTTTGAAACTTACTCAGGTTAAGACTTCGCTTAATTTTATTACCTAATTTTTCGAGCTTCCTTCGAGGTCCTATGACAGCGTGCTATGACCTTTATTTGCCCTCCAGAGGACACGTTAACCCTTGACCTGAACACATACCCGAATGTAAAGCTTCCCGCTCTTTTCGATTCTGGCATCAAAAATAGGGGTTCTCATTTTGAAAAAAAGTATGGAAACAGCAAAATATCTTGGAAGGGAACCTTTTTCAGAGAATATAACCAACACAAAAGTTGTAGCATTTTTAAACCTATTCTTGACCCCGGAAACTGAGAGAGCGGGAAATTTTACGGCCTGATATATCCTTGACTATTCCAAAATTTGACCTGGGAAGGTCATGACAAGGTCAAACAGCGTACTGTGAGTTGTTGACCTTGAGATGACCTCCAAGATCAAATTTCAAAAATAGGGGTTCCAATTTTTGAAAAAAATCAATTCGACCTCGTAATAACAGTGAAGGTCATGGTCAAGTTCAAGGTCACCATTTGTTTGGGCGTCAAAAATGCTACAACTTTTGTGTTGGTCAAATTCTCCGAAAATGGTTCCCTTCCAAAATATTTTTATTTTCCCCTACTTTTAGAACAACATAGAACCCCTACTAGTGATGCCAGAATCGAAAAGAGCGGGAAGCTTTACA
>CAKNXH010002429.1:182280-198026 GCA_932178445.1 Andricus quercusramuli
AAGAGATGGCCCGACCGTCGGCATAACATTGGCTTGTACAAGTCACCATGTTGCACCCGATGGTCGGTCAAACCGTGGCCCAAATATGGGCCGACCGTCGGATAAACGCTGGTTCATTGTTAAAAAAAGCCGTTAAAGTACGTTCAGTCCGACTCTGGACAATAGATGGCCCGACCGTCGACATAACATTGGTTTGAATTATTTATTAAAATATTATATAATTTATATTCATATTATATATGTTGCATAATAAGACAAAAATTTAGGAGAAAAAACATTAAACAAATTGTTTTTAACTACTTTGAGCTGTAGCTTATGAGGAGGGTTTTTTCATTGACTTTCAATTCTTCAGGTATAGAGTAATGGGTAAGACTCCCGACTGCTAGGCGATAGATTCAGGTATAGGTGTAGGTTCGAATCCCCGTAGGGTTAGAAATTTTATTTGTAATATAATTTAAAAAAATGTAATATATGTATTCAATCTAAGCAGGACCATTAACATTTATAGTCAAAATACTCGCAATTAATTACTATTTATTTTTTGAATACTTATTTTGTGTATTTCCACCTGTGTAGTACGAACCTTCAAAATCAAAGTCGGCCCCACATTGTTGTCCAGGGTTGGGCCGACATCATCTTAAAAGATGGCCCATATATGGGACCAAATATCGGGCCGACTTTGAGAATCCAAAGGCGGTTGACCGTTATGATTTAGCTGGTTGGCCCGACCAGTGGCGCACAAAGTTGGACCGACCGTCCGACGGTTGGCCCGACCGTGGGCCAACGGTCAATTCGCACCTGGGTATGGCAGCTTTCCGACTCTAACAAGAACCATGTCAACTTGTCGTCAGACACATTACAGTTTCATCCTCGTATCCTAACGATCCCCTGCAAGGCAGCGCGCCTACTGGCATCAATACCCCTTTGGCCCTATACAGGCGAATCATTCCACACATCCCTTGCGGGCAGTGTAATCGCTGCGGTGTCCGATGGGGCAGCAGGATTTTTCACTTACAATATTTTTAGTTTTGGTTCGGGTAGTGTTTTGTTTCTAGGTGAATATTTTCTACCAGTGATTCAGCTCACCACAACCACGACTGGTTCCTATCGTCTGTCCGCGACTGTTTATTCTTGTATTCGCAGTTAACCTGAGGGGCTGTTCAGCCTTACGGGCCGTTCCTCTATCCGCAACCCGAGGACGCGCTGCGTAGTGGTGATAGGCACCCACTGAGCAGAAGGAGACATACTTATACAAATTAATATTGCTGTCTCTCTCCGACCAACAGCACTTTTTAGAGTTAGGGTGTTTAGGGGTAGTGTCATGCAGTCGGAGTAAGCTGTTGACAATGACACTTTAAGTTTCCAGTAATAAACTTTTAAGGCGTAGGTCTCAAGGTAGACAAACGCATCAAGGACTGTTACCACATTGAAACGGAGTGAGAAGAAGCCTCCAGTCGCCAAGCAGGTGAATCCTTAGAGTCGACTCACAGCTTTATCACTTTTATCTTACATTAACAAAAATTTTTAAAACATTTTATCAAGCTGGAAGATGACGAATTTCCATGCGCCCATGAAGATTTAAACAGTCGCTTTTTTTTGGACCACTCTAATATATATATATAACTTTACCTCGGAGCAAACTTTCATAATTTGCAATTACGTCGCAAAGTGATAGCAATTTTTGCTACACTCAAAATCGTGCTAAAACAACTAAAATGCCACCCCTCAACATAAGTGAGGGAGTGAAAGAAGCAAAACAAGACTAACTACCCGAAAAATCTAAGGATACATATGAGCAGCATTCAGCATGATCAGCATTCACGAAAAAGATTCATTTCATAGGAAGTTCTCGCACCATTTCGGTAAATATCTATCCAACGCTCACTTTTTTGCAAGCTCTACAGTCTCATAATACGGTGGTTTCGAAAAAAATATCATACATCACTTTTAGGGTTGCACACGTCTTCACGCGGAAGTAAATGTTCGCAAGGACGACTAGAAAAACCATGGCATTTGGCCATGGTTATAATACTCATCCTGCGAACATTGAGCTCCCCGTGTAATAACATACCTAGCCCTACTTGTGATGCTATAGACTATTGTTTGAGATACTATTTTAGATTTTAAATTATCGGCTGAACGTAGAAGTGGATCTTAATAAGCCGACCGGTCTTGACTCCGTGGTGCTATATCTGCTATCCGGTGCGAAGTATCTATTGTAAAAAATGCAGTCATTAATCAGTTTAAATATTCGAAACAATCATTAACATTAAAACTATTTAATTATACAGAATTGTGAGTCTGCAAATAATTTACCAAAACAAGTCAATATTGAATTTCATTTCTAAATTCCAGTAATATTTTATCAGTTAAAAAAAAATTAAATATGATGTTGGAAATAGATGTGATATTGGTCCAAATTTATTATACGTCCGGGATGTAAACAATGGAAATGGTAGAAACGATAGAAACAGAACTTTTCGGTTTCTTTACGGTTCTTCTAGACAGTTTATTGATGGATACAATTATAAGATATATATGTTAATCAGGTGGAGTCTACACTGCCGACGCCGGCAAGATTGCTTGTTGCCGGCTGTTTCTCGCGGAGAGCGAAATACGAAATGGAAGAAAATTACTTATACAGTCATGCAAGCACCTCGAAATATAATTTTCAATGTCAAAACTGATAAAAATCATATTTTTATAAAGGAAAGTAATCTGTTAGAATTTTTTTCCATGAAATACGGTGAGCGTAGACTAAGCATTTTCGGTGTGAATAGGAATTTCACTTAACGTCATCACCATGCCATCGGAAGCAATGCACTGTTTTCTGAAAATCACGAGAATTGTAAATAATTTCAAACTTCAGTGGCACTTCGCCTATTATTGAAAATAGTTAAAAGTGCTTCGTTTAAATAACACCTTTTTCATTGTATTTCCAAATCGGAAAACTGCCAGGAAAACTCTTGAATCATCAATTTTATTCATGTGATTGGAGGTGATGCATTATTTTTAAAAGGCGAGGAGAAGTTTCAATAATTCCCTACTTTGCTGACTTCTGGCCGCTTTTAAAAATGGATAACACTTTGTCAGCAAAGTGCGACCTTGTCTGTTATCTTTTCTGTTTGAAAAACTACCCAAAATATCTTTAAAGCATCGATTCCCATCATGCCACCGGAACCAATGTATTATTTTCTGACAATTACGAGAATTGTAAATAATTTCAGACTTCGGTAAAAAAAAAAACCCTTATCGTTGTATTCCGTAATCAAAAAACTACCGAAAAAACTTTTGAATTATAAATTTCAATCATGCTACTGGAAGTGGTGCATTATTTTTAGAAAACGAGGAGATGTTTCAGATGCATTATTTGTAGAAAGCGAGGATTAATTTCAATAGCTACCAACTTTTTTGACTTTTATTCTGTTCTAAAAATTTGTCAAAAGTTTGTCATCAAAATAAGACATTGTCTGTTGTCTTTGCTGATCAAAAAACTACCGAACACACTTTTAAAACTGAAATTCCAATCATAACCTTTGGCTTCTTTTTTAAAGGTGACAAGAGTTTGTCGTCAAGATGAGTACCTTTATATTGTCTTTCCTGTTTAAAAAACTATGCAAAAAAATTTTCAATTCAAATAATGTCACCGTAAGAAATGCATTATTTCCTGAAAATAACGGGAAGATTCAGTCATTTCCAACTTTGCTGAACTCTGGTCTCTTATAAAATGTGGATGAGAGTTTTTTTTATAAAAATCAGACTTTGTGCGTTTTCTTCTTTGTTTTAAAAACTACTCAACAGATGTTTAAACCATGATTTTCCATCTTGCCATTGGTAGCAGTGATTTTTTTTTGAAAATCATGAGAAGTGTAAATAATTTCCAGCTTCGGTGGAATTTGAAATATTTTTAAAAAATAGGTGAGAGGTCGTCAAAATGAGACTTCTTCTGTTGTCTTATCTAACAGAGAAACTACAGATAAAACTATTCAAACTTGAATTTTAATTTTGCGACTGTGAGTAATGCATTATTTCCTGGAAATAATGATAAGTTTGAATAATTCCCAACTTTGCTGACCTATAGCCTTTTCCTTAAAATTGATAATGGTTTGTCTTCAAGATGAGAACATATCTAGTGTCTTTCCTATTTGGAAAAACTACACAAAAA
Organism: Andricus quercusramuli; assembly: GCA_932178445.1. Lineage (NCBI taxonomy): Eukaryota > Metazoa > Arthropoda > Insecta > Hymenoptera > Cynipidae > Andricus > Andricus quercusramuli. Next base: position 186,446 of record CAKNXH010002429.1, read on the forward strand.
AGTCCTAAAAAACACAAATTTCAATCGTGCCATCGGAAGTAATGCATATTTACAACAGTCGATGGGTTTCAATAATCAGCACCAATAACTCTAATCAGGTGTGAAAATTAAGCCTTGCCTCTTTGATTCCTTGGAGAAAAAACTACCCAAATGATTTTTGAAACATAAGTTGAACGATGAAATGAATAATTGCAAAGAGTAGCCATATAAGTAGGACTTAATCGGTTTTTAATCTTGCACACATGTATCAAAAATTTACAAGATCCTTTTTTGGGTAGGTTTTCATCTGAGATTAGGATTCTGGTCGACTACGTTTGACGGCGGTTTTAAAAATATTCGGTAATTAGTGAAAACTATTCAACGTAAATTGAAACATATCGTTAAGGATGCTGTTCAAAAATTCTTATTTGGTGGTGTGTGTAAAAATAATGAGCTAATTACCATTGAATTACAATTAGAATAAGAAAATCAAAGAATTTATGATCATTCAATTGTTTAAGAGGAATTTATGAAGAATCAGAAAATTCAAAAGAGATAAGCGAGTTCAAACCACTTTTGATTCAAAGTCTATTCTAATGATTTCACGATCATGGGGAGTCTCGTTTGAGCAGCCGAGCTGTAAGGACGTGTTTGTTGTTGCCCCGTCTTGTGCCGAGAGTTCAGAGTGTTTGACTTGCGCTGAAAATTTTACCCAGTGCTACCCAGTAATGTTACTGTTGTTTTTACTGTTGTGATTCTAAACTCGGGGCGCATATTTATATGTGTCAGAAATTATTCACGTGTAAAGTGCTTCTAGGTTTTTTGTACTTTTTACGCCTGATCGTATGCTGAGATGATCAATCTTTCGCACCCGCAACTTAATCTGGCGACCTATGAACAGATACAGAGTTTGATGTCAAGCCTAGAAGGAAAGCTCAAAGCTAAAATACATTCAGTGGAAAAAAATTTCCTAGAAAGCACCTCAGCGGTCTTCCAGAGGTGCGAAACCAAAGTTGATACTGTCGAAAAGGAGAATGCCGAGCTCAAGTTGGAGATCTCAAGGCAGGCTCAACGGCTTGATAGGCTTACAGAAAGAAACAACTTGATACTTTTTGGCATTTATGATGAACCAACGGAAACACCACCTGCGCTAGATAAAAAGGTACATAATCTTCTCGGTACCAAAATGGATGTAACACTTAACCGGGAGTCGATTAATGGAGTTCGCCGCCTTGGTCAATTCAGCTGTGACAAAATGAGACCTTTTTTGCTTTCACTCTGTTCAGGGTCGATAAAGCTCGCTATCCTTCAAACCCGTTCAAAACTGAGATGTACAAATTTTTTTAATGAGCATGACTTGGACCCGGACTCTGTTAAAATCCGCAGAATTCTGAGCCAAGAAGAAGCCAAAATAAACAACGCAGAACTGAAATCGCGTATAAGTGGCAACCGCCTGCTAGTTAACAATCTCATTTACAGTTCAGATGATTTAAGAAGACTGAGCCTAGAGGAAATAATGGGAAATAATGTTTCATATACTGAAGTGTTTAAGGACGAAAGCGCTACCACTCTTGTAATCAAGAACATGTCACCTGCACCTGTCGCTTCGAAACTCTCTATGACGTCACAAGCAGGGACACACAGTAATGAGTCAGCCTCATTTGCAAATGTAAATACAGCTGCTATGCCCAAAACACAGCTGGGTAGTATGACGTCTGAGAAGAAGATAGCCAACGCCAACCCTTCTAAACCTAATCAACTTGTTTCTTCAAGGAAAAGAAGGGGTGATCCTCAAGAAGCGGGCTCTCTTAACAAATATGTAAACAGGGTAACTCCTGCAGGGTCTGGGCAATACACAGACTGACTGGGTGGATCGTCCACGGAAAGGTTCAAGTTTTAGTTCTGCGGATGTCTCACCAAATGGAGAAATGTGTATACATACGTCGAGTTTTAGTGTCTGTTATTGGAATATCAGTGGTTATAGTAATTTGTGTAACTTGGATGTAAAGCAGAAAGCCTATTTAACCAGTCACTGTGTGATTTGTATAGGTACGTCATGGCTCACAAACACATCTGTGAAACTGCCAATATTGGTAATTTATATAATATTTTCCTCCATTAGCAAACTCGGACTTCCGCATTGACACGCATTTTTTATCAATTGGCGACTTTAACGCTCGTGTAGCAGCCCTAAATAACTTTTCTGATGAGACTTTTAACAATTGTAATTAATTTTTGAATATATCGGCCTTAGATGTCACAGTTAATAAAAGACGCAAAAAACTGGTGGAGTCCCTTGAATCGTACCACCTAGCGCTCTGCAATGGTCGTTCTTTTTCTGATAGGCTTGGTCAATCCACTTATCTAACGAAAAGAGGCTGCAGTACTATTGATTTATGTTGGTTAAGTATCGACTGCGCAAATCTTGATAACGATTTTTCTGTCCGCAATATTTCGAACCAATCAAATCATTTACTTGTTGCTATCGATCTTAATATTGTACTCAAGGGTTCTAGGGAAAGTGAGCCTACTAAATTTGTCAGCGTATCAACGTCAGTAGGATGGAATGACGAGTGAGCGGACACCTTTTATACTGTTTTGTCAAATTCACCGCTTACATACAATAATGATGTTAACGCTGATTGTTTTGTATGATATCTTAATTTCCGCAATAACGCATGCTGCAAGCGAATCAAATATGTTAGTACGGAGGGGCGCTCCCAGTACCATCCGCCCTTATAATCAGAAAAATGTCCGGTTCAACTCACAGTGCGCTCGTCTGAAACAACCCTTATGAGATTATCAAATGTTGAAAACAGTTGAGAGTTTTGGCAGATGGAAAAATTGTTCGACACTAAGTTTGAATATGAAAACTTATTAGGCACCAGTGACTGGTTTACATTTTACCGGGACGTTTTCCGCCCAGACTGTTATCAGATGGTAATTTTATATCAGTGTTGGGTCCAGTTCTTTATACTGACTTCACCTCACTCGAACTACAAAAATTTATCTCGGGTTGTAAAAAGAATAACGCTGCAGGTCCGGATGGTACAAATAATGACTTCTTCAAACATTTAACCCCCGAATGGGATCATTATTTGCGCAATATTTTTAATACGTTCTTAATTCCGAAAAAGTTCCTGACCAATGGTCTGTTGTTGATATGTTCATTAGGGTGGTCCAAAAAACGCTTTTCGAGCTACAGGGCAAGTCCCCCCGCCAAAAGTATCCATTTCCGGAGAAAGAAAATCCCTATTTTTTTTTTTTTTTTGAAATTCGAATATCAACACGTGCCACCGGGCACTTCAAAATCCCATTTAATTAACATGGGGAAATTTTGGATTTTCGAAAAATTGAACTCATACTTCAGGGTTTGATCGAAACGTGCCAAACATTTTAGGGATTGAAGAGGAGTACCTATGAAATAAAAGTACTAATTACATTCATTTTCAACTCACCCTTACCCCCCCCCCACAACGCCCCAAATATGACCCAAAAATCAAAAAAGTACATTTTCACGTATTATTGTTACTTTTCAGCAATTTCCGTCGTCTTTTTTATACAAATAATTACTAATGGACAATTTGAATATTCTCCATGACTTTTCAAACAATTTTCAATTGTTTAAACAAATGTAACTTATTTAAACAATTACTTATTCCCAAAAAATGTGAAAAATAATCGTATTTTCTGATTGAAATGTAACAGTTTGTCATTGTTTGGAGTACTTATTTTTTTAAAAAACATTATGTAATTATTTAAACAATTACTTCTTGTTTATTCTCAAAATTTCTGAAAATTGATCCAGAGATGTCCAGTTTTTTCTCAAATTGGTATCCTATGCTACTTGTTGTTAAATAATTATATAATTTGAATACATATCTTATAATTTTTAATAAATTTATATTTGTTCCAGCAATTTTGATTTGCTTAAAAGCAGCTTTTTTCGATAACTTTAAAAAAGTTAAATCAAATAAAATACATATAATTATTTTGCTGACTGTATAGTGAATAGAAAGAATATATTAACAATTTTTCAATTGTTTAAACAAACATAATTTGTTTGAACAATTACTTTTTCAAAAATATTTTTCAAATCGTATTTTCTGAATTAAACATAATATTGGATGATTTAGAGAATTAGCAAATTCTGTTAAAAACGTCGTGTCATTGTTTTAACAATTTTTATATGATTTACATGATCCATGAATGTTTTATAAATAATCGTATGAAGGTAATACGAGAATCAGCGATACGTTTTAATATTTATAACGAGTATGAAAATGGAAAAAAGCAATCTATTGAAACTTGAATCATAATTTGCATTAGTGAATGTAGTTTTTCATAATATAATTATGATAAATATTGTAAACATATGAAGAAAGCAATGATAAATACACTTTTAAAATTTAAATTTTATTATGACTTCCATGATTTATTTAATAATGCGCCAAAGAAGATGTAAACCATTCATACTCAATTTGAAGAAAATTTGAAGAAAAAAACAATAATTAATTGTATAAGCAATAACATAAAGTTTTTAGCCAAATTTATTACTCCTCGAAATCATTCAATATTTCGTTTAATTCAGAAAATATGATTGAAAAAATATTTTTCGAAAAATAATTGTTTAAACAAATTATATTTGTTTAAACAATTACGAAATTGTTGATATATTCTTTCTATACACTATACAGTCAGAAAAATAATTATATTTATTTTATTTTATTTAATTTTTTTTTAAGTTATCGAAACAAAACTGCTTAAGCAAATCAAAATTGTTTGAACAAATATGAATTTATTAAAAATTATTAGAAATGTATTCAAATTATATAATTATTTAACAACAAGTAGCATAGGATACCAATTTGAGAAAAAACTGGACATCTCTGGGTCAATTTTCAGAAATTTTGGGAATAAACAATAAGTAATTGTTTAAATAATTACATAATGTTTTTTAAAAGAATAACCACTCCAAACAATGACAAACTATTACATTTCAATCAGAAAATACGATTATTTTTTACATTTTGTGGGAATAAATAATTGTTTAAATAAGTTACATTTGTTTAAACAATTGAAAATTGTTTAAAAAGTCATAGGAAATATTAAAATTGTCAATTAGTAATTATTTGTATGAGAAAAAAAGACGGAAATTGCAGAAAAGTAACAATAATACGTGAAAATGTACTTTTTTGATTTTTGGGTCATATTTGGGGCGTTGTGGAGGGGGGTAAGGGTGAGCTGAAAATGAAAGCTATTAGTATCCTTTTATTTCATAGGTACTCCTCTTCAATCCCTAAAATGTTTGGCACGTTTCGATCAAACCCTGAAGTATGAGTTCAATTTTTCGAAAATCCAAAATTTCCCCATGTTAATTAAATGGGATTTTGAAGTGCCCGGTGGCACGTGTTAATATTCTAATTTCGAAAAAAAATAGGGATTTTCTTTTCCGGAAATGGAAACTTTTGGCGGGGGGACTTAACTTCTAGGATGAAAAAAAAATTTGTAATGCATTTTTGGACTACCCTAATGTTCATGCTTCACAAGACGGGCGATAAACGTGACCCATTAAACTATCAAGCGATAGCTCTTATGAACTCAATAACTAAAATCTTTACGACGCTACTCACTGCTAGATTATCAAAATGGGCGGAAGCATATAAACTGCTGCGGGGAGGGGTTGCAGAGACCACTTAGTTACAATCTATAGGGTAATAAGTATGCACTTTGCCACTAACAAGAGAGATTATTTATACGCCATGTGTGTCGATTTTAGGAGAGCATTTGACTCAATCAGCCATACTAAGCTTTGAGCTGAACTAAATGACCTTAGTTTAAGTGGAAAAATTATCAGGATTTTGGTCTCGTTTTATGCCAACGCCGGTCTAAGGGTCAAATGTGGTGAGTCCTATTCGGAAACAGTCGACGTGACTCGGGGGTTCTACAGGGTGATAGCTTCAGTCCTCTCCTCTTCATTCTTTTTGTGGCTGATATTGTGGACTTTTCTATAAAAAAAGGTATGAAGGGTGTGTGGCTGAATGCGGTTAGATTTCTAATTATCCTTCTGTTCGCGGACGATATAGTTATTTTTGCTACCTCTTGGCACGACCCTCGCGAAAAATTAAAAGTTCTAGAGGAGTATTGTGATCGGAATAGCCTTCAGCTAAATCCAAAAGAAAACAAAGATCGTCCCTTTTCGTAAGGCCGGTAATCTGAAAAAACTTCTCCCACTCAGGTGGAAAGATTCATCCATTCTTGAGTTTAACACCTACACGTACCTCTGAACCCCGTTCTCGTCAGCGGGTAAATTTAAAGTTGTCAAAGACCATTTCGTCAGGAAAGGGTTGACAGCAATTTATAGAGTGTGCAGTATTCTGAATAAGGCTAAAAATAATTCATGGGAAGCCATTATCGTGCTCTTAAGATCAATTATCGAGGCCACTTCATTGTACGGTGCTGAGGTATGGTCTATGCGCTGTCTTGCCGATCTTAACGTTGGACAAAACAAATTTTTCAAGCAATTATTCTACTGGCCCAGAAACACCTCTGCGCACTTTATCCGAGTAGAAACGGGATTTGATCAGGTGAGCGCCAGAGCGTTCGAACGCCCCTATAATTGATGGATTTCTCTAAATAATATGAATGACGACAGGTTGCCTAAGATTTCTTTAAGGAGCCTCTGCGAGTTGGACCAGGCTAGTGCCGCAAGTATAGAATTTAATTGGGCTTCGCAATTTAGGTCCCTACTCGAATCTATGGGCGAACTTGATACATGGAATCGGCAATGGAGTCACCCCCATGTGGTTACGGTAGAAAAATCAAACATATTAATTGAGTGGGCAAATAATATGTTCAGCACTGCTATTGATCGTGTGACCAAATCCAACAATAACAGCCAATTCAGAAACATAAGTCAATTGTACCTTACTGAACCTAACAGTAGGATCAAACTATATTTTAGTGGTTCGGCATATGTGATTGATTCAAATCAAATTTGCGGCCTCCGTAACTTGATGGAGTTTGAGGATCTTAATCATTTTCTACTCCATTGCCCTATCCATAAAGAATTCAGAGCACACTACATTAAAAAATACCTAGAAGGGTCAAGTACTGACCAAGAGTCTATCGAGCACCTTTTAATTCCACGAAATATTGACCACCTGAATGGGATTTTTAACTACATTGTACAAACGCTGAGAGTTAGATCTTTTATTATTAATGAGTAAGTGTCTGATTTTAATTATACTGACCTTTTTATGTACATTGATCTGTTTGCGTCGTGTGCAAGCATTTAATTTATTCACTTTATTTTTATTTTATATAGCTATAACTTAGAATTATTCTGATACGAGCGTAAACTCGAGACCCCCTTGTAAAAGCTAGCGGGCACATTACAAGGAGCGAAAATTAAGTGGAATTGCGCAGACTTACTTTTTAGTGTGAATCACATCTCATTTTAGTTATTTTATGTGCGATTCCTTTTGCATCTCATTCTGAATTTGTGTAATTAATGTAATCTTGAATCTTGAATCTTGAACAGGTAAGGAGGTCCCTCCTGAGTTGGTCCGACCATTTGAATCGATGTTCTCGCGTTTGTCCGGGGCCATTGTTTGGTCGTCGCTTTGGTTTCTTCCTATTGCCACTGCCAACTGAACCACGGCCTCCATCCGAGAGAGGCCTATTGTGGATGGCACTGCGCGATACTGGTGTCGTAACCGCATAATTCGTTGCATTGGGGAGTTAGCCCGAAGCAGCTTGGCTGACTGCAACAGCCGGAGCTCTCGGGCGATGGGGTCGCCACATCCTTATGCTTATTATTATTATTATTATTTTTATCATTCAGATCTGATGGCAGAGAGAAAACTGCAGTTTTCAGTTATTCTTCTTGCCTCTCGTTGTTTACTTGATTCTGTAAAAGAGAAAAATTATTGCAATATTCATAAAAAATATATAATTTTCCGTTAGATCACTTGGTCAAGTATAGTGCTGGGGCTAGTATAACGGTAATTACTATATTTCGAAAGAGATTCGGGTTAGGTGTGCGGACAATTCCGTAATACCAGACAGTACACTTCAAGCGAGGAAAATTTTACATTTCATTTGGCTGCGTCTGGTCATCCCGAAAAATTCGGGGAGTTGGAAAAGTGGATGGACGAGTCACCCTGAAAATACAGGACGGCAAGCACCAAAATACAGAGCACCAAAATACCCTCAACTAAAAAAAAACTGAAGCCTTTACGAACAATTACATAATATATTGATTAGAAATCACCATATTATAAGCGTATAACACCCCCAGAGAAGTGCGCGTTAGATAGTCTTCTACCACGCCGTCCAGCTAGCGACAAATGATTAGTTCCGAATGCCACCGCAAGAGTCAAATAATTAGTTCCGCAAATGGCCACTAAATAACGCAAAATGTATTCCATTACTTTACTTTAGACATACATATATATATTCGGTTTCGGTTTCGATTCTTATGGAATAGAACCGAAGAGACTATGACAAAGCCACCGAACGCGTCCTCGGGTTGCGGATTTAGGGTCCCTGTACCAAGGGTTTCTGCTGAATATGGTTAAAATAATTAATGAGCAGTCACGGACAATTTTCCAGGGATGGACCCGAAGGAATAACCCCTAAGAGAAGGCGTAACAACCGTGCCGAAAGCTGAATGACACCTGGGTGAGGTGTCTTAAACGGTAACTCTGGGATACCGGGCCACCTCTCAGATTACCAGCCTTATCCTTGCACGCGAGGCTCTAGAAGGATGGAGGAACCCTTTCCCTAGCTGCTCGTGGGAACAACAATGAAACCTCCAAAGCACAAAAATGTTGTAGATGGGGTTCAAAATGATCGAATGCGTAGAGCACCCGACAATGGGTTGGCAAACAATGCCGATCGTCCTAGAGTTGGGGGTGCTGAAAATAATTCAGATCGAAACACGACGACGAACCGGCCAAACGCCCACATTGAGTGGACGGATCAACTCAAGAATTACGTGCTAGACTGCTTCAGCACGTTTCGCATCAGTCTTTGCGAAATCAAGCCGACAACTTCCGGAAAAATGGATATGTACGCGGAGCGCTTCCCCAACCCCTGCTTGATCAAGCTGCAGACGAAGATGAAGAAGCGACATTAACACCAACCGCAGAAAGCAGGCACCTTCTGAAAGATGATCGCAATTTCAGTACAAGGAGGAGCATCAACATGCAAGTTCCTCTTAAGAGGTGCGAGAACTTTGGCTGATTCGAATCGAAGGCTAAAACCGACGATGGATCAAAAGACCAAATGACGCTTGCATCAACTGAACAAGGAAATTGGATGGGCAAGACAGAATGCTTCCCGCGTTCAATGTGTGATTGACTACATAACATCTTGTAGACCGTTTACGGAAAGGGTTCGAAAGTTTGCCCAAGAACTAAGGATCTTGAATCACACACCAAACAAGTCAAAGCTGCTGACAATCAAGCAGCATATTGTTGACAAAATACGGTTGTTATCTGACGCAAAGAGGAGAATACAGTAGAGGGAGAGATGGATCAGGGATAATCACCAGTTTCTCGCTGACCCATCGCGCCTCTTCAGCGATCTCCCTGTTTCTGTAAAAAATCCACCCGAGCCCAAGGAGGTAGAGACTTTTTGGAGAGAGGTCTACAATATCTCGAAAACACTGGAGTTGAAAGGAGATACTGACAATATCATCCGCTTCAAGGAGTTTTGCGACAACCTCATGAAATCTGAGGAGGAATGTCCATCAGTCACCGCCGAAGAGGTGAAAAAAGCAATTAGAGGCACGAAGAACTTTTCCGCTGCTGGACCTGATTGTATCAAGAACTTTTGGTGGAAGAAGTTTAATCACCAACATTTACACTAACATTTGGCTCGCATATTCACCTCACATTTAAAGTCGGAGACGCCCATTCCGCAGTGGCTGGTGTTAAGACGAACTATACTCCTGCTGGAAAAAGGCAATTTGTCCAACCCAGAGAATTACAGGCTAATAATTTCTTTTAACACACTGTATAAGATCTTCACAGCTGTCCTAAACAACAGGGTTGTTCGATGAATTAAGCCTGTATGGCAAGAGATGTACGAATAACGTGGCTCGAAGAAAAGTGTAGCAGCCTATCGAGAGAACCTGCTAATTGACAGGTGTGTCTGTAAAGACGCTGCAGCTCATCAGCACGACCTGTCAATGGCCTGGATTGGCTACCGAAAAGCTTTGGATTGAACCTCTCATAGACTTATCATCTGTCTGTTGAAAAGCTTGAAGTTACATCCACACATAGTGAGATGCATAGAGAGATTGATGCCTCTTTGGAAAACTAGATTTACTATCTCATCTAGAAATTATCGTCTGACAACGAACAACGTCACCTTCCAGAGGGGCGTCTTTCGAAGTGATACTGTGAGCCCTTTGCTTTTTTGCATCACACTTCTGCCTCTATCTCTCGCACTACGAAATTCTCCTGGATACCTCTGTGGCGACACTAATCAACGCGAGCATAAGGTCACTCATGTATTTTATATGGATGACCTGAAGATCTATGCCTCTGGTGAAAGCAAACTTCAATCTGCTATAAATATCGTCAAGAACTACACAGGAGAGATTGGGATGGACTTTGGTTTGGACAAGTGTGCCAAAATTCGTCTGAAGAAAGGAAAGAATACTGGCGTTACAAAGGACCCTGAGCTTGTGGATATAAGTGTTATTAGACATCTTAAGTGGAGAGACTTATACATACCTGGGCGTGCCTCAAAGCCGCATTCAGGACGTAACATTAGTGAAGGAGTCTCGGAAGCAGATACAAGCATCTTCTCCGACAGATTTGGTCTTCAAATCTGTCGGCGTTGAACAAGGTATCTGCGACCAACATGCTTGCCGTCCCTGTTCTACTCTACTCGTTTGGGGTGGTTCAATGCAAGAAAAACGAGCTTAAGGCCCTTGATGTCACCACACGTAAGATAATGCATATGCATAAAAGCTTGCATATCAATTCGTCAGTTCCGCCATTATACATTTCACGCCATCAAGGGCGAAAGCCTGATTTCTCGGGTGCCTAATAACTCAATTATTAGCAATAATAACGTTCGAAAATTTTTTCTGATGGTTTTATTGTGTTTCGTTCCCGTTCGCGTCCGTAGGAGGCGCCACTTGAGGGCCGTGGGGCCCCCTCCCATCAGCTGCCGCGCGTCACCCCTGACCAGTCTCTCGTCGCGCTTCAACAAGATAGGACGTACGGTCGAAAGTGTGTTCAGCGTAACTCAGTGTAACGAATTGTAACTCAACCAATAAATAACCTCAGTGCATCAGTTAACCGACCAGTTGTTCAGTGATCTCCCGAGACCCCCTTCCTGTCTACACCCAACTAAAACATTGGTCATTCGAGCCGGATCAGATACGCCAGGGAGGTGGTCGCGGCGTGCAGATCAGCAAAGGCCGGCCTACATCAGAAGCGGAGACGAAAATCATCAGTTGCGAGTCCACAGCAGTCTTCGCCATGTAAGTAGGTCGAGAGCATTGCTCATATCACGTGAGAGGCGGGAGAGGTGGTCGAATCTGTCCTACGCACAGCTATCTCGATCTCTCTCCCGCGCA
>CAKNXH010002429.1:198036-234666 GCA_932178445.1 Andricus quercusramuli
CTACGCACAGCTATCTCGATCTCTCTCCCGCGCAATCTCCCACTCACCGTCGAGAGATCGCCTACGCACGCACACACACGCGCCACAGATAATTCACGGCCTCCTTTTCCCTCGTATGCCTCCTTTATTCATTTATATATATCTTCTTGTTATCAGTTGTCTTATTATTATCATTGTTTTAATCACAATTACATATTGTTTAACAACGGAATATCGATTGCTGTCATATGATTATTATCATTCAATTCCGCTGAATTTCATTATTGGTTTATCTATTATCTATTATTTATTATTCTGAATTTATTTATATTTTTTATATTTATCTATTATTATTTATTATCTAGTATTTATCTATTTATTATTTACCCTTTTCTTTACTGTGTTCATTCCTCTTCCTTTAATTCATTGACTGAGGCACCTTTGGTGCGCGGGATTCGATTTATTTCCAATACTCCAGTAACTTTCGAGTCGGTTGTACACTCATTACAGGGAGGATCGCAGCCTACTGACCACGCAAAAGGCACTAAGTGACGTGTTTCGACGATACTGCTCAACAGTCCTGGATCAGCCCGAAGCCGACTGGACACCTGGGGCAATCGACGTTCGTCTCGATCTATTGGAGAACTATTGGGCGGCATACCAGGCGAATCACATGGGACTCATCCATCAACCACCAGATGCAGACTACGATGCTGAAACCGCCTACGCAGCCATCGAGACTGCGTATGTCAGCGCACGCACTCGAATCCACGATCAGCAACGCAGGTTCGAACCTGCATCAGCCCCCATCCCAGCAGTTACTCAGGCAGTCAACAACGTAGTCGCGCTCCCCGCGGCCATCAACCCAAATGTGCGAGGAGGATGGAAGCTGCCGACCATAGAGGTTCCGATGTTCTCCGGAAAACGTGAGGATTGGGAGACGTTCCGAGACCATTTTCGCCATCTGATACATCTCAACGAACATCTCAGCGACGTCGAGCGCATGTTCTACTTGAAGGCTCGAGTGCAGGGCGATGCAAAGAACGCAATAGACACCATGTCAGTAACAGGGGCCAACTATGCCACGGCCTGGACATTATTGGAGTCGCGCTATGACCACCCTCGCTTGTTGGTCCAAGATCACCTCACAGCCCTGCGCAACATTCCACCAATGAAACACGAGACGTCGGCTGGACTCCAACGACTGATCGACACGCTAGATCGTCACCGAGACCAACTTCGAGCGCTCAATCGTCCTGTTGAGATGTGGGACGATTGGTTTGTGTCGACTGCTACCACGTGTATGGATCCAGACACGCGACGAGCTTGGGAGGACGAGCTCGAGCGCGCCGATGCATACCGTGACCTGGATGCCAACCATTCAGCAACCTACGATGTCCTTTCTCACTTTCTACAACGACGCCAGCGCACTCTCGTCTCTTCCGAATCTTCACGGCCACCGAGCACATCAGCAAACCGAGCTTACCCGCCGACATCCTTGGCGCCACGCCAACAACGCAGCTATAGGACTTTAGCTCTTCAAGCGAATCGAGTTCCATGCGACCATTGTCGCGGTCCTCACCACATCAGTCGCTGCAGCAGCTTCACCAAGTTGACGTCATTTGAGCGCACACAAGTCGCCACCAGAGTGGGTCTCTGTTTCAACTGCTTGAGACCAGGCCACTCCACAAGTAGTTGCCCATCACCCTGGGATTGCAGGATCTGCCAGGGCCGTCATCACACCGTGCTCCACCCAATGGATCGCAAGCGAGAAGCGCCACCATCAAACGAACCTTCCCCGGCGAAATTTCCTCGGACTGGCACGGCACCTCCTGAGACAGGCGGAGCTACCCGAGACGCGTCTCGCTCATGACTGGTCCTCCTCCCCACAGCCATGGTGAAAGTCAGTTGCAACGACGGGCAACCTGTGATGGTGCGGGCTTTACTGGATCCCTGTGCTGAATTGACCTTGACCTCAATCAGTCTAGCTCGCAAACTTCAAGCCTCCTTGCACAAAACGGCGATCACCATCAGTGGAGTGGCGGGCTGTCCGATGGACCACGCTCGAACCCGCACTCACGTCTGCATTCATCCAGCCGACGGTTCCCCGTCTGTGCCCGTTGGAGTTTATTGCCTCCAGAACCTGAACCTCGCTACACCGGCAGGATTCACAAACGAACAAACAATGCGCGATTGGCAAGGACTAGATCTCGCCGATCCACGGTTCGGCCATCCTCGAGCGGTCGATCTTCTACTTGGAGCCGATGTCTACCCTTTGTTCCTACGACCCGAGCTGCTTCGACGAAACGACATGATGGCTCAACGGACCGCCTTTGGCTGGATCATAACAGGCCGAGCACCGTCAAGAGATGTTCATCCGACAGCGACCACTTGTACCACCGTTCTCACTTGCCCGGAGACGACATGGCACGAGAAGCTCATTTCTTTAATGCAACGGTTCTGGGAATTGGAGGATTTGCCACGGGCCTCACGCCCGTCCCCGTTGGACGAAGAATGCGAAGGCATCTTCGCTCGTCACCAACGAACTCCTGAAGGACGATATATCGTTCACCTCCCATTGAGACAAAACGGTTCAAATTTGCTCGGCGAAAGTTTGAACGGAGCATTAGCCTCCCTAAGCTCCCTGCATCGGCGACTAAATCAGGACGTTGAAATGGCAGAGGCATACACTTGTTTCATGATGGAATACGCTCGACTTGGTCACATGAGACCCATACCTCCAACCGAGCTGTGCGAGAACGGTCGTCCCACCTACTACATACCACATCATGGAATTTGGCAACGGGGAGATCATCATCGCCGCCTAAGAGTAGTCTTTAATGCATCAAGACCCACGTCCACTGGTTTCAGTCTCAATGACACGCTTCACACTGGGCCAAAACTGCAAACCAATCTGGGCCACGTGTTCATCCGATGGAGACGCCACAGGATCGCTTTCGGCGCCGATGTCTGCATGATGTATCGGCAGATTCTGGTGAACGACCAAGACATCGATCTACAACGCATAGTGTGGAGTGCCCGCGAGAGTGACCCAGTCATACACTACCAACTGTTGACTGTGACTTATGGGGAATCATGCTCACCTTATCTCGCCCTGAGAACTCTGCAACAATTGTGCACGGATCATGGGTCAGTCTGGCCCGAGGCAGCCCGAGTACTTTTGAAGGATCGCTTTGTCGACGACATCTTGACGGGATGCGATGACCTTCAAGAAGCGAAGCAGCTACGGGATCAGCTCGTTCACCTCCTCCAGCTGGGCGGATTCCCGCTCCGCAAATGGGTCGCCAATCGACCGGAGCTGCTAGAAGACCTACCCGAACAAGATCGTCTCCGCCCGACCTGGCTGCAACTTTGCAGTGACGGCCTCATCAACGAACTCGGCGTTTGCTGGGATCCACAGAACGATTGTTTTCGTCTGACCCCACCCGAGATTGACCTGCATAATTCGACGAAGCGCACCATTCTAGCCACTATTGCGAGATTGTTTGATCCGTGCGGTTGGATCGCGCCCGTCACTTTAGTAGCGAAACTACTTGTCCAGGATTTGTGGAGGGCAGGTCTTGAATGGGATGAACCGCTTCCACACTCATACATCAACCGATGGAGCGACTTCACAACAAATCTCAAGGTCATCGGTGACCTATCTATTCCTCGATGGATTGACACGCAGCCGACTGCCGAGCTCCAGCTACATGTATTCTCAGATGCCAGTCGCCGGGCTATGGCCGCAACAGTTTACTCGCGTGCAAATTCAACCCCAAGTCAGCCCTGCACTCGGCTTCTCGCCGCCAAGACGAAACTTTCGCCAATTCGGAGTCTCCGGCCACCTGCCACCCAAGTCCCAAGAATGACCATTCCTCGTTTGGAACTCAGAGCCTCATTATTGGCGGCCCAATTGCTACGATCGCTGGCCTCCGAATTAGACGTACCAATCGTCAATTGCGTTGCCTGGACTGATTCTCAAGTGGTCTTACACTGGTTGCGAGCGAGCGAGCCCACTGGAAACGCTCTGATAGATAATTACGTCGAACACGTTCAGGAGCTGCTGCCGCCGTCCATTTGGCGCTATGTTCCCACGGAATCCAACCCGGCAGATTTAGCAACGCGAGGCCTCGAACCTGCACAACTATTATCGTGCAAGTTGTGGTGGACCGGTCCTGATTGGCTTGCCTCCCCCGATGAGCTTTGGCCTTCCGTTAAAAGTCTAGTTCCGGTCGAATCAGTCGTCAACCTTCCAACCACCAGGATTTGCTGTGTACTCAAGAGCTTCGGCACGGAACTCCTGGATAGATACTCCGATCTCGGAAGACTCCTCCGAGTGGTCGCATACATGCTGCGTTGGACTAAACATCGCCGACTAAACCCCGAACCCAAAGGGAAGTTCATCACTGTGAGTGAATTGAAGGCAGCATTTCATGTCTGTGTCCGCCTGAGCCAATCCTCATGGCTTCAAGAAGAGCTCGGGCGATTACGAAACCCGACCTCCACATCCGCGCGACCTCCCTTTCGACGTTTGGGCACGTTCATTGACAGTAAGGGAATCGCAAAAGTGTTAGGTCGACTACAGAATTCCGGTTTGTCGTATGAAGAGAGACACCCACCAATTATTGATGGACGCTGCTCACTGTCAGGCCTCATCATTGGTTGGGCACACCAACGTTCACTACATGGGAGTTTTCGAACAACACACGCTCACATGCTGCATCGCGCCTGGATCCTTGGAGGAAAAAGGAAACTCCGCTCCGCCCTGGCGAAATGCGTCATTTGCATCCGCTCTCGAGCCCGTCCGGCCCACCAAGCGATGGCTCCTCTCCCAGCAGCGCGTGTCACTCCGAGTCGCCCGTTTTCAAAGACCGGATTGGATTACGCAGGGCCCTTCCAAATACTTTCCGCAAAGGGAAGAGGCGTTCGCTCAACCAAGGGCTACATCGTCGTCCTAGTGTGTTTCGCCACGAAAATGCTGCATCTCGAACTCGTCGGCGATATGACAACCAACAGCTTGATGGCCGCTTTGACGAGATTCTTCAGTCGCAGAGGCAAGCCTTCGGAAATGTGGAGCGACAACGGCACATATTTCCATCGTGCTGATTTCGAGTTACGGGAAGCTTTCACGTCCTCGCAGCTGAATTGGACAGAGGTTTCAGGATCGCTCGCGACACAGGAAATAACCTGGAATTTCATCCCCCCCGGAGCTCCTCACTTCGGGGGCCTGTGGGAAGCCGGGGTCAAGCTTGTAAAGACACATCTGAAACGCGTTCTGGGCACGCGCCGGCTCACCTACGAAGAGTTCAGCACACTCTTAGCAAGCATTGAGATGGTCCTCAATAGTCGCCCACTCACGGCATTAACGGGTGACCCTGATGACCTCGACGCCTTGACTCCAGGTCATTTCACCATTGGAGGACCATTGACCTCAATACCAGATGTCGAAACGCAAGGACAAAATCCCGATCACCTGACCCATTGGAAGTTGGTCAAAGCCCTCCGCAACCAGTTTTGGGACCGTTGGAGTCTCGAGTACCTCAATACACTTCAGCAGAGAACGAAATGGACTGAGTCTCGAAGGAACTTCAAGGTCGGCGATATGGTCGTGGTTGTCGACTCCAGTCTCCTGTCAGTCAATGGGAGATGGCCTTTGGCTCGCATTCTCAAGACCCACCCAGGCAAGGACGGCCTGGTGCGAGTTGCCACCATCAAAACCTCCAACGGCGAATATGTGCGGCCGATCACCAAGTTAGCAACGTTGCCTTTGCACGTTCCATCAGCGCAACCTCTGGCAGCGGCTTCAATCGAACAAGAGCACGAAAATTCGACCTTGACGGCGGGCGGCTAGCAGTCGTTCAAGGAACGAGGCGGGCGGTATGTTTCGTTCCCGTTCGCGTCCGTAGGAGGCGCCACTTGAGGGCCGTTGGGCCCCCTCCCATCAGCTGCCGTGCGTCACCCCTGACCAGTCTCTCGTCGCGCTTCAACAAGATAGGACGTACGGTCGAAAGTGTGTTCAGCGTAACTCAGTGTAACGAATTGTAACTCAACCAATAAATAACCTCAGTGCATCAGTTAACCGACCAGTTGTTCAGTGATCTCCCGAGACCCCCTTCCTGTCTACACCCAACTAAAACACATTGAAAAGAGCAGCTCAAAAACTATCGAAAGGTGTGAAAATCTCGATTTCGATTTTTTTAGAGTAAGCCCCCTTTCTTTGGCGCACGTCACATATATAAATTGACCTCGGAACAAACCGCTTTTAAATTTCGCGCTATACGAAATTGCCAATATCAGCCAAAACAGATGACTCCCGCATGAATCGTATATTTCTATCTACAACAATAGAATCCGTGAAACATTCAATCATTTGAAATTACGTTGCAAAGTGTTAAGGGAGTGAATCCTCGTACACTAAAAATCATGGGGAAAACAACCAATATGCCAACCCTCAAAATAAACGAAGAAGTGAAAGAAGCAAAAAAAAATTTATCCCGAAAAATCTGAGGATAAATATGAGCTGGCATCGGACATTGATCATCATTATCAAAAAACATTCACATTATAGGACGTTCTTGCACTATTTCGGTAAAGGAATATCTAACGCTCACTTTTGTGGGGCTCTACAGTCTCATAACGTAGTGGTTTCACATAAAATGTCATTCATCATTCGTAGAGTTACACTCGTCATAACGTGGAACTTAATGTTCGCCCTCCCTGTGTAAAGACGTGCCTAATCCTACTTGTGATGTAATATATGTACTATTGTTTGAGATGGTATTTTAGATTTTAAATTACCGGCTGGACGAAGAAGTGCATCTCAAAAAGCCCACCGGTCCTGATACCGTTGTCCTATATCTTCTATGTGGTGCGAAGTATCTACCATAAAAAATAAAGTCATGAATCAATTTAGATATTTGAAACAATGTTTAACATTAGAACTATTAAAGTGTGCAAAATTGTGAGTCTCCAAATAATTTTCCAAGAAAGTAAATATTGAATTTCATTTCTGAATTCTAATAATATTTTATAAGTTAAAAAATATATATTTACTAATAATATGTTGGAAATTGATCTAATGTTAGTCTGAATTTTGATCACACCAGGAACGTAAGCAATGAAAATTATAGAAACGCTAGAAACTGAAATTTTTCGGATCATTAGATATATATCATAGGCATTTAGAGGATTCAGGCATTCAGCCGACTGCCGGCGTTCAGAAGAATTTGGGACGAAATCTATACCTGGAGTGAAAGTGCCTGGTTTAGTCAGGCATTCAGAAGAATATTCAGCTATTTTTCTGGAACGGGATGTCCAACAACTTTGAAACCCTCAAACACCTGGAATTCTCCTTGAATTTATTTTAACCTTGAAAAGCAGAAAATCTCCTTGATTTTTGCACGAGAACCTTGAATTAATTTTTCTTTTCTCAAACCAGTTATTATAGAATAAATAAAGAGATTTCTTGGCATTTTTGTAAACTTACCAACTATTTTACAGATTGCAATGAACAGGCTTTAATATTGTGAATAATTCTATGAGTTTTTAATGTCGTCTCCGCTAATATAGATTTATAGAATGTTGAAGTATACATTGTTTCGTGACATTGAACTTACAAATTTTAAAAATTATCAGCTGAATATTCCAGTGTCAATCCAGTTTCAGAATTTGTACCCCAGAGCATTACTGAAGATTTCAAAAGGTTTTGAAATATTTTAAAGATTTCAAAATATACCACCAGAGTTCGAATATTTCACAAAAATTTTACAAATATTTCAAAAAGTTTCAAAGATTTCACACATATTACAAATATTTCAAGGATTTCAAATGAATACAAAAGATTTCAGAAAGATTCCACAAATATTTCGAAGATGTTAAACTATTTCAAAAGGTTTCAACAAATTTGGGAAGATTTCGGAAGTTTTCAATTGCTTCAAACAAACACAAAAGATTTTATACAAATTTCAAAAATTTTACAAAGATTTCAAATTTTAAGCATTTTAAAGGTTTCAAGGATTTCATATATTCTACGAAAATTTAAAAATATTCAAGACAATTTCACGAAATTTCAAAACTTCACAAAGATTTCAAGTACTTCAAGAGATTTCAACGAATTCACAAAGATTTTGAAAGATTTCACAAATATTTCGAAGATTTCAAGGATTTTAAAGAGGATAATTGTTTGCAAAAAATTAAGAATTTGTTTATTTATGGTTCTGTTTTCTCTAAGAATTATTAGCCAATAAAGAATAATTTAGCTCATTTTTTAAATTTATAAAAAACGGTTATTTTATTATCTGAAGTAAAAAAGGTTGCCTGGAAGAACTTGACTTCTTGACCTGGAAAAGCTGAAAAGAACTTAAATTTCGTTTTTAAAATTGCTGAATACCCTGTGAAATCTTTACACGTTTTTGGCAATTACAGGAAACCAACCATAGAGTACTAAAACATGTTAAATGGCTATTCAACATTTTATTTTCATGTTCATCTAATCAATGAAATATACTTTTACAAAGACAAGTTAATGGATAGATTCACCATTTAACATGCATCGTTTGACCTCTCCATACATTTTTGTTAGAATATAGTGAATATCAGAACATAAAATAACTGTATTTATGATTTTCCTTGCACAGGTTACCATTTGAGATAGTAAAATTGTATAAATTCTACGAAAAAAGTGTGTGTTCAGAGTTCAAATAATGCATGTTAAATGGTTAATTTAGACATTTACCAAAAAGTAAGAATTAAGATTGACCAAAAAATAAATGATTGTATGTTTATTGCTCAATTTGGTCACGGAAAAAAGTGAATCGCTGAATTTACAGAATTTGATTAGTATGAATAACATCTACATTATGTTGAATGACAAGATATTTCACTGCTAATTTAAAATACGTAAGAGTGAACAATAATAATATATGACGTATTGAAGTTCTTGTCAATAATCATAACTAAAAAAAAATGAGTGAATATAAATTATGCAACAATAATTATTACACTCATTATTATTAACATAAATTATAAATTCATCATTGAATTATTTCATTATTATAAAGATTTTTTAATTGAATAATCATTTAATCGATTAATCTTTTCTTTATTATTGGTCATTAATAATATTATTTATATAATTGTAATGAAGAAAATTGAAAAATGAATCAGTATATTCCTTCGAAAACTTTGAAAACGTGGAATTAAGTTGAAAAACTTTTTACATATATGAAAAAAATCGTTATTTGTATTTTTGTGTACAAATATATTTCATGAATAATATGCTCATGAAAATGAATATAAAATATTATAAATAGCCATTTAATGTGTTTTAATACTCCACGGTTGGTTTTCTTAAATTGCCTGAAACGTGTCAGGCTTTCAGAAGAATGGCTGAGTATTCTCCTGAATGCCTGAATAAATCAGGCACCTGGACGCCAGGTATATATTTCGTCCCAAATTCTTCTGTACGCGGTCAGGCGGCTAAATGCCTGAATCCTCTAAATGTCTACGACAGATATATATTAATTATATACACAGAAAAATCTAGGGATTCAATTTTGTTTCAGATCGTTTTCTTATGAACTTATTTTTAACTTCACTTGTGTTCACTCCCTCGATTACATAGGCCGACAAAATTTAAACCTAGAGACCAGACTATGTGACCCCGAAGGATTTCGATATCGTGAAACCGAATCCGTTAACTAAATTTTTCCTACAGGTCAGGTTTTTGAGATATCCTCACCTGAAAGTGCAAAAATGGCTATTTTCAGCCATATTTGAGGCAATATACCACGATCAGCATTTTTTTCTAAAAACTGCTTACGCCATCGTGTATGAGTTCTTTTCATCTTCCATTTCCATTTTTGATTATCCCAAACCGATTTTTTTCCGAGATATGACACACTAACCATTCATTTTTTCTTCGCCTTGCATTGTGGAACTGAAATGGTTAATATGTTATATCTTGAAGAAGAAAAAATCGGTTCGGGATGATCAAAAATGGAAATGGAAGACAAAAAAGAGTACTAAACGATGGCGTTAGCAGTTTTTGGAGAGAAAAAAATGCTCATCGTGTTGTATTGCCTCAAATATGGCTAAAAATAGTCATTTTTGCACTTTCACTTTAGGATATCTAAAAAACCTGACGTATAGGAAAAATTTGGATAACGGATTCGGTTTTAGGGTACCAAAGTCCTTCGTGGTCACATAGTCCGGTCTTTGGGTACAAAATGATGACATTTTTGCCGGCCTGTGTTAGTGTAAGAATAATAAGACGAGAAAAATGATTTTCGAATCCAAACATGTACACGAAGTTTTTTCTTTGGTTGTTTTAATTTTCACGATCTCTTGAAAATGCATACGTTGACTTTTTATAATATAGGATTAGCTCCTCTCACATTGCCATCCTTGTACACCATTGCAAATTTTTAAACAGATTTTTGAAGAAAATAATTCTATTGTACTTGTTTCAAATTCTATCAGAATTTAACATGCAGTGTCTGAATTACAAAATGCGATGAGTGAATTTAAGAGTGAGTAATCACAGCAAAAGTGAAACATGTTTAAAAAAATCGGGATTTTTTCTTGAAAATGAGAAAGAAAAATGTTCATCAAATTATTTACAATGATGGTAATACAAAATAGGACAATTGTATACATATGAAAATTTGACATATGTATTTTCAACACATTGAGAGCATAAAAACAAACAGAAAAGGAAAAAGCTCAAATAGGGAACCTCTAAATCATATCAATGTCATCATTACATTACATCATTACAATGTGATAGTCCGTCACGTGACCAATTATTGAAGATTATTGTATCAGGCGCCTTTATTATGAGGAAAACTAATATGTTGTACTTAAATTATAGGAAATGGTTCAAAATATATGAGGCCATGTCTGTCTGGCCCATTCGAGTTCTTATTTCATTTAAATAGTGCCATTTTGTTAACTCTATTTTAGCTAGGGCATTAAAGCCCTGTTCTCAGTTAAATTAAAAATTAATGAAATTTCACTATTCAAGCTAAATACGAATAAAAATGGACAAAGGAGACCTGTGTTTTTTTATCATGAACGATTCTTCAAACTTTTGAAATTTTCTAATTTAAATTGAAGAAAAGATGTGAGTTTAAATTCTTCGTGTAATTAACGGCTGGAAATATGATTTGGATGTATGTGGTGGAAAAAGTCATGCGACGACTTCCAGCCATATTTCTTGTAACATGCATGCAAACATACATACATACATACATCCATACAGAGATACATACATACATACAAATACATAAGTATACTGAGGTAAGTTTGCTTAGAGATTGTATATTTTAGTTTTTATATTACCAAGTGGTGGAACTGCGGATCGCTCTATTGCACGGTGCGCTTCTCTATGCCGCCGCAACTGGTTGTGACTCTCCTGCATGTACGAGGATGATAAAGAGGGTGTTAAATGATTCTGTATATAGTTCTCTGCACCATGTACTGTAAGAAGAAATATAGGGAATTTTTATTACCAAATTTTTTCAGTGAACCCTAAAGTTATTGATCCGAAATAGACAAATCCTGAATGTAATCTCAAACAGTTAATATTGAATAAAAAAATAAAGATCTTAGTTTTGTTGGTCTACTGGTCCAATTTTATTTGATCGAAACGTTCATCGTTGAAGTTTTTGATAAAATGAAATTGGACCCGTAGATCAACAGAACTATATGATCTTTTTAACTGATATTCTCACCTGGTCAATACAAAAAAAAATCAGTCAAAACAATATTCACACTTGCATCTTTGCATGCGAAGATTTTTTCCGGTCGCTATTGAAAAATACAATAACTCATTCGATGTTGTATTCGATGTCGTCTACTATATCGTATGCGCAATCCGGTACAACATCGTGTACAATATCATAATTTAGGATTGCATATTCGATTCAAATTCAAATATCGTACATTTGAAGCTTTTTGCTACTTTTTATTAGTTTTTATTGTTAAACATGAATATAACTCTTTGGCGGACAAACCTGCCATCCCGTGAATCCTAGGGGCCTCGTTCTCTGAAATCCTGTCCCGACTGTTCGAGTATGTCCACGACCCAGTTCCTACGAAACTAGTAAACCTCGGTGGACTTGGTTCTGTAGGAAGAAATATAGGAATTTTTTATTACCGAATGTTTTCAGTGAACCTCGAAGCTATTGATCAGAAATAAAAATATCCTGAATGTAATCGCAAACAGTTAATATTAAATAGAGAAACCAAGATCTTAGTTTTGTTCGTCTACTGGTTCAATTTCATTTTATGCAAACGTTCATTGTTAAAGTTTTTGATAAAATAAAATTGGACTAGTAGACCAACTTAATTGAGACCTTTTTAACTAATAATCTAACCTGGTTAATACACAAAAATATTAGTTAAGGTAATATCAATACTTGAATATCCACATGCGAAATTCTTGCCGGCCCGTATTGAAAAATGCAATACCGTATACGATGTCGTATTCGATGTTGTACATGATTTTGTATAAGACATCCTGTACAATATCGTACACAATATCGTAATTTGGGATCGTTTATTCCATGTAATTTAAAATATCGTACAATTTAAACTATTCGCTACTTTGAATTACTTTTACTTTTTTTAAACATAAATATGACTCCTCGGCTGACATACGTTGGAATTGGCGATTAAAATTATTCGGACTACCTGGCCGTTGAATCGGTGGGTGCAAACGCGCTGTTATTCTGGGCCGACCCTTTTTGGAGGACGAGGGCACAGATCCTTCCAAATGAGTGGTCTTCGGTAGACTTTCTCCTGCAAGAAAGAATATAGGTATTTTTTATTATCATATGTTTTCAATGCACCCCATAGTTATTTCTCCAAATTAGAGGTATCCTGAATATTATCGCAAATAGTTAATACTACCTAAAAATATTAAGATCTTATAAGGGAACCTAGGTAGGTATCCGCCTCTGATTTTCTTCGTATCCACATACACGTGAATTTCAATTGTAGCAATTTCGATTCGGGCTTTCAAGGAATTACGCAGGAGCAACAGCAGCAGTTTTGGATGAGAGGAACCGCAGGATGATGTGCCGTGGTTACTCATGCATGACAAAACAGTAGCATAGAAATAAAGCAAAGTACCCCAACGGCCTAGCTGGTAACTGCGTCACGTTGCACAACATTACGACACGGCCCAGATCCTTACGTTTCGGTAAATTTCAATTCAAGTCAAGATAAAAAAATTGAAAAAAAATGAAATGAGCAAAATTCGGCATATTTAAAAAAATATATATATTCTAGGGGGGAACTACACCATAATTATTTTTCATCACACAAAAAATGGCTAAACAAGAGTAAATTCAAGCCAAAATTAAAGAAATATATATATTACTCGTGATAATTCATTAGAGTTTATGTATTTTTGCATTTTTTTAAAAAATCATTTTGTAGGGGTGGAACAGCCTGAATTATATTTTATTTTGTTTTTCTAGAATGAAGTAGCTTTTGCGAACAAAAGCAGTTATACAATTATCCTCACAATGGCAGATAAAAAACTTTGATAAAAAACTTTGAATTTGTTCGATGAATTTTTTTGAAAATACTACATGTTGGACATTTTTCAAAGGATTGTGGTCCAATTTATAGGTATTATGTAGAATTTAGTATCGTTCTCTCTATACAAAGTTAGGAAAGAAAAAGACAACAATTTTTGCTAAAAAAATGTCAATAAACTTTTAATTTTCAGTTTTGAGCTCGTATTTTTTCATACTTTTTCTTGTGCAAATTATTCCTTATGTTTTAACCTTCCATTTAAAAAAACCTTGTAGCCTCTTCTGGTTGTCGAAACATGCACTTCTAAGTTGAAGCGTTCACGTCCACTTGCTCGTAGAACGGCGGGTTCAAGATGCATTGAGATGCATACAGCGAACCTAGTCATTGTCGTTTATGAACTGATTAGTGAAACAGTTGAATTTTTAACAAAAATAGTATTTTGCGTGACGAGGGTCGAATGACAACGATTTTACGAGCGCGAAGTTAGCTGCCCAAATGACGCGAGGGCAGTCATCACACGAGTGAAATCGTTGCCTCGACCCGAGTCATGCATGCAATTTTTCATCATACCGAGAATCGGAATTCAACTTGAGATACCTGTCGAGCGAGTCGACAGTCGAGCTTTCCACCCTAGGGAAGAAAAATCGATATTCGATCCGCTCCACAGACATCGAAAGTCGTATTCCGATTGAGATATGATGAAAACATAATTTTCGATAAAATAGTTTAATTTTCAACCAATGAGATGAATCTTCAACCGGAAATATGAATTATCAACACAGTAGCATTTCTAATCAAGAGAGATGAATTTTTTAATCAGCAACAAATTTGCAACTAAACAAAATTTTCAGTCAGGAAAGAAAAAAAAAATCAACCAAATTGTGGTATTTTCAAACCAAAAAGTCGAATGTTCTACAAAACAATTGAATTTTTAACAAAAATGATAATTTTCAACAAAAAGACATAATTTTCAATAAATTGAAATTACCTTTTTTGTTGGCAATTCAACTGATTTGTAGAAAATTCGCCAAGTAAATTGAAAAAAATATTTTTTGTTGAAAATTCAATTGTTTTGTAGAAAATTCACCCTTATGGTTTGAATATTACACAAATTCGTTGATTTTTTTCTTTCGTGGCTGTAAACCCTTTTTTAGTTGCAAAGGGGGAGGGTCACTAAGGCCGGTTTTCGACACAAATTATTTTTGGGCAAAAAAAACCCAAAAAAATTCCTACAGTATCTACTGACAATAAAAAGTAAATTTAACCCTAATTTGACCCCCCCCCCTATTCACCCCCACCACCCCTTCAAAAAATGATAACTTCACCGCTTGTCAACCAGCTGTCAAACTTTTATTTGCTTAATAAAGTACACTATGAAAGAATACGCGTAAACGGAAGGTTATCTGAAGAGTTTTCGATCCGCGATGGTCTGAAACAGGGCGATGCACTTTCGTGCGTCCTTTTTAGCTTAGTTTTAGAATACTAGGGGATGATAAAGAAACGGTAGCTAAAAATGCAGAAATCTTGATAACAAAAGCCAAAGATATTGGCTTGGAGGTTAGCGAAACGAAAACAAAATATATGACCGTCGTCAGATCTGAACAAAGTAATCAAGACGGGGATCTAACAGCCGGAAATATGAAATTCGAAAGGGTTAGCGAGTTTAAATACCTCGGGTCAATTATAACTAGCGAAAATAAGATTAAAACGGAAATCAACGCGCGACTGCACGCCTGCAATGGGTGCTATTATGCAGCAAACACACTATTAAAATCGCGATTGCTATCTAGAAACATAAAAGTAAGAATCTACAAAACAATAATAATGCCGGTCCTCATGTACGGGTGCGATACGTGGGCGCTGACGAAAGGAGAGGAGAATAGGTTTAGAGTTTTTGAGAATAAAGTACTTAGAAAAATATATGGTCCAAAAAGGGACGAAGAGAGCGGCGAATGGAGAAAACTGCATAATGATGAGCTGCATGCTCTCTACGGGTCAGCAAATATTAATAGGGTAATGAAAGCGCGTAAACTAAGATGGGCGGGGCATGTAGCAAGAATGGGAAATGAAAGAACAGTGGCGCAAGTTTTAAGAGGGAGACCGATTGGTAAGAGACCCTTAGGCAGACCGAGAAACAGATGGGAGAAAAATGTAAGGGATGATTTAAAAGAACTAGGACATGATTACTTAAACTGGATGGAGGATGCACAGGATAGAGATGTGTGGCGGTTTCGGGTAGATGAGGCAATGAACTTTCGAGTTCGAACTGCTAATCTATAATAATAATAATAATAATGAACTCTCGATGAACTACCTTCACTCTTATTTACTATTTTTAGCCTTTTTACCCCTCCGCCCTTGAGGAGGGTTGAGGGGGTGGTTTTATTAAAAATGTATGTGCAGTGTATGTGAATATAAAATATGTAAGCTTGATCACCAGACTTGACTAGGGTATCCTGGGGTTTTTGGGATCGCTGATTCCGAATCCAAGGTCCGTTGACTCCTATCACTTCAGAGTCAAGGTTATTTGAAAGGCAAAGGCGATAAAAAAATCCTAAAAAATACATATACAAGGTTTTGGGAACGCTGAATCCTTTGGGGTTTATTTAATAGCTTAATGTCAAGTAAAGGCAATTCAATGTCAAGTAAAGGAACAGTCTCATCGAAATCCCTGACTGTCGTAAGTAACGGAAAATCATGTCATATGTACTGTTGCGGTAGTATGATGTGTAAGTTCCTGCACGTGTAATAATCTACACTCTGCGTTATCCAGGATCAACGAAGTGGACGTGGTAGATCATTCATCCCTTTGGGGTGCTTGTTTAACGTGAGTCCCCTTGCTTCTCACTTTTTTATTCATTCTTCACTCTTTCTCCACTTCTTCTCCTTCCTCCTCTTTTATTTCTTCGTCTTCCTCTTCACCTGGAACTTTAAAATCAATTGTTTGGCGTCCATAGCGAGAGTTGAACGTCAGTCTCTTGTTTTCTGTTCTGCCATTGAGCTAATAGTTTCTTTTCGCCTATGATAGTAAAATCTTTTTTCGCTCGTACGTGTTATTCTTGACGGATGAAAAGGGGAGTGTTTGTCTTCTGTTTTCTGTCGTGCTAGTCAAGCTGTATAAACATATTTTTTCTCTGTAGTATATAGGCTTATTGATAGTCAACTCTTTGGTGTCCATCGTGAGAGTTGAACGACAGTCTCTTGTTTTCTGTTCAGCCATTAAGCTAATAGTTCTATTTCGCCCATGATATGCAAATTTTTTTTGCCTCGTATGTATTATTGTTGATAAATTGTTTAAAAATGGAGCATTTGTCTTCTGACTTCTGTTTTATCAGTTAAACTATATGAAAATCTTTCTTCTCTGAAGTATATAGGCTTATTGGTAGTCAACTGCTTGGCGTCCATCGTGAGAGTTGAAGGTCAGTCTCTTGTTTTCTGTTCTGGTAGTAAGCTAATAGTTTTTATTTCGCCTATGAGATGAAAACCTTTTTTTCCATGTATGTATTATTTTTGTTAAGTCGCTCAAAAATGAAGTATTTGTCTTTTGTTTTCTGTTGTATCAGTTAAGTCTTCAGTTAAATCAGTAAAGTATAACTTTGACATCGTTTATGATATGAATATCTTTTCCACCATTAGTATATTATTTTACTTGAGTCAATAGTCTGTCCCTGAACGTGACGCTGGACAACGGTCTGTTACATTGAAGCACAACTTTTAATAGTCTGTGACTGATGGTGAAAATATTGTTTTCCTAATGTTCATCGTCTATTTTGGTGGTCAAGTCTGATGATCAAGCTTACATATTTTGTATGTACATACCCTGCACATGAAATAAAGGAATTTTCTTCAATCATAAGCTGGTAACTTGAACCGTCAAGAAATGGATGTTGATCAGCAAATTACATTGCCTTTTTGTAGGACTAGCAAAACTAAAAGTCGTTGCCTCATTTGCCGTTCTTCAGGTAAAGGCCATGTTGTTATATTATCGGAGACGAGGGTGCGTGTATTCGTCCACCGCGCCATAATTATTCAGGGACAATCTCAATTCTGTAAGAGGCATATAAAAGGCAAATTCTTCAAGCAATAATAAGAGTCTCGTATCTCAACAGCTTCAGATAGAACAACATTAACAAGCACAGAGGTATGAGATTTGCTTAATGATCTTCGGTATTTCGCCAGCAAAGAATCAATGAACTTTGATATACCTGGTGCCTTGAGTGATTCAGACTATGTCAGACTTACGTGTATAACTGCATCAAACTTCGGAAACCTCTGGCTTAAACTACATTGGCAGGGGATACTTTATGGAACATTACACAAGAGACTTAGCAAAAGCCTTATTTGCTAATGGTGAAGATGTTGTCATTATTGTTTCTGATGGCGGATTACAACCTTGGGTTGGAGCTATTGTCGAAGTCATCGAGAACAAAGACGTTACAAGGCCAGTAAAGCTGCGGGCTTGGATTCCTAGTGTATCCATGGAACCAACAGCAGTACTCAAAATAATAGCGATTTGTAACACGATGTCAAGACGAGTAGTCAAGCTACCCAACTTTCGATAACTGCAGAGCCAGGAGTGGTCGAGAGTATCAAGAAGATCGACCACAGGCCTCACTATGAATTGGAGAGAATCAATATGAAGATCGTCTCTAAAATCAGAGTTAGATACGTAAACAGAGCACAGATTTGTCTTCAAAAAAAGTAAAGGAAACAACTAGAGGCACGAATGGACACTAGATGTCCCCTTCCAGTCTGAATTTCCTCTAAATAAACCTTTACTATGCTAAAGAAGCGTCCGCTACATCAAACAAACGTTTGATAGCGGAACAAACAGTTTTTGCCCTAATACGGGAACCTTGGGCTTACAAGGCGAAAGTTAGAGGATTAAGTAGAGAGAGAGCGGATCAGTCATTTATGATAGTTCCCTAAAAAAATCTAGGGCAGAATTTCTTATCAGAAGGGTTATTAAATGTAAAGAATTACCAAGGTTCCTTTCTACAGATTTAGTGGCAATAAAGATTGACTCCCAGGACCTGACTGTGATACCTATAGAGAGGATCTCAACAGTTTGCTGGGTGCTATAACGGGCAGAATCAAGTCTATCAAACAAATAGAATTTGCTGTCGACATCCTTAAAATAGGTATGCACGAGGCGTGTGAGGGCAATTATCCTCTTCGTACTAAGATAATTGACAGAGATGCACCCTGGTGAAATTCTAGACTGGAGGACTTGCATTGAATTGAGGGTTGCACAGAGGATCCTTATCAAGATATAATAATGAGATACAAATTTCCGTAAAGGACTCTTAGAGCGAGTATTGTCAGAAAATCGAGAATATACCTCACACCTCTAGAATTCAGAGAACCTTGAGTAGGTAAACAATTTAGACCATTTTAAGTTGCAGAGGATGATAAAATATTCTTTGCAATAATTCAAGAAGGATTTCAGTCATTGGTGGGTCCATTGTGCAGCATCTTTCAGGCATGATCAGTAGTGGGATACATCCCGGTACAATGGAGGAAGGTTGAGGCAATCCTCATTCCAAAGCCAGACAAGGATACCTACAATCAGGAAAATCCTTTAGACCGAGACTACCTTGATGCTGAAAATACTAGAAAAATTGGTGGACCTTTACTTGAAGGAGGAAACACTAACTGAAAAGCCTTTTCATAGAACTCAATTTGCGTCTCAAGAAGGCAGATGTGTTGGAGACGCTCTCTATGCCTTCACCTCCTGCATTAATAATACAATGCGGAAAGTTGTCGTAGCAATTGCAGCGTTTCCAGACATAGAGGGGGCTTAAGTAACACCATATTTGAATCCATACACGGTTCTGATTAAACGCACAGAGTTCGTGAAACGGTAAACAGGTGGATGAACCCCATATTGAAGAGCAGAACGGTACATACGGTGTGGACCAAACTGTCAAGGGGATGCCCACAGGGAGGAGTTACTTCGTCCAATCGGTAGGTGTTTGCCAGTGATGAACTGATTCGTGTTTTAAACAAATCGGCCTTTTACACACAAGGCTATGTAGTTGACCTAGCGATCCTGGTGACAAAGAAGCATGCGTGCACGTTAGTGAAACTCATGCAGTCAGCGCTGAACCAGAAGGAGGAAGCTTCCTGACTCCAGGAATCTTAAGTTCTGCAGTAGGGATGTGAATTTCTTTAAATCAGCAAACTATTCAAGTAATAGGGAAAACCTGGGGGTTAAAACACAGGATTACTCACTGTTTATATACAATGATGATAAGACCAATAATATCATATGTATCAATAATACCGACAGAAGCTCTTGAGGTCATTCTGGAAATCCCACTGTCGTACCTTTTTTAAGAAAGATTGCAGCGGCGGAAGTCTATTGACTCCTAGTAGAGGGAAACCTATGTCACGTTGAGGTGAAAGATCTGCACGATATCAGTAAGCGCGTGCTATCCGATGATAATTTTTTCGCTATGAAAACTGATATTGTGTTTTGAACATTATTCTTCATGAAACCCTTCTAGGTCATCTTCCCTAAAAGGGTAAAATGGCATGCTTTAGGGAGAAGGGGCTGGAATTTATGGGAAAGAGCTCAAAGCTGAGATAACAAGAGCACTGGGAACATTTCCTACAGTTTTTCAGGCCGAAATAAAAGCTATTGAAGCTTGCTTGGAGGAAATTTGTTAGCGGGGTTATAAAGGTCAGAACATTTACATTTGTTCTGATAGCCAAGCAGCACTTGAGACTCTTACATATGACGAGTTTACTTCCAAATTAGTCTGGAATTGTCTTCAAGATCTTCTCAAGATTGCCGGTAAAAACTGGGTCAGTCTGATCTGGATTTCCGGCGATGAAGATATTACAGGTAATGAAAAAGCAGATGAACTGGCTAAGACGGGAGCTTCACAGTCCCACATTAGCCCAAAAACCGAAAGTAGCACATCGTAATTGGCTCTCGGAGAAGCATAGGGATATTGGAAGAGAACCAAAATCATGGTGCATTCTAAGAATTATTTGGACATCAGAAATAACATTCTTTCAGAAGACCGAGTAATGGAGATTGAACAGCAGGTTGATTTAGCCTGGATAAACGTCTACAATGGACATCAGTTAGATGCAGCCGCATCAGACGATCAAGCAACGGAAACTGATGCTTTGGCGTAACCTAGTCATGATCCAGAATCATCACATATTCTACAGGTAGATGGCCTAATTCCACCAGAGGCAGAGGCAGGAGCAGAGGTTCAGCAACCGAGAAGGCGATTAAAATGGACATACAATATGAAAAGAGATGTTAAGCGTCTTTATTTTTTGGTGGGAAAAGTGTCAGGAGAGAACACCATCGATTCTTCTCACTTAAGTACCCAGAGTTAGCCACAAGAATGAATGAGCAGAATCTAGCAGATGAAAAACGCACAATATGTGTAAATAGAGTGTTTTCGGCTGTTCAAATAACTGCCATCAAAATGGGAGTGGAACAGCAGGTTCCTATTGATGAATTCCCTCTAGAAGGTTTGCACAACGAAGACCTGATTAAAGCTGGAGGCCTAAGGGCTAGGGACAATAGACATTAAGTACCGGATCCACTGGAACCACATGCCGATATTATTAACGATATTGTAAACAGTGAAATGCTAGAAAACTACAGCACGCTGAGAGGAAGTTTGTTCATGCTTTACTAGAGTTCTAGTACTAGAGTTCTGTCCCCAAGATGAACATCACCAAGTATCTGCGTGCAATAATAGAACTATTTAAGAGCTTGGTATTACCTGTGCACTTGAACGCAACACAAATTGCTTTAGAGGTGCAAACTCTTGTATATTGTGCAGCTCTGGGAGCCTTTAGATCGTTGGACCGCAAAATTAGGCCTACAAATACAGTCTTTGCCCCAGGAAAGGATAGAGATCCACCATGGATGATCAGGTTGGATGTGGATGTCAGCGAAGTGAGGTGCAAATTGGGTCGATCGAAAGGAAATAGAACCAGAAAGCTGATACACTATCTTGCTAAAATCATCCACCCTCGTTACGTCAGGACATTGACACCAGCAATATTGGATGAGATTATAGACTCCCGATGGCAGAGATGAGATGTTCTTACTGCTAGACTGCGTCGGTAAAAAAAGGGAGTGCAAGGAGGCAACGAAATCAAACCTTTTAGACAGATGAAAAAAAGTTATTTTGTGAACTGAGTGTAAAGCAAAATAACCAGCAAGATACCGGAGTCCTTCAATTGAAAGGCGTAAGTGACTACTGGTCGGGTGTTTGGGGAAAGACGAATAGAAGAAATTTAGATGCTGCGTGGTTTCAACTAGAGAAAGAAAGAGCTAGCAATAAACCTGAAATAGAGCTGACTGACATCAAAGCTTCAGATGATTCACCGGTTTTGAAAAGCGCGAGTATCTAGAAAGCTCTAGGTGCGAACGTGGTGCACAACTTCTGGTACAAGTACCTTGACGAGTGTGCATGCTGCGTTGGCAAGATGTTCTTAGAAGATAATCTAAAACCCAGATCTGATGCCAGGGTTTATGTTCAAAGGTACTACGTATATGTTGCCTAAGATCCAGACGCTCAACATCCATCTGAATTTTGACCTTTCCTTTCATACGATATGACTGTTTTCTTAGTCTTGAAAATCTACAAAATATGCCCACGCATCATCCAATTTCTAAGTCGTGCGATGATGCTTTGGGATACAAGAATCAAGTATTTTGATCATGTACAACTAAGAATAACTAGGTCAATACGCATTCCAATGTGTATCTTTCAAGGAGTCTCCTTCAGTGCACTATGGTTCTGTTTTGCGTGAAACCCATTGAGCAAAACAATTAATAGCAAGTCTCACGGGTTCAGAATACATGATAATGAGAATGGTAATTCAGTGACCCATCTTCTATACACGGTTGACCTGAAGCTATACGCTAATTCAGATCAGAAGCTGCAGCAGGTGATTGATGTCACAAACCAGTTTTCGAATGATATCCTCATGAAGTTTGGACTAGATAAATGCACAACAGTGCATTTAGCCAGAGGAGAATTAGGGAGAGCAGAGCAAGAGAACGAATTGATTGATTCTGAAGTGTTCTCTGAGCTCAGCAAACGATATCAGGGTAATCAATACCTATGCTATCCCTGTTCTCACAGACTCATTCGGGCTTATCAAATGGTCGAACACCGACGTTGACAGATTAAACAGAATCATCCACGCAGAAATTACGGAGCCCCGGATGCACCACAGTAATTCGGTGATTGAAATGGTAGTTTTACCATGACAAAGAGGGAGCAGGGACGTTGTAGTTTTCAAGAATCTGCGTAAGTCAAAAGTTATACAGTTGTGAGACTATTTCAACAGCAAGCGAGATGTTGTGCTTTGCAACATCATCTGTAAAGCGGGTCTCGATTACACGCCCTTGAATTTGTCATCAGATGAGGCCTTGAATATCAGTGTGGAAACCATAGAGGAATTATAAATGCAATGAAGACAAAAATTCATCCACGGCGAGCAGTCCAAAACGATAGATCAATATGAAGTGGATAGTGAGGCAGCCAATATTATGAGATAAAAAACTCTTTAAGTAAACGAAAATTATTTCGGTAAGAAGAAGTAACTTGAGTATAGGGAAACTTAGGCTACGCTCATGAAACTTGTAGACAAACTAGAAAAAACTACGATTATATAGCTTTTTTCTGGTAAAAGCTTTATTTTATGGAGAGAAAATTCTTCAAATAAACAATATTTGCAATATTTTGCAAAACCCTTCTCGCACTTTCGTGGGATAGTTTTTGGGCTACCTTAAAAGTGTTTAAGGGGGGCTAAAATAACAAATTAATCACAGATTCTTTTTTTAAAGAAGGTTCAAGTAAAGGGCACAGTCCCTCTTGTAATTGACGTTTTAGGCAGAATTCTCTGATTTTTGTTTTACAAGGAGAGGACACGAGGTGGACATCGCTGATTTCACTGGGGCTTTACAGGATGAATGTAGATCAAAATCCATTAGAGGCGTATTTTTTCTAGACTTGGACTTGGCGCTCACTCACAGTCCGACATTAATTTTATGATAAACGGATAGTCCAAAGGATTCCTATATCATTTCTATAGGACTTTTTATGTTGATTGCGAATCTTAAAACGTAAATAATTCATCATGTCAAATTTAAAAAAAAAACGGGGTTGAAAAGTAAAAACAAAAAATCATTTTCATTCCTTCCTGGAAAAGTTTTTAAACACTATAGTCCAGCGGATAGTGACTATTTTTAAAGTGAATCATGCAAATCATGTCACAAGAAATTTTATGTATTTTTTAGGTATATGAACCCTCAACAAAAATTTTGAAGACAAGAGGCATCCGCATGTTATTCAAAATATAAAATTTTATTTTCCGTTCAAACTATGCAAGATACGGAAATATGTTAAGAACCCAAATCGTTCATCTAAAAAATTAAAGTTTTCTACTTTTATCGAATATTATTTGTAAGTATTCAATATTATAAAAAGAATCATTCAAAAGGCATTAGATAACAAATAAAACAATAAGGGACGAAAAAATGTTTGAAAATAAAACAATTTACCTTAAAAAGATCCACGAGTTTTCTTTAGACCATTTTTTGATAGAAGGCATATTTTTTTAACTGTAAAAACTAACATTGAAATTAAAAAATTATGAGAATGCGCCCGGGCGGTAGGTAGAATTTTTTATAACAAGAAAATGTCCCCAAAAAAGCTACAGAAATATTTTCAGTTTCTTCATTTGACATTTTTTTTCAAACACATTTCTACGAAAAGTTGATAAATGTCGTTTTTTAAAAGTAAATCATGTAACTTCTTCATAATTATCACCTTATTTCAGTTCACTGACATTGATTTAATTGATCAATATACAATTCAATTGAATAGGACTTCATATTTATCACTTGCATTTAGCAAGTATAACACAAGTTCATGTAAGTTTTTTAATAGTACCTAGGTACAAAAAGTTCTTGATCTCGATTGCATCTCCCCCTAAAAGATTTCCCAGGGAGCCAAAAATATTTTAAAAATGCCTCCGCTTCTGATACGAAATGCTCTAGGGAGAAAGAAAATGAATAATATAAATTTAATTAGCAATGACTTTAAAAACATGTATCCAGAAAGTAATTCTTGTTAAAAATACTTTTTTTTAAATTTGCTGTCTGATGCTTTTTGATAGAATTATTTGTTATAATATAATATGTTTACAAATTATATTCAACAAAAGTAAAAATTAAAGTTTATACATTTTTCTTTTGCAAAAATAGAATTGGACAATTATTTATAAGTCCAGAAAAATGCTTTCACATTGGACATTTGAAAGGATATAACTTTTCGTAAGTGCCGCAGCAGTGGTATTATCATTTTCTCGGAATACCGATGCTCGAAAATTTCTTCGTATATGATGCTTTCCGCAAAATTCGTCCTATATGCAGTATACGCAGGGCCAAAACTCACATGTGTAGAAAATATTAGTCTATTGATCACAACAACAAGTTATTAGACGTAATAGCTAACGGAAGTGACACTGAAGATCCAGCTATTATATCTAAAAATATGCCGAAGATTCGTCTTATGAAGATCAAGCTAACATCATGGTTTTAAAATTAATTCAATCACATACATTATTGTTAAAGATGTCTGTGTATTAAACATACAAAAATTATCATCTATTTTTACCAGATGCGGTCGAAATGCAGATTCTAATGATTTCAAATAATTTGGGATACTTTTTATCAATACATCATAGGGAAATGTAAAAGGTCATCCCACATTTCACTAGAAAAAATGAATTTCGAAATTATGAGAACAAATACTTGCTGAGCAACTGGATAAGGACCATTTGATTTTTCTTCTCTGGAACAAAGATATTAAAGAAAGATATATATTTACTACCCTGAAACTTCGTAAATAATGGCCACATAGTTATATTTTTGTGTGTAAATTTTCTATCTTGTAGTGTGGAAATAATTTTATTTTTGGTCCTTATATATCCAGTTGTCATTCTTACTTTCTGAGAAACTTTTATGGTTAGACTCATTGCTATAACGAATGTATTGATTTTTATTTTTTATAGATTTTTTTCAGGTGAATCATTTTATTTTCGCACGTTTTTTCGTATCTTGCACAGTTTGGCCATGAAATTGACTTTTTTCATTTTTAATGACATTTTTCATGACTAAAAAAACTATGAGTCTGATAAAAAATGGTTTTATAAAAATTTGTAAATATTTTTGAGATGACCAATTTATTGTCGTATGCAGATAACTCCCATCTTCAAAATTTGTTGCAGGATTCACTTGGAAAGTAGCCACTGTCCGCTGGATTATAGAGTTTAACAACATTTCCAAGGAACGACAAAAACGATTTTTTGTTGTTTTTACTTTTAGACCCGGTTTTTTTCAAAAATTTGACATGATGAGTTATTTTTGCTTTAAGATTCGCAATCTACATAAAAAAGCCCTATAGAAATGATATTGTTTGAGCATCACTCAAGTTTTCAGATTTCTGTATGCTAACATTCATTTTTGACGAGTCCACTCAGGGGCTGTTCCCACCACTCTGGTCCAGGTTCAGTCGTTCTGGTTCAAATACAAGTCAAAGTTCAGTGTTACCTCCAATTCATTATAAGAAAATAGGAAACAATCGTTCAGTTTGTTACAGATACAGAAATCCTTTGGACTTTCCGTTCATCATAAAATTAGTGTCGGACTGTGAGTGAGCGCCAAGTCCAGATTCCCCGCTCTGCAGTGTATCTCGGGATCTGAGGGCCATTAGGTTAAAAGAAAAAATACGCCCCCAATGGACTTTGATGTACTTTCATCCTAAGAAACCCCAGTCGAATCTGCTCTATCCATCTCGCATCCTCTCCTTGTTAGATTGTATTTAAGTTGGTAAATTATTGGTCTCACCAGGTGATACAACCGGTGATCCAACAGGTGGTACTTCAGGTTGAACATGATCGATTTTATAAGCTTGCCCTTTATACAATATTGACTCATATTCTCCTTTGCTATTAATATTCAGCGCTACTTTAGGAAGAGGAAGTGTTTCCGGTATGACAGTTGGGTGAGGTGGCGGCGGCTGTGACGGCGGCTTTGGTTTTGGCTGTTTCTTACGAAACAAAGTTATCGGCATCGGATGTGATTCTGCAAGCACAAATGTATGGATTTTTGTCAAAGTATTCTCTGAACCAACCCCAAAAATGTTCTATTTGCCGAAACTGAAGCAGCCTCAAATTTTATTACAAAGACAATTAATATTAGTACGTGTGTCAAGGTACACGAATGTTTTGTTGGGCTGCTAATAGGGCTCCATTCGTACAGTGGAGCAAAAGGAGAAATAATTGTTCAAGACAAAATTTAGGCAACAATTTACAACTGAACTTCAATTATTCTTTCAAATTGAATCTAAATAAATGCGTTAAGAGTTTTTTAATTTTATTGTATTTTTTTGCAAAAATTTTGAAGAAAATATGATTTTGAAGAAACGAATGAATTAACAATACAAAAAATATTCAAACCGAGTATTACCGCTGTGCAATCGATGAAAAACACTTGACAAGTATAAACTAATTATTCATAATTAACAACTGATTTATTATTAACCATTTATATTATTATAAATAGCAGCATAACATTATAGTTCGTTTTTTTTCACGAGACAAGCTTTGAGGCGAGATTCGAGATGTGATGATGGGCAAAGGAGTGTTGATAGGTGGAGAGGGGAAAGGGAGGGGAAGATTTTTCAAGGACTCAATAGGCTACAAAACCCTTTTCTGTAGGTGATATTGTTTTACAGTCTATTGTCATTTAATGACAAATAGTCCAGGCATTACGTCGGAAAAATGAGTGAAATTCCGTAATAACTGACAGAAGAAATGTTTTTTTTCGAAAACAGTTCCAAAATTTAGTTTTGCGTGAACTGATAATTCCCATTTCACTTTAGAGCAAAATGTCCAACAGAAAAAAGAAAGAGAACAAAATTATAAGAAAAATTGTTGGAAAAAATAATCCGCTATGTTTTATAGGTTTCGAGTTAGGATATATTGAAAAAACCCCACTTTTTTGGATTTTCGACGAAAAATCACCAGTTTTCAAAACAAACAGTGTACCTTTGCACCTAATTACTATACGGAAAACTGTTCCACAGGTGAGTGAAAGTAGATTCAATTTGCTGTGATTTCAAGGAAAGAACAATGTCCTACCTATAATAGGTCATAAGTTATGACCCCTCAAAGTTGGCCATTTTTGCCTGTTTTTACGGGCAAAAAAGTGGAGTACAGTTTTTCAAAAATAAATCAAATCAGGTTTAGTTTACATTGAATACGCCAGAGCATGAAATAGAGTCTATAAAATTCTGCGTAGATCTAAAAAAAAAGGTATTTTAGACCTATTATTTTGGGAATTGCAAGGTTTCAAAAATTTCATTTTTTTTTAAATTTTTGACTAAAAATGCGAAAGTTGTGTTTTTACAAAATACCTCGTTTCCCGTGCATCCTACGGCAAAGGTTATATGAAACAAATGAAAGTGGTGTCAGTTTGGCGTAATTTGAAAAAAAAATGTCCTAGCCGTAATATGTCACGAGGTATGACCTTGGAAAGTGCACTCTTCCTGCATAGAGGCACCTGAGCGTACCGTAAAGTAGAATTACGCTCATATTTCGAAGTTTTTCTTCCAAGTAAGTATATACATTTCATTTGTCATGTATAAAAGTTAATTTGCGATTGATAAATAAATAATTGTTTATAACAAAAGCTTGCTATCGCCACTTTTGATTACATTTTTGCCTTTTTTTTAGTACTTTCGTGGCAACAAAGTGATTCTAATTGATTGAAAATGTGTGATATGTTTTTTATCAATAAACAAATATTTTTTATTAATAATAGCTTATAACAAAATGTTGTAATAGCCACTTTTGAGTACTTTTTGGGTACTTTTCTAACAAAAAGGTAATTGTATTTGAATAAAAATTCATTAAAAGATATTGTTACAAAAAATTATTGAAAACATATTTGTTTATTGATCAAAAATATATACCACATTTTCAATAAAATATAATTACTTTTTTGTTAGGAAAGTACTCAAAAAGTACTCAAAAGTGGCTATGGAAAGGTTTTGTTATGAACGATTATTAATAAAAAATATTTGTTCATTGATAAAAAAATATATCACACATTTTCAATCAATTAGAATCACTTTGTTGCCACGAAAGTACTAAAAAAAGGCAAAAATGTAATCAAAAGTGGCGATAGCAAGCTTTTGTTATAAAGAATTATTTATTTATCAATCGCAAAATACCTTTTATACATGACAAATTAAATGTATATACTTACTTGGGAGAAAAACTTCGAAATATGAGCGTAATTCTACTTTACGGTACGCTCAGGTGCCTCCATACAGGAAGAGTGCACTTTCCAAGGTCATACCTGTTTTAGGGCTGTTTTAGCCCTAGAGACTTAATAAATAAATAATAATAAATAATAATACCTCCTGACCTATTAGGGCTAGGGCAGTTTTTTTTTCAAATTACGCCAAATTGACTCCACTTTCATTTGTTTTATATAAACTTTCCCGTAGGATGCACGGCAAACGAGGTATTTTGAAAAAACACAACTTTCGCGTTTTTAATGAAAAATTCAAAAAATAAAATAAAATTTTTGAAACCTTGCAATTCACAAAATAATAGATCTAAAAGATTTTTTTTTTTTTTAGATCTACGCAGAATTTTATAGACTCTATTTCATCATCTGGCATAGTCAATGTAAACTAAACCTGACTTGATTTATTCTGGAAAAACTGTACTCCACTTTTTTGCCCGTAAAAACAGGCAAAAATGGCCAACTTTGAGGGGTCATAACTTATGACCTATTATAGTTAGGACATTGTTCTTTGTTTGAAATCGCAGCAAATTGAGTTTGTTTTGAAAACTAGTGATTTTTCGTCGAAAATCCAAAAAAGTGGGGTTTTTTCAATATATCCTAACCTTAAAAACCAGAGATCGAAAATTTGGACGAATACAATACACTCTTATGAATGAGAATGTAAAATATATATCTTACTAGAGAATTTAATTTAAAGTATGTATTTTCATACTATAGTATCAAATAATTTTAACGTATTATTCATTGTTCGATGGACAGTTGCATTAAATTACATTTATTTTTCGTATTTAAGAACAGGGGGCGGCTTCAGTTTCAGTGTGACGTGACATTTTGAGGGGGGTTCACCGAAAAGTCATGAATTGTCACAAGAGAGAGGGATGAATAAAAATTACTGAAAATAGCGTCACGTATTAGGTGCACTTTCCTCAAGGTTTTGAAAAAAGAATTGAAAATAACTATTTTCTCCCGAAAACCAAAAAAATATCAAATGGGAAATATATGGCAAGCAGACTCTATTAGTACCTATTATTCCTGGAAATTTCACTGAAAATGTGCGTTTTCCAAGCATTTTTATTTCAATCAATTGTAATAATTGTACCATTCTTATAACTGTTATTACTCTTCATGCATTTAGAAAGAGTACGGAAAACTGGATGAAATAAAAAAAAATCAAAGCTTTAATAACACAAAAATTACAAAAATGGAACGTTTTTCAAGTGAAATTTGCAAAAAATTCATTTTACACTTTCAATTTTTAAATATTCGTAAAAAATGTCCTTGAAGTTACAGGTGATATTTATTTCGTATTGCCTTATGATGCCATACAAGTATTTTTCACAACAAACTATTATTGTTTTTTTTATCGGGTTGAAACTTGACAGAATGATAATCCTATTGGGCCTATATTAACTATCAAACCATAGGTCCATTTATCAACCGATTGTCAATATATAGGGTCCTGAAGTTTTCTCTTTTTTAAGGTGCTTTTTTCACATTCACATTAGTGTAATTTCTTTAAGGATTATTCGAATTAACTCTT
The DNA here is from genome assembly GCA_932178445.1 of Andricus quercusramuli. Lineage (NCBI taxonomy): Eukaryota > Metazoa > Arthropoda > Insecta > Hymenoptera > Cynipidae > Andricus > Andricus quercusramuli. Next base: position 228,477 of record CAKNXH010002429.1, read on the forward strand.
ATTATAGTGCTTTGGAAACCTCTTTCCATGTACTTTGATACTATCATAACAATTTCTTCTTCGTTATGACCTTTAATTTTTTGAAAATCAAGATTGAAATGGATTTTTTGAAAAAAACTATATGTCTGTAGAAAAAAGTGGGATGGAAATAATTTCGTGGTCAACTTGAGTTTTCCACACTCGTAAGGAAAACGTTAAGATTATATAATATACATACACACAAGAAATCATCTCAAGACAGTTAAATGTAAGCTTAGAGGCAAGTGAGACTTAACAGTATTCGTTCCCAGGCGCTGCGTAAGTTGATTGTTGTCCCCTCGAGCTTAACAATATAAATACAACCATGAAATTATTTCCAGCCCAATTTTTTTCTACAGGACTTCAAAAAGTGTGAAAAAATCAATTTCAATTTTGATTTTTAAAAAAGTGAAAACTTCAGGCCCCTGTATATTGAAAACCGGTCGATAAATGACCTATGAATTGGTGAATTAGTATAATATCATGTAGGTCTACTAGAAATAAAATTCAGCAAAGTTTGGTCATTTAGGGAAATTTATGTAAATTTGTGGTTATCAACCGGTAACTTTGGATAACTTTGATAACAATTGCGTATTTCAAACGCTTCTTGTAACACAGGGATGATTTCTGGTCATATAGAGGAATTGCAAAATTTTCATTTTTATTGTAAAATGCATTTAAGAAATCTTGGAAAATTACGGGAAGTTAAGAAGTTCATAATGAATTTGTAAATTACCAAAAGTGTTGAAAATTTCAGAAATATGCAATTAAATTTTCGAAAATTTTCAAAATTTTCAAATTCTACAAAAGTTTATGAAAATTCAGAGTAACCAAAAATTTAAGAAAATTTAAGGTAATTCACGGGAGTTTACAGCAGTTTATAGTGAACTATAGTAATGTATTCGTAATGTATGACAACTTATCGCTTCGAGTTGGTCCAATCTGACAAATCATGCATGTCTCATGAAAAAGTGTTTTTGTTGATCCAATGTTACTATCTCTGCTGACACTTCATTTATAATTTTAGAACATTTTTCATACTATCTTTATTTTTCTGTTTTTTATACAGAACATTTTTTTAAATCAAAATTTCTCATTGTGAAAAATACGCTCCAACAATTATATACTCATTATTACTTTTTTATTATTTATATCAATAATTTATTCACTTATTTATTTAGCAACAGCAAAGTGTCTACGTGCACAGAAAAAATCCGGCTATTAGTACTGAAAGTTCGATGCAACTAGCGCTTTTCCCATCCCCTGGAATTCGTATCAAAATTTTGGTACACGTAGCCACAGCCTAGAAAAAAATTAAGTTCAATCTGTTACAAACAGTTGTAGAGAAAATTTACGTATTATTTTTTCACATTTTCTTTTTCCTTCTTCTCTCTCTTTTTTTTCACTTTTCATACAGTAAATTTGTTTATGAATCTTCATTACCAATTTTCCAAGAGATTTTTTTTACGCACTTTGGCAATAATTTAAATTCGCATGTGGTAATACAAATTTGGTGAAAAAATCACTGAATTAAAAGTAAGAAAAAAAGAAAATATGAAAAAATAAAATGGAAATTTTCTTACAACTGCTTACTATATTGACTATCTTACATAATTTTTTGTTTAAGTTATGTAAACGATTTGATGCAAAGGAATTATGTAACCAAATAAATCTCCTTCACAATGAACTTTGAAAAACATACATTCTGAAGATGTGCAAAATTAATTTTTTGTGAAAACTCTTTCTTTGCGTGAGCAATCTGAATTGCTTAACTGCTAAAGATAACTTTGAAAATGCATTTATCGCTGTCTCAAATAAAAATACAATTATTTATTTTACTTATGCTTCGTCAATATGTGAAGTAATCTTTTGGTATCAATAGACAGCATATATTTTTTCCCAGTAAATGCTTCACGAAAAACCCATTTTTCAATATGTTCAGTACATCAGGTTATCAGATATTCTTATATATGATGGATTTAGTACTTTATTATTTTCTACTCACCAACAGAATTAGGAAATATCATCGCAGCAAGGAACAGAGTACAAATGAAAATATACATTTTACTAGAGACCGAGAACTGATTTCAAAAATGCTTCTGCAGCTAGAAATAATCAGATTATGAATTCTGAAAAAATATTGTGTAGCCGGTAAAATACAGTCGATACAATAAAATGTCGTGTAAAGGGAAGTGTTATTCATTTTAAATAAACACACTTTATTTACTTACCTTGAAAATGGTCGAGTGTGGAGTAAACCAGGTTAGTAAGTCACGGTTTAGAAAAGAGCGACATTGAAGATGAGATTTTCATTTTCCTTATCGCAAATGTAACAACATTGTAACAACATTGGCAAGTCACATTGTGGAAAGTCATGTTTCACCTCATTTCTGTGTCTAAGACGCCAAGAAACAAAATATGACACTAAATTTATACCTACTTCTGGTAACAGTGAATCAATTTCACGTCTACCTACATAAAGTGAAATAATAATAAATAATTGGTTACAAAAAGATAGTTCGAAATGAGTACTCAGAAACTATAACTTACTCCGAGAAATCTAAAAACCCACCAAAAACATTTGCGATGTAGAAAATCTGTCAAGTAAAATTACATGAATTTGTGAAATCTAAGTATAGCAAGTAATTTTCAAAAATCCATTAAATATATTAACAGAATTTTTTTATAATTTATCCTATATAGGAACTTCAAAAATAAATAAAAAGCTATTTCAGAGTTTATAAAAGTTTTTAGAATTATATTATATCATCAATCTAACTTTCCCAGTATTTTTACCCAAGGATATTCTGTTCTATATCGTATCACATATGTCATTAAATAAACTATGTTCCATAAGAATGTATATGAAAATATACTCAAAATTTAAACAAAGATGTCCACAAAACAGTTTTTTGTTGATTTATTGTTGTCTCTGCTGAGGCTTTAATTTGTATATATAATTATGCTTATAAATTCGAACCCGCCAAGTTTTATATATAAAATTCATTTTTAAATTTAATTAAAAAAAACTCTATAGGTTACTTCATGGGTGCTTGCCAAAAAGTTGACCATTGTAAGTCCCAGACATTTTCCACATTTTATTCATACAGTATATTTTTATAAAAATATCTTAATAAGTTAAAGGTGGAAAAAGTGTTGATCTTCTGGTCTGATAAGACTCTTTCATTGAGCCATATGTTTAAATAAAAAGTTTAGATGTTCAGTTAAGAATAATGAATAAAAATAATAAATACAGTGAAAAAAAAAATATATATATATATTAAAATAAAAAGATAGAAAATTATAGAGTAAAAGTGATAATTCATGTTTAGTTTCATGTCAATATATGGCTCAATGAAGGAGCATCATCAGATCCGAAGATCAACGCTTTTTTCTATCATTAACCTATTCCCCACACTATTTCAAATCCCTACTTGAAGTAAATGGATTGAAACTTTATCCAGTTTAATCCGTCATCTATCCATAAGTATCCGTTTGAATACATTTTTATACTCTTTAATCCGTTTGTATCCGTTGGATATCGATCTATCCGTTTGAATAATAATGTTATCTGGTGTCACTATCCATTTTAATCCTGCCGTATTTGTTTTTTTTATAACTATCCATTTTTATACTTATACGTCTCAATCCTTCATTTTTCATCCGCGAATCAATCCTTTTCTATCTGCGAACTACTTAGATTTGATCTTGTCACCTATCACGGATTGAAAATTCATCCGTTTCAATCAATGCTTATCTTCTTTAATACTTTCTCTGCAAAATTTATTCTCTATCCGTTCTATTCCATGAATCTCTATCCGCAATCCTATCCTCGTCTATCCGAGACCTACTTTGACATTCCTGAATAGCTATCGTGAATAGGATACTCATCCGTGCCAATCATTACTTATCCTCTTTAATCCTTTCTCTTCAAAACATATTGCCTATCCGTTCCAATCAATAATCTCTTATCCTTCACTCTATTCTTTTCTATCCGCGACCTACTTTGACATTCCTTGTTAGCTATCACTTATAGAATACTTATCCATGCCAATCATTACTTATCCTCTTTATTCCTTTCCCCACAGGAGGAATTGGCTATCCGTTCTAATCCATAATTTTCTATCTAATTTTCTATTCTAATTTCTAATCTAATTCTAATTTCTAATCTAATTTTCTATTTTCTATTTTATTCCGTCTACACGGTATGAATATTATTCCGTGCCAATCATTACTTATCCTTCTGCAATCCTTTCGTCAAAAAACTTATTGACTATTTGTTATAATTCGTGATTTTCTATCCGTCAACGAATGCTTGTATATCCACGAGCTATGTTGCGTTTTTTCGATATGTAATGCAGCCCTAGTGGAATAATCTTCTGGCGTTGATCAGTCCCAGACTAGACCGTCTAGACTCTAATCTGGCGCAGATCAGACAGTCTGGTCTGGGGCTGGCCAGACCTGTAACACTTTTGCAAAGTTTGTGGCTAGACGGTCTAGCCAGCCGCTAGTCAGCCGCTGGTCTGCCGCTATTTAGTGAGCACACGCAGAAAAAAGAACCCTATATATTACTGAAAACTAAGTTAAATCTACTGATCTTCCAAGTAAGTATATGAGCAAGACGTCAGTTCAGTAAATTTTACAACTATAGGCAACTGAATATTAACATATGTTAACGCTGCAGACTATAGTTTGGACGGCTCTATGAATTGTAAAAAAATTACTAAAAAATAATAAATAAATAAACAAACGGTTAATTCTGAGATATATTTTCGGATATACTTATAATTAATCGATATTTGTAAGTTACTACGCTTATAAGACAATTAAAATTTCGCACGCAACGGGGGGGATTTGAACGCATAAACCTGAGCACGCAAGTCGATTACCTTAACCACTACACTATTACACGAGTTGCGATCTGTGAAATAATTTTGAAATGCATTTGTATCTAAGGTGGCGACTTCTGTAACGACTTTTGAATACGCGTTCATGCCATTGGGGCACACGACAAAAGTTCTCCATTTACCTCATATATCCATACAAGTCACCTGGAACAGTCGCGGAAGGCAAAATCGTCTTGCTCCAATAAACTCTCAACTGTACACGACCTGTGAATAACATTTGCGATCCAAAACTGTGTTATTTATTATAAAGCCCCTTCATTACTGAGTGAGAATATGGATTAATGTGACAACTGTCACAGAAATGTCAAAAATAAATGTTTTTTAGGTGATGCAATCCATCCATTGCCGATAGCGTCATGAATTCATCGGTGGTTTAAAATTGTTGTAACTAAAAACAGGAACTTATTTAAATGGTGTTAGTTTTGTATTTTGTGTAAGTGTAGATACCCTAAACATTTTTCGAAAATGGTGAGAAAATTTTAAAGAAATTTTTATGTTATGAATTGCTGACGAGTCCCAGATCTGGGAAAGACTAGACGGTCAGGACAATAACAAAAAAAAATCGATTTTGAATAGTGTTTATTTCTTATTTTTTATAATTTTAGACATCCTGGCAATTTTTCTAAAATGTTTTAAAAAATTTGGCTTATTGACACTTAGAAATTTTTACGGTATGGATTGCGGACCAGTCCCAGATCTGGGCCAGACTAGACTGTCAAGACAATAAGAAAAAAAAGTGATTTTGAACAGTGTTTATTTCTTATTCTGTATAATTTTAGACATCCTGGCAATTTTTCTAAAATGTTTTTAAAAATTTGGCTGATTGACACTTAGAAATTTTTACGGTATGGATTGCAGACCAGTCCCAGATCTGGGCCAGACTAGACTGTCAAGACAATAAGAAAAAAAAGTGATTTTGAACAGTGTTTATTTCTTATTCTGTATAATTTTAGACATCCTGGCAATTTTTCGGAAATGTTAAAAAAAATTGGCTGATTGGCACTTAGAAATTTTTATGGTATGATATTGCGGACCAGTCCCAGATCTGGTCCAGACTAGACTGTCAAGACAATAAGAAAAAAAAATTTATTTTTAATAGTGTTTATTTCTCATTTTGTATAATTTTAGACATCCTGGCAATTTTTCTAAAATGTTTTAAAAAATTTGGCTGATTGACACTTAGAAATTTTTACGGTATGGATTGCAGACCAGTCCCAAATCTGGGCCAGACTAGACTGTCAAGACAGTAAGAAAAAAAAGTGATT
>CAKNXH010002429.1:234676-269453 GCA_932178445.1 Andricus quercusramuli
TGTTTATTTCTCATTTTGTATAATTTTAGACATCCTGGCAATTTTTCGGAAATTTTTTTGAAAAATTAGGCTGATTGAGACTTAGAAATTTGTATGGTATGGATTGCGGACCGGTCCCAGATCTGGACCAGACTAGACTGTCAAGACAATAAGAAAAAATATATATTTCTACTATTGTTAATTTCTCATTTTGTATAATTTTATACATCCTGGCAATTTTTCGAAAATGTTAAAAAAAATTTGGCTGATTGACACTTAGAAATTTGTGTGTTATGGATTGCTGACCAGTCCCAGATCTGGGCAGAACTAGACTGTCACGATTAGACGGTGTAGATGACGCCAGATCTGGGCCAGATCACACATCAGACTGCCAGAAGTTTTTTCCACTAGGGAGATGGAAATTTTATCTCTTCAGATTGAAGACAATTATTATAAATGAGTAAAAATAATAAATATGTCGCATTAAATTGTCTTCGCATATATTTACTATAACATAAGTAACACAAATAAATTTTTATTGAGAAAAAATTAATTAGCAAAATTTTATAAGCGACTGAGAAATATAATATTGTTGATAATTTAACAAAGTGAAAGATATTACCTACATAACATAATTTTCTCCAATATTATCAATAGTATCATATAACTACGACGACGTGTATATTTAAAAAGCGAAAAGACATATCTGCTTCTGATACTTCTCGTGTAAAATGAAAAAATAGAATTTTGAGCCTATAAGTTTAACCAACACCATTAAATATTAGGAAATTATATCCACATATAACTAGTATAGACCGATAATGTAATTCATCTTCACTCGTTTCAGTCTATATTTCAGATATATAATCTTATCCTCAACTTTGGTAAATTAGAAAGTTTTACTTAGTTGCGAACCTGATAAGATTTTTGGTATAAAATATAGTTTGGAGCGATCAAATACGAATTAGCATTATAGTTTTCACTGCAGATACATACGGGCAGAATTTTTTTATTCAAACTGATGCGCTAGGATAGAATGTTATTGGTTCGATATAGATCCAAAAAGATAGATGCAGATATTTATTACTTGTTAAAGATTGATTGAAACGGATAGATATGTATAGCATAAATTTATTCGAGGACGCATTTATACGGATAGATATGAATAGATTATTTTTAGTTGAAGGTGGATTAAAAAAGGGTACATAAGGATAGAATATTTTTCGTGAAAGGCAGTTTAAAACGGATAAATAGTATACCATCTCGCGGATAGATAAGGATTACAGAGTTCGCACTGAAACGGATAGGAGCAGACCGAATTCCACTTCACGTATTGAAAATTATTCAAACGGAATAACATTTAAAAATCTAACAAAGGATAGAACATGATTGAAAAGTATGCAAAGTGCTCATCTAAATGGATAAAAAAATTCTATCCGTTGGAATCCGCTTACTTCCAGCAGGGAACGCCTATCAATATCTTTTCATGATATCATAATGAATTAACTACATCAAAGCACAATTTAATAACGTTTCAAAATCTTTGACGTCTTCGTTTGTAAAATGTAAATATTGAAGTATCCAAAATGTCTGATAACGCACTGTCTTAAACTACAAATTTAAAATGAAAAATTGCTAAATATAATACTTTTTTTCAATATCTGAGATTCACAGATATCACTTCTATTGAGTTGGAAAATATAATAATAACACACAAAGATATAAAAATTTTTGCACGAAATTTAATTACTTAATTTTAATATCGTCAATATCTCTGCCATTTTTTACAATATTCATTTTTGCGAGACTCTGGGATACAATTGAAAGAAACATAAATGGTGCTAAGTCTATTTAAACCAGAGATATTTCAGTTTGAAGTTTGCTCAGGTCTGCTGGATCCGTTCTAGGTGAAACGGAACATTTCGAGGTTCCAGCACTCGAGGGTTAATTTTTCTCTTGATTTTCAGTTACCCTCTGTTTATAACTGTAGGAGATATAATTTTTGATATATTTCGGTGACCGCCATTTGGTCCTTTTTTAAATTTTCGAGTCTAAATCTGAATTAGTGGAAATTTTAGTAACTGAAATAGTAATTGAATGTTTAACTAATGAAAAAGTAATATTTTAACATTTCAGTAATAAAATGGTGAAAAAATCACGTGAATGAAGCTAGGTGAAATAAATTGTATGTGTAAATAATTCTTGTTTTGCCATTATGAAGCAATAACTTTTAATACGTTTTGTTGGTGGAGATGACAGGCCCTGTTGACAAGTTTCACAATATTGCCTTCTTTGTATGTCCGATTATACTGAATAGCCAAACCGCGAGTCCCCCACACTCCAAGAATTTTCTGAATTACCTCATATTTTTCGTTTTTCACTGGGTAATGGAGAAAAATTATAAAAAATATTAATTTTTGAAAATCAGTCACACCAGCCCTTCTCCCATAATTTTAGGCTTTTTTTAGCACACTGAATTGCACCGAAAATGCGCTTGTATGCGTTACTAATGAACTTGGGGGAGGGAGCTGGACACAAGCAACCCCCACCCACTTAAAAAATCAGACTTTATATTGCATGAATTTGAAGAGCTCCAAATGCGCTCATATCTGCCAAAAAATGTTGTGCAAGCTTTGAAAATTGTCCAAGATAGGGAGGTTTTATGGCACTTTGCGAAGTGATGGACAAACATTTTTCAAATTTTGAAACCTTTCAATGCAACTTTAGGTGCGGTCATGCCATAAAAATTGTCTACGTGTCTTAAAAGTTGCCCAAGATATGGAGGTCAAAACACTTAGCAAAGTGATGACCGCAGAAAAAAAATTTTTAATAGGTGGTGATTACGGACTTTTCAAATACGATTTCAAATACGCTCATATGCGCCACCTTAAAAATTAACAAAAAAACCATGATCAACACTCTCATTGCCACTGGTTATCGATCCACCCAACGAACGATAAAATTGCATTTCCTCCCGCTGTGGGACGGACAGACAGACAGACGCAATCGCCAAAACTTGATTTTCGATTTCAGGGAGTCTCAAAACGTGGAGATTCATTGAAAAACTGAGGTGTAAAATAATAGTTATTTAGAGTTGTATATTTTTGCTTTCTCTTCGAGTAATTTTTTTCATAAAAATAAAAATAGTATAATTTCTACATGAAAATTAAAATTGTGCTAAATTGTCTTAGACTTGCAACCGGGCAAAACCGGGAACTGAAAGTAAATTTATTTTTTGGCCTGGAAATAGAAAACGCTTTGATTTGATGAGCTTTAAATATAGATTAATTCATGCTTTTGAATCCTAAACTCTAGTTCTCATATTAAAAATTGAACAGTAATTGACTTTACAAGACGACTCTAGATCTGTTCAAAATTGAACAATTCACATATTTTATCGTTATAATTTGGACTAATTTTATTCGAAAGCCTGAGCAGTTACACAAGTATAAACGTCCGATTGAGCCTTTATAAACAATGTTCAACGTAAAAATCACTTCAAATTAATAGATTCATAAATAACCGCCTTTATTCAATTTCAAAATCTTATTTAAGTATTGTTTCAGTATAAATTATTTCATTTTTAACCCATTCGATTTGGAATTTAAAAAAAAAACAGAACAATTTTCATTGATGAAAAATTCGAAACTGAATTGTCAAATTTCAGACTGGTCAAATTATTATTAATATAATTATAATTGCAATTACTATTGCAATTATAATTATGTCATTATAATTATAATTATAATAATAATTACAATTGCAATTATAATTATAATTACAATTATAATTGTTCTATTCTTCAAATTCGTGATTTGAAGGTGAGCGTTTTTAACGTGTATTTGTAAATAACAATTGAACAATGATCACTGTAAAATATGTAAATATATTATTTAACGGTTTTGAAAAAATTGAAAAACAGTTTGAAACTTGAAAAGATTGGAAAACATTGAAATCAGAATGTAGGTCTTTGAAGGTTTCGAACAAAAAAAAAAATAGGAGCTTCTCAAGTATTTTGAAAGATTTCAAGAAAATAATTTTTTGAACATTTCTGGTAAGATTTAAAATGATTTTTCATTCAAAAAAATGACATAATTTTTGTAGAATCTTTGGAAAAATTTTAGAACATTTCAAAAGATTCGCAAATTTGTAAAAAAAAATTTGGAAAAAATTTTAAAGGAATGGAAATCATTTTAAAAGATATTTCAAAGTTCCGAACAAATTTTAAAAATAACTTGAAAAGATTTTGATTTTTGTATAAGAAAATTGAGATGTTTGATGATTGCGAAATTGAATTTTGACTTTTTATTTTTAAAATTACGTAATTTTAGGATGATATTTAGAAACATTCCGGAACATTTGGAAAGATTTACAAAATTTAAAAAAGATCTATAAGACTTCTAGGCATTCTTGTGAGGATTTTACAGCAATTTTAGGAAAAATCGAAATGATTTTAAAAGATATTTAAAAATTCTGAAAAAATAAAAAAATATTTTGAAAATATACCAATAAACTTACACGAAAATTGATATTTTTAATGATTTCAAAATTAAATTTTGATGTGTAGGCGGGACGGTAGATGGAGACAGGGTACGATAGAAGGCGGGATCCTTTGAATTTGATTCATGGATAGCGGAGCGAGTACCAGCAGGAAGAAATCGACTTAGATAAGGAAGGTTTCAGTACACTGAAAGGGGAGAACATAGAAAGGAAGGCAAGAATAGAAATGGCGAGAGGGGAAAGAAGAAGCAGTGAAGACAAGGAAGATATAGGGTCAAGCTTGAAAAATCCAAAAATGTTCAGATCGCCGCCGAAAAAACATAGTTTTGTAGAGAAGGATGAGAAAATTAGAGGGACAGAAGGGAACAAAGCTGAGGCTAAAGATCCGATAAAAGATGAAGGATTGGCAGAAATGCAACGATAATTGTCTCGATTTTCCTCTCGATGCTGCGGAGTCTTCTTTTTGCTCTGAGGTGCTCATATGAAGAACATCAGAAGAAAACGGCAGAGGAAATGAAGAGAGAAATTAGGCGGGAAATGGCCAAGCTCAGGAAAGAAATGAGCAAATGGGAAGAAGTCAGGGAACAGCTAGAGAAAAGGATGCAGACGTTGGAACAAAAACTAAAAAAACAGGAAGAGACTAATAAAAGGGTAGAGGAGTTGGAAGGTAGGGTAAAAAATAGAAAGCTCAAACCGGGAGTTTGGAGGTCGGGAGGATGGGGAGAGTGGGGAGAGTGGGAAAAAGAAGAAGGAAAGGTTGAGAAAAATAGAACAAAGCATACAAAAGAAAGAGAGAGAGAGAGGAAAGAAAAAGAAACGCAGTGATAAAGAGTCTTAGATTAGAAGGGAAGGAACTGAAGGAAGGAATTGAAGAAGTACTATGAGAATTGATGCTAAGGTAGAGATAGAGAAAGTGCGAAATATAGGAGGGGAAGAGCAAAGAGGGTAGAAAATGGTACTGGTGAAACTGAAGTATTTGGAACATAAGAGGAAAGTGATGACAAAGAAGAGGGTGTTGTATAGAAGCTTGGAGGGAATAAAGGTTGATTTGACATGGGTAGAAAGAAATATGCAGTATAAGTTAAGGAAAGAAGCGAAAGAGGAAAAAAAGAAAGAAAAAAATCGGTTAAGTATAGGAGAATACAGATAGAAGGTGTACGGTGGCATTGAGACGAGGACAAGAAAGAGTTAGTAAAAAATGAGCTGTCGAGAAACTAGGAGAGAAAGGAACGTGAGATATTGAAATAAGAAATACTAGGAAACAAAAAGAGACAAGAAACGAAAGTAATGAAGATTAGAGGATATTCTACTGGAATATAGCAGGCTTGGAAAGTAAGGATTGGTGATTCATGAGAAATTTGACACAACGGGCCCGCATATTCACTTCATATTTAATGTCGGAGACGCCCATTCTGCAGTGGCTGGTGTTAGGACACACTATACTCCTGCCGAAAAAAGGTCATTTCCAACCCAGACAATTACAGGCCAATAACTTGTTTGAACACACTGTATAATATCTTTACAGGTATCCTAAACAACAGGATTGTTCCACGAATTGAGCCTGTATGGCGAGAGATGTACGAACAACGTGGCTCGAAAAAAGGTGTAGCAGGCTGTCGAGAGAACCTGCTAATTGACAGGTGTGTCTGTAAAGACGCTGCTGCCCATCAGCGCGTCCTGTCAATGGCCTGGATTGACTACGGGAAAGCTTTCGATTCAACCTCTCATAGACTTATCATCTATCTTTTAGAAAGCTTAAGGGTACATCGACACATAGTGAGATGCATAGAGAGAATGATGCCTCTTTGGAAAACTAGATTTACTATCTCATCTAGAAATTATCGTCTGATAACGACCAACGTCACCTTCCATAGGGGCGTCTTTCAAGGTGATACCATGAGCCCTTTGCTTTTTTGCATCACACTTCTGCCTCTATCTATCGCGCCACGAAATTCTCCTGGATCAGTGAAGGAGTCTCTCCGAAGCAGATACAAGCATCTTCTTCGACAGATTTGGTCTTCCAATCTGTCGGCGTTAAACAAGGTATCTGCGACTAACATGCTTGCCGTCCCGGTTCTATGCTACTCGTTTGGGGTGGTACAATGGACGAAGAACGAGCTTAAGACCCTTGATGTCACCACACGTAAGATCATGCATATGCATAAAAGCTTGCATATCAATTCGTCAGTTCCGCGATTATACATTTCACGCCGTTAAGGCGGATGCGGACTTCTGAATCTCCAGTGTCTTCATAACCGAATTGTTCTGAATACAGCTTACATCGTTGCTCATGGCAGAGATCCGCTCCTAAAAATGGTCAGGAATCACGAGATGATTGGCGAAGGAGCGTTTCTTTACAAAGCCGCTGAGCAAGCGGCCGAGACCCTGGGCCTGAATTTTAACATCAGAAGTCAGGAAAGTGGATCACTCAATCTAGATGCTTCACGTCTAAAAGCCAAAGTAAAGAAAGCAGAGTTTGGAAAATTTCACCAACAGCTACTCGTGAAGCATATGCATGGAAACTTTTACAGAAATGTAGAAAAGCAGACCTTGTCGTAGGAGCAAACTTTTGCTTTCCTCAAATCATCAGGGCTCAATTCAGGTACAGAGGGTTTCACTTTTGAATGCCAGGACGGTGTCATTTCCACCTTAGCATACCGTGACCGCATTTTATGTCAAGAAGTTCCCAGTGATAGGTGCAGAGCGTGTCGTGCATACTCTGAGCACCTAGAACATATATTATCGGGATGTCCGACCCACGCAGGAACGACGTATATCTATAGACATAATGCGGCCCTAAGAGTACTTTATTACCGTCATTGTCGCTCTTACAGTGTTGATCGTGACCCTGCCCTGCCCAACGCTCCAAGAGATATAGAGTCAATTGTCTGAAACGAGAAGTGCCCAATTTTCTGCAACTACGATTTTCGGGCAGCAGTCTCCGTTGCTCACTCGAGACCAGACATTGTTCTCCAAGACTTCGAGAAACGAACTATATTCGTGATCGAATTCTCGGCCCCGTCCGCATACAACATCACTGCAAAGGACAAAGAAAAGGCATATTCCAAGGCACTTGCGAGATGGATGCAGAAAGCTGTCATCCTTGGGTCGCTTCGTGTCCTGAAGACACACGAGAGCTTCGCCGGCCTGTCCTTGTGTTTTCGTCGTGCCCTATGACCACCCATCTCACGGTTGTGAGACGTGGCCATAGGTGTGATTTACCGCGGTTCCACTGGGGGCTATTGACATTTTTTAGATGGCGGTTGCTTTTAGTGGGACCCTGCTGTGGTTGTTTAACTCTTTTTTTTAATTATATACATATATATATATATATATATATATATCGCAGACAATTATCCAGGGATGTTCCCGAAGGACTAGCCCCTAAGCGGAGGCGTAGCAACCGTGCCGCAAGCTGAATCGCGCCTGGGTGAGGTGTCTTGAACGGTGACCCTGAGATACCGGGTGACCTCTCAGAGTATGCAGCCTTATCCTTGCATGCGGGGCTCTACAAAGATCATTCTTCAAAATGCTTTTGCTCTCAGTGGGACCCTGCAGTGGTTGTTTAACCCTTTTTTTTCATTATACATAGATATATATACAGACACTCATATAATATTCTCTTATTTAATATCGTGTTCTATAATTTTAATTATGCTACGTTTGACTAACGCAAGTGTTATTATTTGGCAAAAAACTCTCCCCAATTTGTCTGAAACGGTAAATACGCTCACAAGCTGGAGAAGACTTGTGCCTGCCGATTGAAATTTTTTCTGAAAAAAGTCTACAATGAACGAAATCCAAAAAACGTTGTTTTTTTTTTGCAATTTCAAAAAACTCGAACTTCAACACCAAATTTGCTCCATATTATTTTTTAGTAACAAAACCCCTACCTACGAGAAATTCACCATAATTTTTTAACCTATAGAAAATTGGTAAAAAAAGTCAAAAAAAGTAAGCTTAAAAATTGCAACCGATGCACGAGGTTTAGATATTAATCGTTGAATTTTTTTTTTTGGATCTCAATTTAGCTTTCCTAAAGGCAAAATTTTTGTATTTTTTTGAAATTGTTTTTTCGGCCCACCCTAGTACACAGTATACATATGAATGATTTAACAATTTAAAGGATGATTTTTTAATGAAAAAACTGAAAGTTCAAAAACATTAATTATTTCGAATATTTATAATTATTTGAGAAATGAATAATATTCATCAGAAAGGAAGACAATTGTTATATAAGTTTCCTCTATATAGTGTAACGGAACTAATTACAAAAGGGGATTCTACTGTCCGAGGTTAAAGATAAAATTCCTTCTGTTGATACTTTTTTCGCAAGTAGACATAATTGTTATGGTTCAGAAACTTATCTAAGACTCTTTCAATCACTCCTGCTGATGAACACATTTTTCGGTTTTAGGTTCGAAAAAATGGAACTAGTTCCCCCTCGATAATTGGTTTTTTACCATATTCTCGAAAATTCGTGGCCATCCTGAATATTTTTTATTTATTATATTGACATAGAAATTGTTTCTCAGTGCATTATTAGATTATTATTATTATTATTATTTAGATCTGATGACTTGGGAAACCAGCAGTTTTTAGATATTCTTGTTGCCTCTCCTTGTTCATTCGATTCTGTAAAAAATAAAAAGATTACATTAGTTAAAAAAATGGATAATTTTTCGTAAGATTATCTGGTCCAGTATAGTCTCGGGGCTAGTATTACGAAAATTACTGTATTTGGAACGAGATTCGGGTTGGGTTTGCGGAATGTTCTGTAATAACAGACAGTACGCTTTAAGTGCGGGAAATTTGGTATTTAATTTGGTTTCGTCTAGTAATCCCGAAAAATTTGGGGATTTGGAAAAGTGGATGGACCAATCATCCTGAAAATGCAGGATAACTAGCGAAACTATTGAAAATTATTTGACTACCTATCCCGAATTCTAGGACGAAAAAACTCTTCGATTTAATTAATCTGAAATGAAGAACATTTTACACATACCCAAAATACCACGAAATAAGAAAAAACTGAAACCTTCACGTGCAATTCTATCATATGCTTATACGAAACCAACATGTTATGACCCCATGATGCTCCCAGAAATTTGAGCCTTAAATATAGTGCGCGCGCGCCCGTGTGTGTGTGTGTGTCTGTGTGTGTGCGTGTGTGTGTGTGTGAGGTGTTCTCGAAGTATGGGAACAGCAAAATATCTTGGAAGGGAAACATTTTCAGAGAATATGACCAACATAAAAAATTTAGCATTTTTTCACCCTATTCTTGATCCCGGAAACGGAGGGAGCAGAAAAAATTACGTTCAGATATGTCCTTGACCATTCTAAAATTTTACCTGGGAAGGTCATGGCAAGGACAAGCAACGTAAAGCGGGATGACTCAACTGGCATGCATTTTTTAATAAAATGTCCAACATTGGTAATCGTCACATCTAGACATAAAATTTTCCGCTCTCTCAGTTCCCAGGCTTAAAAATAGAAGTTCTCATTTGAAAAATCAATTTGACCTTGAAATGACTGTGAATGTCACGGTCAAGGTCACCCTTCGATCGGGCGTCAAAAACGCTACAACTCTTGCGTTGGACATTTTCTTCAAAAATGCATGGCAGTCGAGTAATCCTACTGTGAGTTGTTTGACGCGCGACTGTTGGATCTCGCGCTTCGCGCTCGATCATATGTTTATCTCGCGCTTCGCGCTCGATTATGTATTCACCACACGCTACGCGTTCGGACGTATTTACATCACACTCTATGCTCGGCTTCTCTAGATTTTTGAACTTCGTGTTTGACTTTGATGGAAAGAAAAAGTTTATTTGCAAATATTATAAAATTATCAAAACCTCTACATGTGAATTGATTGTTAAATTTGTTTTTATTTTAGAATGAAATGGAACTTTATTTACTCAAGGTCCTATCGACCTTAAGGAACACATTCTCATCCAGACACTCGCTTGATATAAATAGTGGTCACGGTATGCTAAGGTGGAAATGACACCGTCTTGACATGCGAAAATAGAACCCTCTGTACTTGAGTTGAGCCCTGATGATTTGAGGAAAGCAAAAATTTTCTCCTTCGACAAGGAATGTTTTTCTACATTTCTGTAAAAGTTTCCGTGCATTTGCTTGTCGAGTAACTATTGGTGAAACTTTCCGACCTCTGCTGTCTTTACTTTGGCTATTAGACGTGAAGCATTTAGATGGAATAATGGCTTGCTCTGCGGCTTTGTAAAGGAACGCTCCTTCGCCAATCATCTCGTGATTCCTGACCATCTTTAGGAGAGGATCTCTGCCATTAGCAACGATGTAAGCTGTACTCAGAACAATTTGGTTGTGAAGACACTGGAGATTCAGAAGTCCGCGTCCGCCTTGACGGCATGAATTGTATAATCGCGGAACTGACGAATTGATATGCAAGCTTTTATGCATATGCATGATCTTACGTGTGGTGACATCAAGGGCCTTAAGCTCGTTCTTCGTCCATTGAACCACCCCGAACGAGTAGAGTAGAACCGGGACAGCAAGCATGTTAGTCGCAGATACCTTGTTCAACGCCAACAGATAGGAAGACCAAATCTGTCGAAGAAGATGCTTGTATCTGCTTCGCAGAGACTCCTTCACTGATGTTACGTCCTGGATGCGGCTTTGGGGCAGGCCCAAGTATGTGTAGGTCTTTCCAGTTTTAAGATGTCTAACAACACTTATATCCACAAGCTCAGGGTCCTTGGGAACGCCAGTAATCTTCCCTCTCTTCAGATGAATTTTGGCACATTTATCCAAACCAAAGTCCATCCCAATCTCTCATGTGTAGTTCTTGACGATATTTATAGCAGTTTCAAGTTTGCTTTTACCAGAGGTATAGATATTCAGGTCATCCATATAAAATACAGGAATGACCATATGCTCGCGCTGATCCGTGTCGCCACAGATGTATTCAGGAGAACTTCTTAGTGCGGGAGATAGAGGCAGAAGTGTGCTGCAGAAAAGCAAAGGGCTCATGGTATCACCTTGAAAGACGCCCCTCTGGAAGGTGACGTTATTCGTTGTCAGACGATAATTTCTAGATGAGATAGTAAATCTAGTTTTCCAAAGAGGCATCAATCTCTCCATGCATCTCATTATGCTTAATTGTACCTTCAAGCTTTCCAACGGACAGATGATACGTCTATGAGAGGTTGAATCGAAAGCTTTCCGGTAGTCAATCCAGGCCAATAAAGTTAAAATTTTGTTATAAGGACAACCGGAGGATTTCTCCGGGAGCGGGTGCTAATCTGAAAAATTGCACCCCCTCCCAGCGAAATTGCTGTAAAATTTCAGCTGCAATCACGTCTCACGACCGTGAGATAGGTGGTTACAGTCTGCGATTAATTCAATACGATGATCCGGCAAAATTCTCGTGCATCCTGAGGACACGGCGTGACACAAGGCTATTAATTAACCTATTATTAACCAGTGAAACTTTGGCACCTCCACGATCGCCGATGATTAAGACGATTAGCTTAACCCATGAACGGCTAGCGGTACCGTACGGTACCAAGCGTTTTATCTCTTTTAAATTAGTAAAATCTGTTGAGTTTCAATTATTTATTTAAATTATCAGTTATTCAAGTAATTCGTTATATTAGTAAATTAGCTAATCAGTTTAAGTTACTTGTAGTAGTATAGCTGAAAAATCAAAAAGGAGTTGAAAATCCGCGATAGAGAAAAAATTCCGCCGCTGATGGGTTCAATTATTCAAGTAATTCGTTATGTTAGTAAATTAGATAATCAGTTAAAGTTACTTGAAGTAATGTAGCGGAAACATCGAAAAGGAGTTGAAAATCCGCGATAGAGAAAAGATTCCGCCGCTGATGGGTTAACAGAATATTCGGGGTATAACCGTCGCAACTCCCTCATAAGATCGTTATACCTCTCTTTCTTTTTTTTTCCTTGGCTGTGACGTTCTTGTCACGAAATTTCGATAACGAACATGGTTCGTGTCTCGAAGTCAAGGAGAACTATGTCAGGCCTCGAGTGCGCAACAGAAACAATTGTCGAGAATATGAAGTTCCATTATATACGGCACTTCTCATTTTCGACAATTGACTCTATCTCCCTAGGAGCGTTTAGCGGAGCGGTACTTGGGCCAATTCCGTAAGAGTGACAGAGATGATAATGAAACACTCTTAGTGCCGCATTGTGCCTTTGGATGTAGGTCGTTCCCGCATGAGTTGGACAACTAGATAGTATGTGTCCTAGATGCTCGGGGTGTGCATGCCACGCTCTGCAGCTATCATCGGGAATATCTTGGCTCAAAATTGTGGCGACGGTATGATAGAGTGGAAATGACACCGTCTTGATATGCCAAAATGAAACCATCCGTGCCCGACTTCAATCCGGATGATTTAAGGAAAGCATACGTTAGCTCATACGACATCGACTGATCCTCCACATTTTTGTGGAAGATGCCGTGCATCCTCTTTTCGAGGAGCTCTTCGCGGAAGTTTTTCTCCTGTGCTTGCTTAATCCGGGTCTTCAAATGTGAGTATTCAAGATGGAGAAGATTTGATGCATTTTGATCACCCCTGGTATTTAAGTCAAGGCCGAGTGTCTCAGCAGCCTCCTTCGCTGCTTTGTACAGAAACGCCCCTTTGCCCGCTTCTTCATGTTTCCTGACCATTTCAAGAAGAGGGTCTTGTCCATTTGCAACTATATGTGCTGTACCCAGAATAATCCTGTTGTGAAGACATTCAAGATTCAGTATTCCGTGACCACCTAGGCGGCGTGAGATGTAAAGTCGCGGAACAGAAGACTTAAGGTGCTTGCTTTTGTTCATGTGAAAAACCTATCGCGTCCCGATATCAAGGTATCTAAACTCGTTCTTCGTCCATAGAACCCCTCTAAATGAATAGAGTACTACCGGGAGGGCAAGCATGTTCGTTGCAGATACTTTGTTCTTAGCCGACAGTTTGGAAGACCAAATCTGCCGGATAAGAAGCTTGTATCTGCTTCGGAGAGTATCCTTTATAGATGTCACGTCCTGAATGCGGCTCTGTGGCTCGCCCAGGTATGTATAGGTCTCTCCAGCGCTAAGGTGTCGTATAGCGCTTCTGTTGACTAGCTCAGGGTCTTCGGGGATGCCATTAAGTTTTCCTTTCTTCAAATTAACCGTGGCGCATTTCTCTAACCCGAACTCCATTCCAATCTCTTGAGTGTACCCTTTGACAATTTTTAGAGCTTGACGTAGTTTCTCTTTATTTCGAGCATAGATCTTGAGATCGTCTATGTAAAATACATGAGTAACCTTATGCTTTCGATCTCCAGGTTTGCCACAGAGGTACCCTTCGGAATGGCGAAGTGCGAGAGACAGTGGCAATAATGTGAGGCAAAAGAGAAGAGGGCTCATGGTGTCGCCCGGAAACACACCTCTCTGAAAGGTGATACTGTCAGTGATCACACCATGTTTTCCAGATGAGATAGTAAATCTGGTTTTCCAAAGCGGCATTAATCTCTCTATGCACCTCACGATGTGTGGATGAACCTTCAAGCTTTCCAACAGACAGATGATAAGTCTATGGGAGGTTGAATCGAAGGCTTTCCGGTAATTAATAGCTGTAAAGATCTCATGCAGTGAATTCAGACAACTTATTGACCTGTAATTCTTAGGGTCAGCTAATTTTCCCGTCGTCAGCTGCAGCACTGTGCGCCCTTCCACCAACTACTCCGGAATAGGCTCTTCCGACTTTAGATATAAGGTGAAAACTCGGGCCAGAAGTTTTTCACCTCCTCGGTAGTGATAGGTGGGCATTCCCCCTCAGCTGTTATGAGGACATTGCACAGCTCCTTGAAGCTATTTATGTGACCTTGTAGACTTCTCTCCAAAATGCTTCGACCTCCTCCGGTTTGGGCGATTGGTCGACAGTAACTGGAGGGTCTTGGTAGAGTCGAGATGGGTCAGACAAAAACGGTTGATTTTCTCTGACCAACCTCTCCCTCCGCTCTAGACTTCTCTTAGCGTTAGATAGTACTCGTATTCTGTCAACAATATGCTGCCTGATAGTCAGTAGCTTTGACTTGTTGATTGTGTGATGACGGATCCGCATTTCGCGCGCGAACTTTTGAACCTTGACAGTGAAAGTCCTGCCAGATGTTATGTAGTCAATTACATACTGAATGCCGGACGCGTACTGTCTTGCCTAGCCTATCTTTGTGCTGAGTTGATGTATTCGTCCTTTGGTGTTATGATCAACCGTTGATTTTTTTTAGGGTTTGCATCTGCCAAAGTTCTCGCTGCACTGTATACACCACAATTGATAGTCCAGAGGTCGGATACTTCGAAAAAATCTTCATGAAGCTCATCATCCAGTTCAGTCAGATCTTTGGGCTTGGCAGAAACCTGAATGTTGATGTTTCTCCGAGTCCTGAAGCATCGTTCTTCGTCTATTGGATGCCTGTTCGCCGTTGGTCTCAGTGTTGCCACTCTTTCTCTGTTGCCGTGTTCTGGCTGCGGTAGAATAGGCGCTCCGCTTACATAGCCCCTTTTTCGGACTTGTTCGGCATGGTTTCGCAGACGTTGGCGCGAAAAGTGCAAGAGCTCTGGGTGTTTCTCGCACCACAGAACCTGCAGTCGTGCCATGTAACTTTCTCGCTCGGGGACCATACTGCTATCGTAGCACTCTAGCAGGTCGTCATTGAGTCGATCCGTCCACCCAAAAGTATTGAGATTCCGCCTGTCCATCGCATTGACTCCGTCTTGATTGACTCCCCCAACTCTAGGGTAGTCGGCATTGTTGTCCGACCCATTGTCGGGAGCCCAGCGCGTTCGATTGTGTTAAACCGCACTTACTACAACTATGTTTGGTGTTGTCATTGTTATTCTCATGAGCAGCTAGGGAAAGGGTTCGTCTATCCTTGTAGACCCGTTTGAGATACCTCACCCAGGTTTCATTGAGCTTTCGGCACGGTTCTAACGCCTTCGCTTAGGGGTTATTCCTTCGGGACCATCTATGGACAATTGTCCGCGACTGCTTATTCATTATTGTAACCATATTCAGCAGAAACCCTTGTTACAGGGACTCTCTATCCGCAACCCGAGGACACGTTCGGTGGCTTTGTCATAGGCCCTTGCGTTTGATTCCCAAAGATATATATATATATATATATATATATATATATATATAACTTTACCCAGGAGCGAACGACTTTCAACGGTCGTGCCATACGAAATTACCATACGAAGTGAATGAAGCAAAACAAAATTTACTACCCGAAAAGTCGGAAGATAAATATGAGCAGCATTCAGCAGGATCAGTATTCTCAAGAAACATTGACTCCACGGCACGTTCTCACACCTTTTCGGTAAATGCTTATCTAACGCTCACTTTTCTGCAAGCTCTACAATCTCATAAATATAGTGGTTCCGAAAAAAATATCATACATCACTCGTAGGATTGCACACGTCTTCACGCAGAAGTAAATGGTCGCAAGGACGACTAGACAAACCATAGCATTTGGCCATGGTTTTACTACTCATCCTGCAAACATTAAGCTCCCCGTATGAAGACAAGCCTAGCCCTACTTGTGACGTAATAACTATTGTTTTAGATAGTGTTTTAGATTTTTAATTACCTGCTTGACGAAAAAGTGCATCTCAATGCCAATACCCTGGGCCAGGTCGTGGTGTGTTACCTGATGAAGAAAGAAAAATATAGTCGTTAATTAATTCAGATATTTGAAACAATAATTGACTTTAGAAATATCAAATTGTACAAAATTGTGAATCCCCAAATAATTAAAAAAAAAAAGTTAATATTGAATTTCATTTCTGAATTCCAATAATATTTTATCAGTTTAAAAGAAAATGCAATATTATGTTGTGAATAGATGTGATATTGCTCCAAATTTAATATACGTCCGGGATGTAAACAATGGAAATGGTAGAAATGATAGAAACGGAATTTTTCGGTTTCTTTACGGCTCTTCTAGACAGTTTATTGTAGGATACAATTATAAGATATAATTTCTAGTGTTATTGTTTGACCCTCGACGTCTGTCATCTTCCTAGTCAAATCAGAGCCTAAAACACTCAATAGCAATTTTGAATCACGCGTAGCAAATAATTGATATAGCGTTTAAATTACCAAAATTGTGTATAATATATATAAAACATTATTTCTGTGACTGGTCACAGAAGTTCCTTCCTTCTGTGACTGGTCACAGAAGTTCCTTCCAGCCACCACGAGACGTTGGAAAGGGATAGTTGTTTGACCAGCATTATTATTGTGACGAGTCACAGGAGTGCCCGCCTCCCCGCACGAGACGTTAATAAGGGGCAGGAGTTTCGCCGACATTATTATTGTGACCGGTCACAGGAGTGCCTTTCCGTCTCTACGAGACGTTGGAAAGGGATAGGCGTTTGAACAACATTATTCCTGTGACCAATCAGAGGGATGCCTTCTCGCCCCTACAAGACGTTGGGAAGGGATAGAAGTTTGACCAACATTATTATTGTGACCAGTCACAGGGGTGCCTACCCGCCCCACAGTGAGTTTTTTTACCATTTTTTTTTCAAAATTCTGCTGACAGCTCAATTTTTGACCGATTCTAATAAGTGTTTTTCTTAAATACTCGTAACGAATCATAATTTCATGTAGGACTACTACTTTTTTAGTTTCTGTCAAGAACTAACCTAAAAAAATATGAACTTGTCAAGGTAGCTGAACCACGAAATTTCTAAACTTTTACAACCATGAAATCGGTAATATC
Source organism: Andricus quercusramuli (assembly GCA_932178445.1). Lineage (NCBI taxonomy): Eukaryota > Metazoa > Arthropoda > Insecta > Hymenoptera > Cynipidae > Andricus > Andricus quercusramuli. The sequence continues at coordinate 251,912 of CAKNXH010002429.1, forward strand.
TTGACACACAAACCTCAAACTCACAAATCCACAAACCCACAAACCTTGAACCCACAAAAATTATACCTCAAACACAAAAAACCTCGAACCCACTAACCTCAAACCCACAAAGCTTAAACCCACAAACCTCAAACACCAAACCCGTGATCCCACAAACCTCAAACCAACAAACTCCAAACCCGTAAACCCACAAACTTCAAACCCACAAAAATTAAACCTCAAACGCACAAACCTCGAATATACAAACATAAAACCCTCAAGCCCTTGAACCTACAAACCCTCAAACCCGTAAACCCACCCACCTCAAACACAAAAACCTACAACCACAAATCTATAAACCTCAAACCTACAAACAGCAAACCCACAAACATCAAACCCCATGTTCATAAAACTCAACATGTAAGTACATCATGCAGAATAGTCCAAAAAACCACCAACCTTTAGAGTTTAGGGTTTATGGTTTATGGGTTTAGGGTTCACGGGTATTAGGGTTCGAGGTTCGTGGGTTTGAGGCTCGTGGGCTTACGGGTTTGAGGTTCGTGAGTTTATGTGCTTGAGGTTTGTGGGTTTGGGGGTTTAGCTTCATGTGTTTGAGGTTTGTGGATTTGGGAATTTAGGTTTATGTATTTGTGAGTTTGAGGATTGTAGGTTTATGGGCTTGAGGGATTTATGTTTGTGGATTTGAGGTTTGTCCGTTTGAGGTTTCTGTGCTTACCGGTTTGGACGTTTGTGGTTTGTGGGTTTTCGATTTGTGGGTTTGAGGTTCGTAGGTTTGAGGTTTGTGGGTTTGAGGTATATTCTTTGTGGGTTTGAGGCTTGAGGCTTGTGCGTTTGAGGTTTGTAGGTTTGAGGTTCGTAGGTTTGAGGTTTGTGAGTTTGAGGCTTGTGTGTGAAGATATTACCGATTTCATGGTTTTAAAAGTTTCGAGATTTCGTGGTTCAGCTACCTTGGCGAATTCATATTTTTTAAGGTTAGTTTTTTGCAGAAAACTAAAAAAGTAGCAGTCCTACATGAAATTATAATTCGTTACCAGTATTTAAAAAAAAATTATTAGAATCGGTCAAAAATTGAGCAGTCAGCAGAATTTTGGGAAAAAAATTGTAAAAGAACTCACTGTGCACCCCCGCTAAATGTTTGAAAGGAATAGGGGTTTGACCAACATTATGTCTGTGACCATTTGCAATCCGTGCGTTTTCTACCCCCCCCCCCCCCCTCGCCTCCCCACGAGAGGTTGGAAAGCGGTAATTGTTTGACCAACGTTATTTCTGTGGCCAGTCACAGGGGTGACTTCGCGTCCTCCACGAGACGTTGGAAAGGAGTAGTGGTTTGACCAAAATTATTTCTGTGACCAGTCGCGGGTGTGCCTTCCCGCCCACACGATACATCGGAAAGGGGTATTTGTTTGACCAACATTATTGTTGTGACTAGTCACAGGGGTGCTTACCCCGACGAGACGTTGGAAAGGCTTAGTTGTTTGACCAACATAATTCCTGTGACCAATCACAGGGGTGCCTTACCGCCCCCTACGAGACGTTGGAAAGGGGTAGGGATCTGACCAACATGATTTCTGTGACTTGTTTCAGGGACGCCTTCCCGCCCCAAACGAGACGTTGGAAAGGGGTATTCTTTTGACCAATATTATTTTTGTGACCAATCACAGGGGTGCCTTCCCGCCTCCATGGGTCGTTAATGGCAATTCTTGAGTCGCAAATCGATGATAAAGTGTGATTTATATACATTGAACGTTCCATCCAAAGCGTGAAAAGCTAATAACTAACAGAATAACTCTTAAGTCATCAATTATATATGTGACAGGCAAAGTGTGTACTCCAGGCATTATATGTAATGCCTGGCTATTTCAGGCAAACTATGTAATCGAATACATATTACAGTCATTGCCTAGGCATTCTATGTAATCCCTAAGCATTTTATGTAATGCCCGGCACGAGATAGGTAAAGTATGTAATCTTGATTTTGAATAGAACGATGCAATTGAAGAAGGTCAGGATGAATTTACACACACAGTTATAGACTTTAACAAACGTTTACTCGCTATTTATTGAAAACACGGCATACTTGAATCACATTTCAAATGGCACTGAACTTTCTTCGTGACACATAAACACTTATTGGTCTGACACTTTGATTTGCACGAATATTCAAAAAAACGCAGTGTCTCGTCGTCCTGAAATTCTGGATGACCAGTGCAATATTTTTCATAAGCTTGGCTAGTCATCCCGAATTTTCGGGTGGGGGGCGGGAAGGCAACCCTGTGACTGGCCGTAGAAATAATGTTGGTGAAACACCTACCCCTGTTCCAAAGTCTCGTGGGAGCGGGAAGGCACCCCTGTGATTGGCAACATGAATAATATTGGTCGAGGCCCCCTGATTTTTCGGGACGACTAGACGGAGCCTGAAAAAAAGCTTGCACCGTTGAAAAATCTTAAATAGTATCATCAATTTTGAATTCACAATTTTCATCCGATTTTGACGTCTCTTTTTAAATGAAAGCTATATTTAATTTTAAAGGGATTCGTGACAGGGTTTTTTTTAAAAATTATTTAAACCATTTTCTATTCAAAAACAAAATCGATTTTTTCTAATATTCAAAAGTGCCATTTTTTAAAAGATTTTCACATTAATAGAAGAAGGTCTTGAATCAGTTCAATAATAGGGTGGTCCACATTTGTACCTGTACGTCTTGACAAAGTGGGCGGATAACGACTGGAAAAGCCCTGCTTGGCTGTCGGCTTTGTATGACAGCTTCGAGTATAATTACATACCGATTTGAAATTAATCCAGTTTAAATTGTTATTCATTACCTGCGTTAGGTCTGATGTCACTTACAATGCCCGAACAATTTGTGAAATGAGCAATTCCATGACAACACATAAAGTTTAATACGGATTTCCCATCAGAAAAAAATAGATTTTTGTAAATTTTTTTCAGAATTGATAATGTAAGGTAAATCAAAATGAAATTAGCCGTTTTTCTTCACAATTAGGTACAAAATATGAATATAAACTTATTTTTTAAATACCGCACCCATGGGTCTGTTTTGAAGGGTCCCAATGAAACCTTGTGAGTAAAAAATTCGGTTTAGCAAGTTTTTGGCGCTAATTACGATTTTTTTACAATTGATTCATAATACTACTTTTCATTGATAATTGAATGTTTACATACATTATTTAAACAATTTATAATTGTTCTTAGCAATTTTCCCTTAGTATAGAGTTATAAGGTGGCGGTTCTTTCCGAATTATTAAACTTATTATCAACTGTTCAGTTCGTTCGAACCGATGATAAATTAAAATTGAAAAACTTCATTGTTTAAATCCATTACTATTGTTTATAACTATCTTTCTTATTATTGCTAGAGCTTCTTGCGAGTTTTTTCTAAAATTTTCAACTTTTTGTTCCCTTTTCACATTTGCATTAATTATTACCTCACTCTAAGTACAAAGGGGACAATAGGTTGACAATTTTAGAAGAAAACCGCAACTATCTAGCATTACTATAGAAGAAGATAGTTTTATTATTATTATAATACCATTAAGCAATTTCCCTTTCGGGGTAGGCGTGACTTTCTCGGTTGGAAAATAGTAAATAGGTATGTAGGTATATTATACGTAGGTATATAGGTATAAGGCGGATAGGTATATTGGTGTTTGGTATAGATATTTTAGATTCATCTGGAATTCTCGTGTTATTTATTTAAATGACACGTTCATTCCGAAACACTGTACCGACCCAGGTTGCTGATTAATCTCTCTAGCGATCACCCCAAGTGAAGAGCCTTACAAAATTGTTATGTATGGTTCCCCACTTGGGCCCATTAGTATCCAAGCTCATTGTTTCAGGCGTCATTCTTTCTATTGTCACTCTGTTTACAAACTATTTGTCGCCACACTTTTCTGTCCTGGTATACTACTCTAGCTTCCTTCAGTCGTTCATCTTTTATTCTTTCAAGGTGTCCGAAACATCTTAACTGATTTCTTTCTCATATGTCAACCAGTGTCTCTCCTGTACTACATTCTTTGAGGATTGTCTCGTTTCGGACTTCGTCCATCAGTGTTTTTCCGCATATTATGCGCAGAGGTTTCATGCCGATCGCGTTAATTTTACTCCTGTCTTTTTCTTGACAGGTCCATGTCTCGCTACCTTATAGTACAGTCGGTACGAATATAGAATTATGTATGGTCATTTTTGCTTTTTTTGATATTTTTTTGTTTGTGAGAATGGATCCTGCTCTACCGATAACCTGCTTACCCTTATTTATGCGACTATTCAACTCCCCATCTATTTTTCCGTCGTTAGTGAATAGACTACCTAGATATACGTACTTGTCAACTTGTTCTAATCTCTCATCATTCGGTGTCTACACCTTCTTCGTCGAAGAGGGCAGTTCTTAGACACTTATCCATGAATATGATGAATAGCCACGAGGGCATAACGCATCCTTGCTTCACGCCTTGCATAATATCGAACCAGTCACTCAGTTTCCCATTTACCCTTACACTCGCTTCACTACCTGTATATATTGTTTTTATTGCTTGTAGAAGCCCTCGATTCACTCCATACTCTTTAAGGGCCTCCCAAAGTTTACTTCTATTTACCTTGTCATATGCTTTTCCTAGGTCAATAAATTCACAGAAAACTTTATTCCTACTCTCATTCTATTTTCTGTGATCTGCTTTAGGCTAAATACCTGATCTGTACATGATCTTTCTGGCATAAATCCACTTTGAGCTTCCCATATCTTTTCTTCTGTGATTTCCATTACCCTACGGATAAGTATTTTTCAGTACATTTTACTTACGGTACTTAGGAGGCTGATACCGATCATAAAAGGGCGTCTCCGCGTGAAATTTGGTAAAAGAATTGTCCACAGGCAGAAAGCGGAAGAAAAAAAAAAAGATGTCGAATCAAAAAGTAAAAAACACCATTACATTAATCTTGCGAAAGTCGACATTTTTTGCTAATATAAATAATAAATCCGATTATTATTTTAGGTAATATTTAATAAAAATTGCATTTTTCATCGTGCCCAAATTCCATGTTTTTTAAAACTCAAATCGCCGATTCTAGCACAATAACTGGTGAAATGTTTTGAAATTTCCACAGTTTGTTCAGAATACATACGTGACACCTACAAAGTCGATAAAACATATGAAAATTGCATTTGTTCACTTATATTTAATAACAAATGGCGGGGTACCGGTAACCGGGCTTCGGACCCTTTGGCGGAAAAAAGTATGCGACGAACTTAATCTTTGAGAAAACTTCAAGCGAGCCGTTTTTTCTATGACGTATGAAGAAATCTTTCCGAAAATTTCAGTGTAATCGAGTCATAAATATTGTAACTATGGATGATTTCATAAAAAGCGCTCGGCGTGCGAGCAGCTCGTCCAGCGTTCGCGCGCTGCAGTAACGGAATATTATACGTTTTTCGCATCTTTTTTTAACACTGGGATGCTACATTGCAAAATTTATTGTTTTTTCAATTATTAAAAATATTTATATCGTTGATTATACTCACGTACCATTCTTCTCTCCATCAATTATTTTCAAACACGTGTGAAAATCAACTTTTTTTCCATCGCAATTCACGCAAAATGATGAAAAACACGGATTTTCTATTCAATAATTTATTTGATAACAGACGCTAATAGACTATAATACGTACACTTTTTTGCATAATTATTGTACGCTCTAAGTTTTTAAATCGTTATTAAAATTCAACAAATTCGTAACATATAGGTTTTTCAACATTTAAAGTGTATTTTAGTAACGCGTCTAACAAGAAATAATATATTATGCTTTGCTATTTCTTTCGTGGTTCCGATTTCCGTTTTTCTGCGCCACGTTTTTTCAGAGGCGCTTTGTTTACTGCAACTTCTGAGTATGTGTGGATTCTTGGAAAAACAAAAGACAATCTAATTCGCGAAAATAAAAGGCAATCTAATTAGGGGTAAACGCGCGAAATTCGCAATTTGTTGAATGTTTATAACCATTTAAAAAATGAGAGCGCACAATAAGTATGTAAAAAAAGTTTATGTATTATAATCTATTAGCGTCTGTCATCAAATAAATTATTTAATAGAAAATCCGTGTTTTTTATAATTTTGCATGAATTCCGATGGGGAAAAAGTTGATTTTCACACGTGTTTGAAAATTATTGATGACGAGAAGAATGGTACGTGAGTATGATTATCGATATAAATATTTTGAATAATCAAATAACAATAAATTTTACAATGTAGCATCCCAGTGTTAAAAAAATATGCGAAAAACGTATAATATTCCGTTACTGCCGCGCGCGAACGCTGGACGAGCTGCTCGCACGCCGGGCGTTTTTTATGAAATCATCCATAGTTACAATATTTATGACTCGATTACACTGAAATTTTCGGAAAGTTTTCTGCATACGTCATAGAAGAAACGGCTCGCTTGAAGTTTTCTCAAAGATTAAGTTCGTTGCATACTTTTTTCCACCAAAGTGTCCGAAGCCCGGTTACCGGTACCCCGCCATTTGTTATTAAATATAAGTGAACAAATGCAATTATTATATGTTTTATTGACTTTGCAGGTGTCACGTATGTATTATGAACAAACTGTGAAAATTTCAATACATTTCACCAGTTATTGAGCTAGAATAGGCGATTTGAGTTTTAAAAAACACCGAATTTGGGCGCGATGAAAAATGCAATTTTTATTAAATATTACCTAAACTAATAATCGGATTTATTATTTATATTAGTGAAAAATGTCGACTTTTGCAAGAATAATGTAATGGTGTTTTTTACTTTTTGATTTTACATCTTTTTTTTTTCTTCGGCTTTCTGCCTGTGGACAATACTTTTACCGAATTTCACGCGGAGACGCCCTTTTATGATCGGTGTGCTCATTACTGAAGTTGCTTTTATCTCCCTTTCTTTTGTATGGGGCATTATTTCTCAACTGCCCCAACTTTAAAATTCATGTTCTTCGATTTTCTTTAAATTCAGGGAAGATGTTCACCTACCTAATAGTACTTAATCGACAAATTTATAGACCACAAAAACCACCCCTCTCCAAGTGATGGGGGTGACATTTTCAACCCCAATGCCTGCACGGGTATTTTCAAAAGCTTGTAACTTCCTTTCTATTTCAGCGATTTAAATTTTTATGAGGGTTTTCGAAAGGCTATTTCTTACTATTTTATTATATTTTATTAAAGAAAAAAACGAAAAACGTTTTAAGCATTTTTTAAACAATTTAATTGTTTATTTAACTTTCTTAGCAATTTAGGGTATTTTTATTTTTTTTTAATAGCCTTAAAAAAAAGCTTCACCTTTTGGCTTCAAAAAAGGTCCTTAGCAAAAAAAATGGTCCGGTAAATAGTTTCCGAGATATAGGCCCCGGTGTGAAGGCAGTTCTAATGCTCGTGCTCAGACGCAATCCTTTAGTAGCCCACAGACTAGTTTGCAAGTCTACCATTCTTTCAACGCATACAAGTTCATTCAGAATGACATTAGATAAGCTAATACACAATTTAAGAATGCTTGTCGACGGGTCGGAGGAAGTTGATATTATTTATCATTTGTTATAAACAAATAAAAAATGCAAACTACCCTTTTCAGAAGTGATGTTGATTTTTCTCAGTATGAATGATTCATTACTATTATAGTTCGATAGTTCACAATAATTATTGATTATTCATGGATATTCCATGAAGAAGTGCCCAATTTAACCATTGTCAACATATAAACAATGCATTTTCAAATGAATCAACTACGGAGAAATTTTTAATTAACGCCTGTCGTCAGCCTACGATCTGTAAAATCATAGTGTCCACAGTCTGCCACCTGGAAGTGGCAGTGCGATTTTAGACTCCTTCGGGGTGCTTAATTCAAGTGAGTCCCCTCGCCTCTTACTATTCGGGGTGCTTGTTTTTTGTGAGTCCCCTCGCCTCTCACTATTCGTGGTGTTTAATTTTTATGAATCCTCTGGCCTCTCACTTCACAGTGTTTTTTAATTAGTTCGCCTTTTCTTTTCACCATTTTTCTTACTATTTTTCTTTTCTTTTGAAGTTCTGTCTCCATTTAAGGTACAAGCTAGCTCTTGATGCAAGTCGCTTTAAATTTCCTCCGATTCCATCGCATGGAAACAGTTGTATTCTTCAGTTCTAAGGATGATCATTCAGCAATGACATTGGAATTAGCAGATCGGTTCAGTAAGTCTGTCACAATATTTGGTACTTTCAAGTACCATGCTTTCACCCCTAATGATAAGGGACAGCTCAAATTGAATTAAGCACCCCGAAGCAGTCTAAAATCGCAATGCCACCTCCATGTGGTAGACTTTGGACACTATGATTTTATAGATCGTAGGCTGACGACAGGCGTTAATTAATAATTTGTCTGTAGTTGATTCATTTGAAAATGCTCTGTTTATATGTTGACAATGGTTAAATTGGGCACTTCTTCATGGAATATCCATGAATAATCAATAATTATTGTAAACTGACGAACTAGAATAGTAAGGAATCATTCATACTGAGAAAAATCAACATCACTTCTGAAAAGGGTAGTTTGCAATTTCATTGTTTATGACAAATAATAAATAATATCAACTACCTTCTGACCCGTCGGCAAGCATTTTCAAATTATGTGTTAGCTCATTTAATGTCATTCTGAATGAACTTGTATGCGTTGGAAGAATGGTAGACTCGCAAACTAGTCTGTCGGCTACTAAAGGATTGCGTCTGAGCACGAGCATTAGGACTACCTTCACATCGGGGCCTATATCTCGGAAACTATTCACCGGACCATTTTTTTGCTAAGCATCTTTTTTGAAGCCAAAAGGTCAAGCTTTTTTTAAGACGATTTAAAAAAAAATAAAAATACCCTAAATTGCTAAAAAAGTTAAATAAACAATTAAATTGTTTGAAAATGCTTAAAACGTCTTTCGCTCTTTTCGTTAATAAGATATAATAAAAGAGTAAGAAAAAGCCTTTTGAAAACCCTCATAAAAAATTTAAATCGCTAAAATAGAAAGGAAGTTACAAGCTTTTGAAAATACCCGTGCAGGCATTGGGGTTGTAAATGTCACCCCCATCACTTGGAGAGGGGTAGTTTTCGTGGTCTATAAATTTGTCGATCAAGTACTATACCATTATGTAGGTGAACATATTTCCTGAATTTAGAGAAAATCGAAGAACATGGCTTTTAAATTTGGGGCAATCGTTTCTCTCCAATCGTCTGGGACTTCTCCTGTCTTGAAAGATAAACTTATCAATTCGCACAACCTGTGAGGTATGTACTCGCTACCGTATTTGAGCATTTCAGCGCTAATACTGTCTATACCAGCAGCCTTACCGTTTTTCAAGTTCTTATTTATATCTCTGACCTAAGTGAAACAGACTTTCTCAATTGGTTTTTCTAATAAAGAGTCTTTTAAAGCGTCCACTATCCCCGTCCACATCATATAGGATTACACCTTTGCTGTTTCTCATGCTGACAAACTCTGTACTTTTACTTTCCTTCAACTGTTTACATAATAGTTTCATAATTCCTTCAAAGTAGTTTTGTATTTTGTTCTCTTCTTCTGTTCTGGGTTTCTTTTTACTCTCGTTGACTAGTCGTTCAAATTTCCTATTTTTGTGTCTGTAATCTTTTTTGAGTCTATTTCTCTCCTCATCGCTAAGACCTGTAATTTTCAGCGTTTTATTGCGCGCTTCTTCCTTTTCTTTTTGGGCTGCCTCAATTTCATCGTTCCACCACGCATCTCCAGACTTTCTTCGTACCACTGCCGTACCACACACTTCAATCGCAGTTTTAACAATGGTATCCCGTAATAAAGCTCAAGCGCCCTCTATATCTTTACTGCTTTCCAGCGGCTCCCAACTTGCCTTATCTATGCGTTCGTTTATCTTATTCTGAAAATCTTTTCGCACTTCCGCATTTTGTAAATTTTCAGTCTTGATTCGCGTTTGTTCCGTTTGTTTGGTTCTCTTTCTTCTCCATCCACGCCCTAAGTTCATTTTGGAGACTAAAAGGTAATGATCAGTGTTACATTCGGACCCCCTCATGACTCTTGTATCTGTAACTAGTTCTCTTAGTCTTTTATCTGCAAAAACGAAGTCAATTATACTGCGGTTATTTCCTTTACACCAGGTGTAAGTGTGGATCATTTCATGTTGAAACCAAGTATTTGTAATGAATAGGCCCTTTCCTAAGCATAAGCTAACTAACTTTTCCCCGTTATAATTTTTTCTTGGATCTCCAAACCTTGATCGCAAGTACTTATTGTATCATTTAAAGTGTCCAAGAAGGCGTCCTTAACTTCCCTCGAATCGCTATCAACTGGTGCGTAGCACGCTATGATAAATAATCTTCTGATTCCTACCTTCATTCTAGCCCATAGCAATCTGGGTGATACAAAATCATGATCTTTGAGATGTTGTCTTGCTTTTTCATTCATAATTAAACCAACCCCTTCACTACCATGTGATTCGCTATCTACTCCTGACCATATTTCGCGTCCCTTTTTCTTCATCTCAGGTACACAAGGAATGTCTAGTTTCCTTACGTGCATAGTTTCTCGTAGTTCTCTTATCTTAAGATCAATCACTCCTCTAGCATTCCAAACAACCAGTCTCCATTCATCGCCCGAAACTCGACCTCTACGTAAACCGTGTGCATGCTTTTCGCCAATCAAAGTTTCAGTCCATTTCGATGCTACATTATTGTTTGTATTATTCATATTTAGATTGTACTAACAACTATCAACTGTATGCGCAAAATGTGTTTTGCGAGTCGAAATCATGTCCAAATTAAGCAGTGATTTGTCCTATGGTATAAATACTAACAATTTTTTAGAAAAGATTAGATTTGTAAAGTTCCATCCGTTATTACCTCACACTAATTGAAAAGAGAAAAAAATGTTGAATATTTCAGAAAAAACCACCACTTTCTAAAAATATTTGAAATAAGTAATATTTTTTTCAACTTGAACAAATTATTACCTCACTCTAACTGTGAAGTTGAAAATAAGTTCAAATTTGGAAAAAGCGCGACTTCCGAACTCGATTCTGAAAAAAAATTTCTGAAAACTACAATAACTTGTTTGAATAATATACATGAACATCTAATTGATAATAGAAAGTATTATTTTATGGATTATACATTACTAGCGCCAAAAACTCGCAAAAACCAATTTTTCACTTATGGGATTCTTTGAGATCCTATAAAACCGACTTCTGCGGGTGATGTTTAAAAAATAAGTTTTCATTCGTATTCAGACAAATGAAAATTAAGAAAAAAACTTCAGTGCATTTTCAATTATTTCTCGAAAACTAAGGGAGATCTTATTTTTATATTTACAGGGTTTTTAGAGTACATCGTAAACTATCTGTAAACAATGTTTTAAAGAGAATTAATACAATTGATTTTTTTCAACAATTGTGTTTAAATATTCGTTTTTGAAGACTCCAAAAATTGATTAACTTTTTTTCCAACAAATATATCATTTTAACTGTGTCTCATTGTGAATAATTAAAGAAAATCCTAATATCTTTAAAATCACCAAAGTAATGGAGGTTTAAAAAAAACGGAAAACAGCTCAAATGGAGAATATTCATTACATAGTGTATACGGATCCGGCATATTTTGCCGGATTTTAATTTTCTGTTCTGGCATATTTTTCTGGATCTTAATTTTCTAGTCCGGAAAGGCACCATGTGACTGGTTACAAAAGTTACCGATCGATTACCATAAATTTCTAAGATTTCCTTAAATTATCATATATTTCCATCCATTACCATAATTTTGAATTTTATGAAAATTTTGATGAATTACCATAATTCCTAAAATTTATAGAAAGAACCCCGCACGCAATACATGAGAAAAAAACATTAAGTCAAATTGGGGTAAACTGCAGGAAATGATAGATCTTCAGGTCCTGATTAAAAGTTCTAATGGCCACAACCACCCAAAATGAATTGATGAAGAGCTAGAGGCTGTCTAATAAGAGGGGTCTAATAATTACCTTTCCCCCTCCGCTCTCAAGGGAGAGGTTGATAGTAATATAAAAATTGTTTCTTTGCTCAGAAGATTTCATTTTAATAGATATAAATGTATTATTTAGATATCATATAAGCATAATTAACAGGAATAATTAATAACTTTGAATGATATCATCTGGGAAATTCAAGTCTGGACTTCTTTTTGTGGGGGAAGCAGCCGTACCCTCCCCCCGTTATCTTATCTTCAAATAAGAATAGCGGTCCGGTATCAAAACATCGCAAGTAATAATTCTACCTAAGAATAAACCATCTAGAAGAGTCATACAGAAACCGAAAAAAGTTCCCTTTATTCTATCTTTTCCATTTTTATATATTCACTGAAAATTTGTGCAAGGTCGGTTCAGATTAACGTGTGCCTGTATAGTAAGTTAGATCGGGCGGTAGAGATCCAATTTTCTTACGAGAAAGTCCAGGCTGAATTCCTGCTGCCAGCATTTTTTCCCAATTTTCTTTTATTGCAATTGACTATTGGATTTATTCAAATCAAACGAAAATATTTATTTTCAGCTACTTTTTTTCATATAAGAGAATTGGTGTCTTCAACCCTTACCACTTTTACTGCAAGAGAAGTTTTTTTTGCAGAGAACTCTCATTTTTCTTTATTTAGTCGAACATTTATATTTTGGTTATTATTATTTTCATATGAGATAAGAATGAGTGATATAAAAATAATATAAAAGGAATAAAATAAATATTTAAATATAAAGCAATAGTAAAATAAAATGATATAAATATGACACATTTTCTATTAATAGTATGATATTTATGTATTGAATTTAGAGTAACATGTGATGTTCCCTTTATGAAATTGGTTTAAGATTTTATATTTTAGTTTTTAAATTACCGGGTTCTCGATATCGTTGCATTGTCAATCGTTCTCTTTCCGTTTGTTCTTCGTGCTGCATTCTCTGTCTATCGTGCCGGCCTGATATTATTGACTGTCGCTGCCCCCCGGTGATCCATGGTTGATGCAAAATGTCCGGCATTTCCGGGACTAGTGAATTGGAAGAAAGATCTCTCATATTATTTGGTGGAAGGCCCATTGAACTTTCTGCTGCAAGAAAAAATATTGGGATTTCTTATTATCAAATTTTTTCAGTGAACACTAAATTTATTGGTCAGAAATAAAGATATCCTGAATGTAATCGGAAACACGTAATATTGAATAAAAAACAAAGATCTTAGTCTTGTTGGTCTACTGATTGATATTACTTCTTTCAAATTTTTCTACATGCTATCAAAACAACGCATGTAATGATTGTACCTAACAACAAAATATCTAGAAGTGTCATAATGGAACCGAAAAAAGTTTCTTTTTATCGTGTATTTCATTTTCATATATTTATTAACAATTCGAGCAAAGTCGGTTAATATTAACATGTGCCTGTATAGTAGGTTAGATCAGGCATTTTGTTCAATGTTTTTTTATTGCAATTAACTACTGCATGTTCTCAAATCAAGCAAAAATATTTATTCTTAACCACTTTTTTCATTTAAGAAAATTGGTGCCAACCTGAAAACCGTCCGTCCCAGTAAGGCCCGTCATCCAATCGCGGGTATGATGAATAGGGATATTGATGGTCAGAAGGATCCCCGCCATGAATTTGTGTACTGCTCGTAAAACTTGGTGCTGTAAGAAGAAATATTGGGATTTTTCATTGTCAAATTTTTTCAGTGAACCCTAAATTCATTGGTCCAAAATAAAGATATCCTGAATGTAATTGCAAACAGTTAATATTGAATAAAAAACAAAGATCTTAGTTTTGTTGGTCTACACCTAAGAAAAAATTAGAATCTTTTTAAAAATTGAGTTAAAAATTTTCCATTAAATCATTTTCAGTGATGATAATATAAAATATGATAATCGCGTTTATGTATGAAGAATTAATACATGTAATGTCAACATATTGAGAGCATAAGATCAACACAAAATAGAAAAAGACAAATCTCCAGTAGGAAACGTCTAAATCATATCCGATTTTATTTTGTTTAAATTTGTTATTCAAAAAGTCACAACGTAGGCTTGTGCACGTAAAACATAATCGGAACTCTTATTATTTTTATCATCCTAATATAAATACCCTGCTGACCTAAGGTATCGGACCATTAGCCGGCTAACCTATTCAAAATTAATCTTGACTTGAAAGGTTATAGCGCCTTGCCGAATATACACAAAAATATGTATTCAACTCGCTGGAGAGCTTATGAAATTCTGAATTAAGTGAGCCTCAGTTGATGTAATTTTACCTTGTGTGCATTGAACTCTCATGTGAGAAAGACAAAACTCAAATTCCGATTTTCAAGGAATTCTTCACTTCAACTTCAACTCTTGGCATGAGCTAGAAAAATAAGCTTATTAATTTTATTTTTAACGAAAGTGATCTTCAGGATTTTGGCTTTCATCTGAGCCATTAAACATTACAAAATCTCTACGGATTCCTGAAATAATAATTTTTATACGCGAGCATATCAAATTTAAAACAAAGATCACTGCGATGAGATACGAAATTGATAAATTCATTTGAATGGCTCCTGCCAAGAGTCGATGTTGAAGTACTAAATTCCTTAGAAATCGCAATTTAATTTTTGCCTTTCTCACAGGACAACTCAATATCCACGAAGAAAAATTACTTCAACTGTGGCTCATTTAACGCAGAATTTGATAAACTTTACAATGGGTAAAAAATGTGTTTGTCTTATTCTGGACGGTAATATCACCTTTCAAAGTCAACGCGCTAGTTTACATGTATATAGGTACAACAGATGATTATATTGAAAGACTTGAAAGTATAATATGTATTAATGACATGTCACAGTGTGTCGCGTGACCAATTATCATCAAGTGTTATCGTACCAGGCGCCTAAATTATTATAAAAACTAATATATTGTGCGGAAATTGTAGAAAATGGTTCAAAATATGTAAGTTCATGCCTACCTGGCCCATTCGAGTTTTCATTTTGTTCAATTAATGCAACTTTATTAATTATATCCGAGCTTGGGCTTGAAAGCCCTGCTCTCAGTTACATTGAAAATTGAAAAACAATACAATTTCACTATTCTAGGCAAATAAAAATGAAAATGGCCCAGACAGATGTGTGTTTCAATATCTTGAACGATACTCCCAGATTACAACACGATACTTACATTTTTAAAATTATCAAGCCGCCCAATATAAGCAATGTAATTGGTTAAATGATATTTTGGCATAAGCGGATTCAGAGAAGGTTTTTAAGGGGGTAGGGCATTCAATAATTACCTTTTCCCGTCAACTCTCAAGGGGGGAGATTGATGATAATTAAAAAATTATTTCCTGGCTTAGAATTCACATTATATTAGATATATATGTACTATTTATAAATTATATAAAAATAATTAACAAACTTGAATTATCTTATCTGAGAAACCCAAGTCTGGACTTTTTCCTTGTGGGAGAAACCGCCGTGCCCTCCCCCCAACGTTTTCTCTTTTAATAAGAATAGCGGTCCGCTATCAAAACAACGCATGTAATAATTGCACCTAACAACAAAATACCTAGAAGAGTTATAATGGAACCGAAAAAAGTTTCTTTGTTTCGTCTATTCCATTTTCATATATTTACGAAGAATTTGAGCAAGGTCGGTTAATGTTGTGCCCGTATAGTAGTTCCAATCAGGCATTTTTTCATTTTTTTAATTGCTATAAACTACTGAATGTTCTCGAATCAAGCAAAAATATTAATTCCTAACCACTTTTTTCATTTAAGAAAATTGGTGCCAACCTGCAAAGTGTGGGTGCCTGTCAAGCCCGTCCTGCATGTCTGAGTATGATGAAATGTGATGTTCAGGGAGAAAAGGATCTCTGCTACTACTATGTATACGGCTCGTTGCTCTTCGTGCTGTAAGAAGAAATATTGGAATTTCTTGTTACCAAATTTTTCCACATAACCCTAAATTCATTGGTTCGAAATAAAGATATCCTGACTGTAATCGCAAACAGTTAATATTGAATAAAAAGCAAAGATCTTAGTTTTGTTGGTCTACTGGTTGATCTTGCTACTTTCAAATTTTTACATAAGTATTTGACATGCAGTGTGACAATTGTAAAACGCAATAGGTTTTAAAAAAGTTAGTTATTACAGAAAATGTAAAATACCTCAGAAATAATTAGGATATTTTAAAATTAAGTTAAAAAATTTCCATTAAATCATTTGCAGTGATGATAACATAAAATATGATAATCTCTTATATGTATGAAAAATTAATACATGTGATTTCAACATATGGAGAGCATAAAATCAACGCAGAATAGAATAAGACAAATCTCCAATAGGGCGATCAAATCAAATTAGAATTTATATTATATTAGATATAAATGTAATATTTATAAATTATATAAAAATAATGAACAGAAATAATTAACAAACTTGAATTATCTTATCTGAGAAATCCCAGTCTAAACTTTTTCCTTGTGGTGGGAGCCACCGTGCCCTCCCCCCACCGTTTTATCTTTTAACCCTTGGGTACTGGCGTGTACTAGGCGAAGTAGATCGCCGGCGGGCGGTATGTAGTGCCGCCCACACGAAATCGACAACTTGTTCCATAATAGGAATGTTTATTTGTAGTTCTGCACAAAAATTAACATACCAGATAAATTAGCATTGAAATAGCCTTTATAGAAATTGCGGAAACATTTTTTTGTTTTGTTAAGTAGATAGGTGTTATTCTTCCCACGGCGGGCGGTACGGAGTGCCGAGAGCGTGCACTAGTCTTCCTTCGCGAAATCATTGACGACTGTAAAGAGCATAATGGAAGCAGAAAGGAGTACGGGGACATATTATGATAGTTGCTTGAAAGATACACAGAAAAAACAGAAGATAAACTTTACATCGATTTCCGACGAAATTTTCGCTGCAACAAAAATTAACCTTCTCGAATAAACTTTACATGAAATTAAGATAATTCCGTGTTTTTAAACCATCTCGGAACAATTTGTCAGTTGTTTGTCAGTAAAAAAGCTTCTTCTGCTATGTAGTTCACAGCAGTGCAAAGAACAGTGTGAAGTATGGATGGAATTGGTCTGGAAATCAGGACACGAGATTTTTAAAAACATTGAACTAAATACCATTCTATTTTGAAAATAATTGCACTTATCGCGGACGAATGGTTATATATTTTTGATGACTGTCCACAAAGCACTCGATAACATTCGAAAAAGTCGCCATATTTACTATGATCTTAACCATAATTCACAAGTTATGAGATGTCAATTTCCGTTTTGAAAGTTTCGAGATCCGTCGGTATGTATGTATGTATGTATATATGAGTGTATGTATGTATATACGTATGTGTGTATGTATGTATGTATGTGTGCATGTATGTATGTATGTATACATGAGTGTATGTATGTATGTATGTATGTATGTATTTATGTGTGTGTGTGTGCGCGTGTGTATGTATGTATGTATGTATGTATGTATGTATGTATGTATGTATGT
>CAKNXH010002429.1:269463-284493 GCA_932178445.1 Andricus quercusramuli
TATGTATGTATGTATGTATGTATGTATGTATGTATGTATGTATGTATTCATGTATGTATATGTGTATGTATATATGAGTGTGTGTGTGTGTGTCTGCATATATGCATGTATGCATGTATGCATGTATGCATGTATGCATGTATGCATGTATGTATGTATGTATGTATGTGTGTGTGTATGTATACCATTAAGCCATTTCTCTTTCGGGGTAGGCGTGACACTACCCGATTCGGGTAGTGTTTCTAGGTGGATAGTTTCTTGTAGTAAATAACTACAAGTGTGGGCCCACCACACCCACGACGGTATTGCAGTAAAATATAAAGACCTTTTTACGAAGTAAAGTTTTAAAGCTAAAAGATGATTTCTGAACAACTACAACTCCTATCGACCTTATTTCATGCTTCAAATTATTATTATTATTTAAAATTTCATGTTTTGAATAATTTTTTGAACTCAGAATTTTTGTAACGTATGAGGGCACCCTGAGTCGTAAAATTTTATTTTAAAAAGTTATTGAATAAATATTTATCAAGAACATTGAATGTAAATTGAAAATCTTAATTTTGTACTGTGGATAAAATTTTAAATTAAGATAATATTGATGGAAATTTAAGTATATTCTATCAGGTATTTCATGTTAGGTAGGTGAAATCAAAGATGTCTGCAAGCTGAGGAATGAACAATAATACCTACCAATTGCATTGGGACAAAACTTTATTTCTTTCAAAACGGAGAAAAAAATGGTTTTTCACCATGAGCGTATTTGGATATTATTCTTTATTTTCTGAAAACTATTCAATTGAATTATAAAATCCATAACAAATGTGTAATGATTTTATTATTTAATTAAACAGCTTTCTCGAAATGAAAAATAATATCCAAATACACTTACCTTGAAAAATCGGGAAGACTGAAAAATTCTCGAGACTGTAAAATTCCTGAATTAGAAAATCTCCGAATAATGATATTACCGAATTGGAAAATTCCCGAATAATAAAATTCCCGACATGAAATTGTCGAATTCTAGGATATCCAAATAACTAGAAAATTCCCCAATTATAAAATTCCCGAATTTAGACAAATGAAAAAATTTTTTCATGAATATTATTTATTTATTAAAAATACAATGATCAAATATTTTAATCAAAAAAATTGTAATGTTTGAAGTTTCTGAAATTCCTGCGTGAATCTTAAACAACAATTATTGAAAAAATATATTTTTTGATGAAAATTTTTGGACGACTGAAAAATTCTAGAAAATAAAATTCATGACTCTTTCAAATTCCCGATTTGGGAATTTTCCGAATAATACAATTTTTGAATTTGTGATAAACTTCTCTAACTGGAAAATTCCCGAATATAAAGAATTTCCGAACAGCTTATGATATTACCGAAATAGGAAATTTCCGACAGTTTATAATATTACCGAATTTTAAAATTCCCGATAGAAACTAGCCGAATTATAAGATATCCGAACTGGAAAATTCATGAATTATAAAACTCCCGAAACAATGTAAAAATGGTTTTCAATCAATATTATTTATCAAAAATACAATCATCAAATATTTGTATAAAAAAATATTTTTTTCTGATCAAAGTTTCTAAAATTATTGTTTGAATTCAAAATAAAAATTATTGAAAAAATATGTTTTTGGATGAAAAATTTTGGGCGATTGAAAAATCCTAAAAAATAAAATTTCCGAGTAATATAATTCCCAAATAATGAAATTCCCGAATAGAAAATTCCCAAACAGTTTATGATCTTACCGAAATGGAAAATTCCCGCTAGAAAATTGCCAAATTGTAAAATATACGAACTGGAAAATTTTTGCATTATGAGACTCCCGAAACAATAAAAAATTTGTTTCTCAATCAATATTATTTATTTCTTAAAAATACAATAATTAAATATTTTTCTTCTTCAAAGTTTCTGAAATTATTGTATGAATTTAAAATAACAATATTTGAAGACAATTTTCATCCAGCAATATATGTTCTCCAATTATCGTTATTTTCAAGTTAACCAATAATTTTAGAAACTTTAAACATTAAAAATAATTTTTTTCTTGATAAAAATATTCCATTATTATATATGTTTAAATTCGGAAATTTTCTAGTTCGGATATTTTATAATTTGGCAATTTTCTGTCGGGAAGTTTTAAATTCGGTAATATTAAAAAACTATTGGGAATGATCCATTTCGGTGATATCATGAACTCTTCGGGAATTTTCCAATTCGGGAATCTCATTATTCGGGAATTTTATTAATCAGAAATTTTATTGCATATTCGAAAATGTTATTATTCGGGAACTTCCCAATTCGGGAATTTGAAAGAGTCGGGAATTTTATTTTCCGGGATTTTTCAGTCCTTCAAATTTTTTTTCAAATATTGTTACTTTGAATTCAAATACCTAGATCCGCCACTGAATGTTTCAACTTCAAATATAATTCGATTCCTACTTTTTGGTTTTGTTCCTAACCTACAATACCGACTGTGGCAGGAAGTATATATAAAGTCTAATTATTTTTAAAATAACAATTAGGGAGTGGCGCATTTAAGGAAAAAGGCCCAGTGGGAAAAATTTCTTCCGCCCCCCCCCCCCCCCTATAAAATTATGTTGTTTGAGGTGTTCCATTTAAAGTGAAAGATATATGTTTTAAGAACATAATGAATATAAAAATGTTTTCATTTATTCATCGAGCATTATAAAAGTTGTATTCTTTTTTACATCGAGAAATTTTACATCTTTTTTAATCCTCTTCTCGCTTTCTTCTCCGCGAAAACTTCAATGGTTGCATCCAGATCAATTTCATTGGCGACTTGCTGTTCGATGAAAAGTATGCTCAAATCGTCCAATGCTTCTGCACTCATTGTAGAACGTTGACGATCTTTGATTCTCTTTAATGAACTCATTGTTCGTTCGCTGCTGGCAGTGCTGACGGGAAGGGTCAAGAATAAACGCAATAAACTGCAGCACTCTGGGAAACTGCTGATCAAATTTTTTTCAACGATGAAGTTCAAATATTGCAATGGACTAGACTTGGTAGAATCTTGTTCTTGTGAGAAATATATATCCGCAAAACTGATTAACTCATACTTCAGGGCAGTTGTAAAAAAAGTTGGATATTTCTCCATCAAATTGCACAAATTTTTTTCAAATTCTTTCTCTTCCATGTTCTTGAAGGATTCAGGTTTGAGAAATCCGAAAAGTGAGTTTATCTCATCAAAACCTTTGGCCCTTTCTTGTAATTCACTGCACATTCTGTCCAGAACTTCAAAGTACCCAATGCGATGTTTCGTTGCCATATCCAGAGAACTGTCCTCTACTTTCTCGCCTGGCATTTGTTTCGTTCGTCGTTGTCTAATGATCGGAAAATCAGGATTCTTCCATCCCATCTTCTCCCATTGAGATTTACCTTTCGAAACGAAAGAATCATACTTGCTCGTCTGCACAAGTTTTGCAGGTTCTTCATTACATTTTCGAGACAATTTTGGGCCATCAAAAGATGGCCCGTTTTTCCATTGCTGCGAAGGATGTAGCAGACGACAGCTTTTATTCCATCGTGAGATGAACTTTTGCCAAATAGCATGTAATCTTTAACAGCTCAACATTTTACATGCAACAAAACTTAACTTCAGTTTTTTCTGTGTACCTAAGCGCGTATTAGTGGTAATTTGGTATACTAGAGAATAATCATAATTTTTGATCAGAAAGCGGCATAGAATGCCGCCCTCCAGTGCCCGAGGGTTAATAAGAATAGGGGTCCGCTATGAAAACAGCGCATGTAAAAATTGTACCTAACAACAAAATATCTAGAAGAGTCATAATGGAACCGAAAAAAGTTTCTTTGTTTCGTCTATTCCATTTTCATACACTGTTAACAATTTTTGGAATTCTCCCACACTTTTACAATACAAGCGTAAGGCAAAGATGCAAACGCAGTATTGGAATGCCGAAATTGAAATACATGTATTGTAGCGCTTATAAGTCGAAAATTGTGCGCATGCGCCACATCCGACCCGTGTATCGCTGCATCATCTGTTGCAGTTGAAAAGTACAACATTATGTATTCTAGCGTTACCCTACATTTCGGAAATAAACTTCCAATACATTTAGTGGAAGTTTTATGCGGGAATTTTTAACAGTGTATATTTACTAAGAAGTTGAGCAAGGTCGGTTGATATTAACATGAGCCTGTATAGTAGGTTAGATCAGGCATTTCGTTCAATTTTTTTTATTGAAATTATCTACTGAATGTTCCCAAATCAAGCAAAAATATTAATTTCTAACCACTTTTTTCATTTAGGAAAATTGGTGCCCACCTGGATTCTGTTCTTGCCTGTTTGGCTCGATATGCATTTCCGAGAATGGTGCATAGAGATATCCATCGAAATAAGAATTTCCGATATCACTTTGTGTATGGCTCGTTGAACTTGGTGCTGCAAGAAGAAATATTGGGATTTCTTATTATCAAATTTTTCCAAATAACCCTAAATTCATTGGTCCGAAATACAGATATCCTGAGTGTAATCGCAAACAGTTATTATTGAATAAAAAACAAAGATCTTAGTTTTGTTGGTCTATTGACTGATCTTACTTCTTTCAAATTCTTCTATGAGAATTTGACATGCGGTATGACGATTATAAAACGCAATAAGTGAATTTAAAAAAGTTAGTTATTACAGAAAATGTGAAATGCCTACAAAATTATGATTTAAAAAAAAATGCAGTTAAAAAATGTTCATTAAATCATTTGCAGTGATGGTAATATAAAATAGGATAATAGCGTATAAATATGAAAAAATGATACATGTAATTTCAACATATTGAGAGCAGAAAATCAACACATAATAGAAAAAGGCAAATCTCAAATAGAGAACATCTAAATCATATCCGATTTTATTTTGTTTACATTTGTTAACTAAAAAGTTACAACCTAGGCTTGTTACGTAAAACATATTTGGAACTCTCATTATTTTTATCATCATAATATAAATACCCTGCTGACCTAAGGTATCGGACCATTAGCTGGGTAACCTATTCAAAATTAATCTTGACTTTGAAAGTTCATAGCGCCTTGCAGAAAATACACAAACATATGAATTCAACTGTCTGGAAAGCTTATAAAATTCTGAATTCAGTGGGCCTTAGTTGATGTAATTCTACCTTGTGTACATTGAACTATCACGAGAGAAAGACAAAACTCAAATTCCGATTTTCAAGGAATTTTTAAGTTCAACTTCAACTCTTGGCATGAGCTAGAAAAATAAGCTTATTAATTTGATTTTTAACGAAAGTGATCTTTGGGATTTCAGTGGTCATTGAAGCCATTGAAAATTACAAAATCTTTACCGATTCCTGAAATAATAATTTTTATACGCGAGCATGTCAAATTTAAAACAAAGATCACTTTGATGAAATATCAAATTAATAAATTCATTTGCCTGGCGCCTGCCAAGAGTTGAAGTTGAAGTACTAAATTTCTTAGAAATCGTAATTTATTTGTTGCCTTTCTCACGGGACAATTCAATATCAACAAAGCAAAATTACTTCAACTGTGGCTGATTTAACGCAGAATTTAAGAAGCTTTCCAAAGTGTGAAAGAATATGTTTGTCTGTATTCTGCACGGGACTCACATTTCAAAGTCAACGTGCTAGTTTAAATGGATATAGATACAACAGATGATTATATTGAAAGACCTGAAACTATAATATGTATTAATGTCATGTCACAGTGTGTCACGTGACCAATTATTATTAAATGTTATTGTATCAGGCGCCTAAATAATTAGAAAAACTAATATATTGTGACGGAATTGTAGAAAATGGTTCAAAATATGTAAGGCCATGTCTACCTGGCCCATTCGAGTTTTTATTTTGTTTGAATAATGCAACTTTATTAATTATATTTTCCCTAGGGCTTGGAAGCCCTGCTCTCAGTTACATTGAAAATTGAAAATTAATATAATTTCACCATTCAAGCTAAATAAAAATAAAAATCGGCCAGACAGACGTGTGTTCCAATATTTCGAACGATACTCCCGAATTTCAACACGGTATTTACATTCTTAAAATCATAAAGCGCCAGATATAAGCAATGTCATTGGCCAAATGACACTTTGGCAAAAGCGAATCCAGAAAAGGTCTTTAGGGGGGGGGGGGGCATCCAATAATTACCTTTTGCCCTCAACTCTCAAGGGGGGAGGTTGGTGATAATTAAAAAATTATTTCCTCGCTTAGAATTTATATAATAATAGATATGAATGTATTATTTATAAATTATATAAACATAATTAATAAAAATAGTTAAAAAACTTGAATTGCCTCATCTGAGAAATTGGAGTCTGAACTTTTTTCTTTTTGGGGAAGCCGCCGTGCCCTCCCCCCACCGATTTATCTTTCAAAAAGAATAGCGTTCTGCTATCAAAACAACACACGTTCTAATTGTACCTAACAATAAAATATCTAGAAAAGTCATAATGGAACCGAAAAAAGTTTCCTTGTTTCGTCTATTCCATTTTTATATATTTACTGAGAATTTGAGCAAGGTCGGTTAATATTAAAATGTGCCTGTATAGTAGGTTCGAGCAGGCATTTTTCTCAATTTCTGTTTATAGCAATTAACAAGTGAATGTTCTCAAACCAAGCAAAAATATTCTTTTTTAACCACTTTTTTCATTGAAGGAAATTGGTGCCAACCTTGATTTTGACCTCTGCTATTACTTTGTGTACGCCTCGTTGAACGCCTCGTTCCTGTAAGAAGAAATATTGGGATTTCTTATTATCAAATTTTTTCAGTGAACCCCAAATTTATTGGTCAGAAATGAAGATATCCTGAATGTAATCGCAAATAGGGAATATTAAATAAAGAACAAAGATTTTAGTTCTGTTGGTCTAATGGTCTAATTATAAAACGCAATAAGTTAATTTAAAAAAGTTAGTTATCACAGAAAATGTGAAA
This sequence comes from Andricus quercusramuli, assembly GCA_932178445.1. Lineage (NCBI taxonomy): Eukaryota > Metazoa > Arthropoda > Insecta > Hymenoptera > Cynipidae > Andricus > Andricus quercusramuli. The sequence continues at coordinate 276,428 of CAKNXH010002429.1, forward strand.
TACCTAAAAAATGAGGATTTAAAAAAAAATTAAGTTAAAAATGTTTAATAAATCATTCGCAGTGATGGTAATATAAATTAGGATAATCGCGGATAGCTATGCAAAATTAATACATGTAATTTCAAAACATTGAGAGCATAAAATCAACACGAAATGGGGAAAGACAAATCTTCAATAGGAAACATCTAAATCATATCCGATTTTATTTTGTTTAAACTTGTTAACCAAAAAGTTACAATCTAGGATTGTGTACGTATACATATTCGGAACTCTCATTATTTCAATCACCCTAATATATATATATATATATATATATATATATATCCTGCTGACCTAAGGTATCGGACCATTAGCCTGGTATCCGATTCAAAATTAACCTTGACTTTGAAAAGTTATAGCGCCTTGCAGAATATACACAAAAATATGTATTCAACTCGCTGGAGAGCTTATGAAATTCTGAATAAAGTGGACCTTAGTTGATGTAATTTTACCTTGTGTGCATTGAACTATCACGTGAAAGAGACAAAACTTAAATTCCGATTTTTTAACAATTTTTCACTTCAACTTCAACTCTAGGCATGAGCTAGAAGAATAAGCCTATTAATTTGATTTTTAACCAAAGTGATCTTTAGCATTTCAGCGTTCATTTGAGCCATTAAACATTGAAAAATCTTCATGGATTCCTGAAATAATACTTTTCATACGCGAGCATGTGAAATTTGAAACAAAGATCACTTTGGTGAAATATCTAATAAATTCATTTGCCTAGCTCCTGCCAAGAGTTGAAGTACTAAATTTCTTAGAAATCGTAATTTAATTTTTGCCTTTCTCACGGGACAATTCAATGCCCACAAATTCTAATGACTTTATATGTGGCTCATTTAACGCAGAATTTGATAAACTTTACAATGGGTAAAAAATGTGTTTGTCTTATTCTGGACGGTAATATCACCTTTCAAAGTCAAGGCGCTAGTGTACTTGTACATAGATGCAACAGATGATTATATTGTAAGACTTGAAACTATAATATGTATTAATGGCAAGTCACAGTGTTTCGTGTGATCAATTATTGAATGTTATTGTACCAGGCGCCTAAATTATTAGAAAAACTAATATATTGTGCTGAAATTGTAGAAAATGTTTCAAAATATGTAAAACTATGTCTACCTGGTCCATTCGAGTTCTTGTTTTGTTTAAATAATGCAACTTTAATAATTATATTTTAGCTAGGGCTTGCAAGCCCTGCTCTCAGTTATATTGAAAATTAAAAATCAATAAAATTCGAGGGGTTGACAACTCGTGAAGTCAGGTGTACACTTGTAATGAAATCTCCTAATGTCTCCTGAAATATCCGAAATCTCCTGAAATATCTGAAGTCACTTGAAGTCACTTGAATTCACTTGAAGTCACATGAATTCACTTGAAGTCACTTGAAGTCACTTGAATTCACTTGAAGTCACATGACTTCACTTGAAGTCTCTTGAATTCACTTGAAGTCACTTGAAATTCACTTGCAGTCACTTGAATACACTTGAAGTCACTTGAATTCACTTGAAGTCACTTGAAATTTCCAGAAATATCTGAATTCACTTGAAGTCGCTTGAATTGCCTTGAAGTCACATGAATCCACTTGAAGTCACTCAAATTCACTTGAAGTCATTTGAATTCAGTTGAAGTCATTTGAATTCACATGAAGTCACGTGAATTCACTTGAAGTCACTTGGAATCACCTAAATTCATATCACCCATATACCACGTGGACAGTTTGGGGGGGGGGGGTATAGCAAAAGTCGACGATTGTCCACAAGGGAGGCCGAAGGGGTCTATCCAAAGTCTACGTGGACTAAGGTGGTTCAAAATTTGTTTTTTTTTCCAATTTTCATGCATCGCCTGCAAATTTGTTCAAATCCAAAAAAAATAAATGCGTTTAAAAAAAAATTATATTCAGCGGTTCCGCAAGCCCCCTATAGTTTAACACGTATTTTCCATAAGAAAGCAAGACGTTTTTGTATATTTTATTCAGAATCGTCAATATTAGGTGTATCGAGTTGATCCTAAAAACTTTTCTACAGAATTAGCTTTAGAATACGAATAAGAAATTACTTTTTGAAATTCGCCCAGATCAGTCTGTTTTGCAGGGTTCCAAATAAACTCTGTGAGTCAAAAATTGGGTATTGCGAGTTTCTGGCCCTGACCGTTATTTTTTTGAGGTTTCTTTTGGTGAACACTGTTTCTAATAAATAAAATATTACTTCATTGTGATAATCTGATGTTTAAATAAATAGTTCAAACAATTATTTATTGTTTATAGCCATTTTATCTTAGAATGGAGTTGAAAAGTCGCAGTTTTATTTAAATTTTTCATCTTTTTCTGAACTTTTCAGTTAGAGCGAAGCTATACTCAATTGAATTTAACAGAAATAATTGTTTAAACCATTTAATATTTAAAATAATATTCTCTTAGAGTAATCCTAGAATATCGCAGTTTATTCTAAAATTTTCCACTTTTGGTTCACTTTCAAATTATAGTAGGGTCATCATTAAATCAAGTTAACAAACATAATTGTTCAAACAATTCATTATTATTTTTAATGATGTTCTTTTTGAATAATGTCATAAAGTTGCGGTTTTTTCTGGAATTTTCAACTCTTCCTTCACTTTTCACTTAGAGTATGGTAATATTGACTGAAATTCAACAAAAATAATTTTTCAAACAAATAATTATTGTTTTTAACTATCTTGCCCTGTAATAATGTTAGATAGTTGCGATTTTTTCTGAAATTTTTTGACTTTTTGTCTACTTTTTACTTCGTGAGATCATAATGTAAGTTAATAAACATAATTGTTCATACCATTTATTATGGTTTATAACTATTATCTTTTAGAGAAATTGTAGAAAAATATACTCTTCATTGTTTATTTATTATTTGTTCATAACTGAAAAGCCGAAGCAAAGTTGAAAATTTAAGAAAAACCCGCAAGTTTCTAGCAATGATCTAAGAGAAGATAGTATTGAACAATAATGAATTGTTTAAACAATTATGTTTTTCAACTTGCTTTATTTATCATCTCACTCTAATTATAAAATTCGGGAAAACCGCCACTTTCTAACTGTATTCTGAGAGAAAATTGCTAAAAGCAATAATAATTTATTCAAACAATGCATGTAAACGTCTAATTATCAGTGAGAAGTAGCATTTTGTGTATTAGAAACACTTTGTTTAAAAAAACCGAAAAAAAATCATAATTAGCGCCAGCAACTCGCAAACCCCAATTTTTCACTCATAGGCTGTTTTTGGGTCCCTATAAAACAAACATATGGGGCTGATATTTGGAAACTAATTATTTATTCGTATTCTGTAGCTAATTGTGAAGAGCAATGTTGAGTTTCAACTTGATTCACCTAATATTGACGATTCTGACTTCGGAAAATGTAATAATTTTTTTTAAACGAATCTAATTATTTTTTTGAATTTGAACAAATTTGGGTCTCGTTTTCCTGAATCTTTGGATTTCTTTGTAGAAACACATAAAAAACTAAGAAAATATTCACCGAGGGTGTACACCTGACTTCACGAGTTGTTAACCCCTCGATATTCACTAATTTTTGTTTGGACTTCTTGCTTTGTATCATGAAGATTATGTTTTTATGAAAAACCATATTCTCATACAACTCACAGCTCCTTTTGGCACCGTAGCTTTTGAATACCAATAATATCCATATTTTCATCAAATATGCTATAAATCCACGTGGACAGAGGAGCCAGGGAAAGAAAGTTCGTCAAAAGTCCACGCTTGTCCACGAGGGGTGGGGCGGGGGTGAAGATGTAGTCAAAAATTGTCCACGTGGTATATGGATGGACCCTTGAAGTCATTTGAATTCTCCTAAAGTAACTTGAAATCTCCCGGAATATCTGAAGCCATTTGCATTCACATGAAGTCACATGAATTCACATGAAGTCACTTGAAATCACTTGAATTCACATGGAGTCACTTGAAGTCACTTGAATTCTCCTGAAGTCACTTGAAATCTCCTGAAGTCAGTGAAATCTTCTGAAGTCACTGAAATATCCTGAAGTATCTTGAAGTCAGAAGTACACTCAGTCGGTCGAGTTGTCAGCCCCTCGATAAAATTTTACTATTCAAGCTAAATACAAATAAAAATCGGCCAGACAGACGTGTGTTTCAATATTTTTAACGATATTCAAAAATTTCAGCACGGTATTTACATTCTTAAAATTATAAAGCCGCCAAATATAAGCAATGTAATTGGTCAAATGACACTTTGGCATTAGCGGATCCAGAGAAGGGCTTTAGGGCCCCGCCCCCCCCCACCCACTAATTACCTTTTCCCCTCAACTCTCAAGGGGGGAGGTTGATGATAATTAAAAAATTATTTCCTCGCTTTGAATTTATATTATAATAGATATTTAAAGTTATTATTTATAAATTATATAAACATAATTACCAAAAATAATTAACAAACTTGAATTATCTTATCTGAGAAATCCGAGACTGGACTTTTTTCTTCTGGGGGAAGCCGCCGTGCTCTCCCCCCACCGTTTTATTTTCTAATAAGAATAGCGGTCCGCTATCAAAACAACGCATGTAATAACTGTACCTAGCAATAAAATATCTTGAAGAGTCATAATGGAACCGAAAAATGTTTTCTTGTTTCATCTATGCCATTTTTATATATTTACTGAGAATTTGAGCAAGGTCGGTTAATATTAACATGTGCCTGTATAGTAGGTTGGATCAGGCATTTTTTTTCATATTTTTTTTTAGCAATTAAATACTGATTGTTCTCAAATCAAGCAAAAATATTCATTTTTAACCACTTTTTTTCATTTAAGAAAATTGGTGCAAACCTGGATTGTGATCTCTGCTATCATTTTGTGTACTCCCCCTTAAAAGCATGCTTTCTGTAAGAAGAAATATTGGGATTTCTTATTATCAAATTTTTTCAGTGAACACCAAATTTATAGGTCAGAAATAAAGATATCCTGAATGTAATCACAAATAGGCAATACTGAATAAAAAACGGAGATTTTAGTTTTGTTGGTCTACTGGTCGATCTTACTTCTTTCAAATTTTTCTATTAGAATTTGACATGCGGTTTGACAATTGTAAAACGCAATGAGTGAATTTGAAAAAGTTAGCTATTACAGAAAATGTGAAACGCCTGAGAAAAAATTAGGATTAAAAAAAAACTAAGGTAAAAAATTTTCATTAAATCATATTCAGTGATGGTAATATAAAAAAGGACAATCGCGTATATGTATGAAAAATGAATACATGTGATTTCAACATATTAAGAGCATAAGATCAACACAAAATAGAAAAAGACTAATCTCCAATAGGGAACATCTAAATCATATGTGATTCTATTTTGTTCGAATTTGTTAACTAAAAAGTTACAACCTAGTCTTGTGTACGTAAAACATATTCGAAACTCTTATTATTTTTATCATCCTAGTAAAAATACCCTGGTGACCAAAGGTATCGGACCATTAGCCGGCGAATCTATTCAAAATTAATCTTGACTTTCAAAGGTTATAGCGCCTTGCAGAATATACAAAAAATATGAATTCTACTCGCTGGAAAGCTTATGAAATCCTGAATTAAGTGGGCCTTAGTTGATGTAATTTCACCTTGTGAGCATTGAACTATCACGTGAAAGAGACAAAACTTAAATTCCGATTTTTTAACAATTTTTCACTTCAACTTCAACTCTAGGCATGAGCTAGAAGAATAAGCCTATTAATTTGTTTTTTAATAAAGGGATCTTCAGGATTTCGGCGTTCATTTGAGCCATTAAACATTGAAAAATCTTTATGGATTCCTGAAATAATAATTGTTATACGCGAGGATTTAAAATTTAAAACAAAGATCACTTTGGTGAAATATCTAATAAATTCATTTGCTTAGCTCCTGCCAAGAGTTGAAGTTGAATTACTAAATTTTTTAGAAATCGTAATTTAATTTTTGCCTTTCTCACGGGACAATTCAATACCCACAAATTCTAATGACTTTATCTGTGGCTCATTTAACGCAGAATTTGATAAGCTTTACAATGGGTAAAAAATATGTTTGTCTGTATTGTGGACGGGACTATCACCTTTCAATGTCAAGGCGCTAGTGTGTATAGATACAACAGATGATTATATTGGAAGACATGAAACTATAATACGTATTGATGATATATCACAGTGTGTCGCGTGACCAACTATCATTAAAACTTATCGTACCAGGCGCCTAAATTATTATAAAAACTAATATATTGTGCGGAAATTGTAGAAAATGGTTCAAAATATGTAAGGTCATGCCTACCTGGCCCATTCAAGTGTTTGTTTTCTTTAAATAATGCAACTTTATTAATCATATTTTAGCTAGGGCTTGCAGGCCCTGCTCTCAGTTACATTGAAAATTAAAAATCAATAATATTTTACTATTCAAGCTAAATGGAAATAAAAATGGGCCAGACAGACGTGTGTTTCAATATTTTGAACGATACTGCCAAATTTCAACACGATATTTACATTTTTCAAATTATCAAGCCGACGAATATATGCAATGTAATTGGTCAAATGACACTTTGGCATGAGCGGATCCAGAGAAGGGCTTTAGGGGACTTCAATAATTACCTTTTCCCCTCAACTCTCAAGGGAGGAGGTTAGTGATAAATAAAAAATTATGTCCTCGCTTAGAATTTATATTATAATAGATATAAATATATTATTTATGAATTATATAAACACAATTAAGAAAAATGGTTAACAAACTTGAATTATCTTATCTGAGAAATTCGATTCTGGACTTTTTTCTTGTGGGGGAAGCCGCCTTCCTTTTCCCCACCGTTTTATCTCTCAATAAAAATAGCGATCTACTATCAAAAGAAGGCATGTAATAATTGTACCTAACAACAAAATATCTAGAATTATCTTAATGGAACCGAAAAAAGTTTCCTTTTTTTGTCTATTCCATTTTCATATATTTACTGAGTATTTGAGCAAGGTCGGTTAATATTAACATGTGCCTGTGTATTAGGATAGATCAGGTATTTCCGTCAATTTTTTTTATTGAAATTAACTACTGAATGTTTTCAAGTCAAGCAAAAATATTCTTTTTCAACCACTTTTTTCATTCAATGAAAATAGTGTGAAAATTATGTCTTCAACCCTTACCACTTGTACTGCAAGAAAAGCTTTTTTTCATAGAGAACTCTCATTCTTCTTCATTCAGTCGAACATTTATATTTTGCTCATCATTATTTTCATGAGAGAAAAATAAATAATATAACAAGAATTAGATAGATATTCAAATATAAGGAAATAGTAACATGCGATGTTCCCTTTGTAAGATTGGTTTACGAATGTATATTGTTTTGGTTTTCGGCTCGGCTCGAGAGGAGGGCGCCACGTGGGGACCGTCGAGTTCCCTCTCATCGACTGCCGCGCGTCAACTCCGTTCAGTCTCTCGTCATGCTTCGCCCAGAACGGACATTCGGTCGTGAAGTGTTTGTGCGGTGGAGTGCCGTGAACTGTAACCGCAACAAGCACTATAGCTATAGGTAGTGAAGACGTGTTTCTTCGGTATTCGAGATCATTTGTATTATTAGTGAAGTGAAACAATATAAGCCTTCAATACACATGTGAAGTTCTTCTTTCTCAACCTTACCAGCGCGGCAAAGGTAACATTGGTCCTAGCGAGCCGGATTCAGCGAGCAACGGAGGTGAATTAATCGAATCGACAGCGCAGACAAAGAAGCCATTTCAGCGGGCATTCAATGTGGACAAAATTCCAATCATGTGAGAAATATTTTTATGCATAGTGAATATGGTCGAGCATTTCTCCCGCGAAAAGAGTGTCTAAATAGAGTATGTCTCGATCTACAGAATACAGCTTACGTTACACGCGGGCGAGAGATCTCCCTCCCGAAATCAGAAAAAAAGGCATTGTCTTATGTTAATCTTGCACGAATTGGAAGCATGTGGTCGAGCGAACTCCCGCCTGAAAAGAACTTTTGGAGCAATCGATCTATTTTCATCTCTATCATATGCAAG
>CAKNXH010002431.1:0-14806 GCA_932178445.1 Andricus quercusramuli
TTGTCCTTCTTTCTGTCTCGTGGGTTCATACTTGATGATATTTCTGTGAACAGACAAATTAAATTAATAAATTTCAAATTTTAAAGATTTAATGGTCGAAGGCTCAACATTTTCCACGTACTGGAATAATGATAATGATGATGATGATGATGATGATTATTATCATACTTACCAATATAATTGAAGAGCAGCAGCACGATGGCCGAAACACCAAAAAGGGACTTCATTATTGCAGAAAGACAACTGACAAATGCTCAGATATGGGCTCGTATATATATGTCTGGAGTAAGGACATGTTCATAGCTAATTTGCTCTTATCATTTAGCTTCTCACCAACACTCACACGAATCATACAATCGCATATCTGCGCTTATGACGTCAAAGGGCTTAAAGTATTTGTCATGCCCACAATTACATCTCTGTAAAATATAATTTTCTATGATTTTAAGGAATGATGTTGAAATACCGATCGTTTTTCGTAACTATCTTTATCTATATTAATGCCATACAGTTGCGATTTTTTTCTGAAATTTTTAACTTTTGATCAACTTTTTACTTAGTGAAGCAATAAATACTGCAAGCTAACGAACATAGTCGTTTAAACTATTTATGAATGTTTATAACCAAAATAGATATATTTTCAGTCAAAGGAAAATTCAACTATTTGGTTTAAACTTTATGTATTTTGTTAAAAATTTCTCTTTTTTTAGTAGAAAGTTAATCATCTTAGTTGAAAATTCATTATTCAACTATCAGACATCATATCAATATCAATATGATTGTTCCATTAGCTAGAGCGATTATAGCATATAATAATTTTATTTCATTTTTTGTGTTTTTCTTTTGTGTAAGGTAGCTTTTTTGTGTAAATTATTTTGTAAAACGTTCGTGAAATTAACCTGATTGCTAGGGAAATTTCACAGATTCGAGTCAAGATATTTTCAAATTTAGCAGTAGAAAACTAATTGCGTTGTAAAAAAAATATTTAGGACTGTATATAATAATTATTAGGAAATGGTTACAAAAATGGAGAACGCAAAAAGTAGAATAGTTTAATAAAACCTAGCGCACGTGTAACATTATTATATTTACTCGAACGATGAAAAGGTCACATTGAGAAAGAGCAACAGTCACGTAGTCTGTCTCCAATTTACAAACATTGCTTTATGATTGTTTGAACAAAGTAAGGAAAAATGAGAATTTTTCGCTATCTTGAAATTATAATGTATCAATATATCTATACTTTCCTTATTTTGCTTATATTTTCAAGATTTTTTATAAAAAAGTGCAATTATTTAACAAACTTGTTTAATTTTTCGTTTCAGTTTATTAAGCTCATCGGTCAAAGACCATTTGCAGAGCTACAATGTTATGCAAGTAGTATATATATATGTGTATGTATACATATATGTATATATATGTATATATATAATATGCTAAATTAATGATAAATTATATTCTTCATGCATATACAACAGGGTGGTCCAAAAATGCATTGGAAATTTTTTTTTTGAATTTTCATGAGGACACCCCCCAAATTTGTTCGAATCCACCCAAAAATAAATCCATTTTTTTGTTTTGAAAAAAAATTATATTTAGGGGTGACGCAAGCCCCATGAAGTTTAACATGTATTTCCCATAAGAAAAAAAGACGTTTTGGTAGATCTTATTCAGAATCCTCAATATTATCTCAATCGAGTTGAAACTAAACTAAACTAAAACTAAATTGTTTAAACAATTACTTTGTTAACATGAATTCATTATTACTTCACTTCAAATGAAAATTAAACAAAAAGCCAGAAATTAAAAAAAAACGCATCTTTCTACCATTAAGCAAAGGGAATATTTTCTTTTCGAATAGACATAGAAAGTCGTGGGTTTTTCACCAATTTTCAACTTTTTGTTTAATTTTTAATTAGAGGGAGGTTAATAAATAATCAAAGTTCACATAAAATTATTGTTTAAATAATTTTTTATTATTGTGATTAATATTCTCTTTTCAACTTTTTGTCACTATTCACTTGGAGAGAGTCAATATTTTATTCCATTCAGAAAAAATAATTATCTAAACAAATTATTATTGTCAAAAGCTATCTTCTGGTATATTAATACCAGATAGTCTCGGTGTTTTGAAAAAAAGTTCACCTTTTGTTCAATTTTTCATATCTTTTTTGTTTAAAATAATTTTTTGAAACATTGAAAAAAAAAAGAAAAAATTCACGAGAAAAAGTATGATCCTATTTGAAAAATGATTTTTGTTGAGGTTCACTTATTATTTGTTCATAACTAAAAAGTCAAAGCAAAACTAAAGATTTCAGAGAAAAGCAATTTTCTAGCATCAATCTGAGAGCAGATTGTTATGAACAATAAAAAATTGTTTATATAAGCTTGTTTGAAAACTTGCATTAATTATTACCTGATTGAGTTAAAAGTGGACAAAAAGTTGAACGGTTCAAAAGAAAAACCGCAACTTTCTACCATTTAATAAAAATAATATTGTTAACAATAATCATAAATTGTTTAAACGATTATTTTACTCCACTTGAATTAACCGTTACTCCACTCTAATTGAAAATTGGACAAAAATGAAAAAATTTCAAAATTGACAAAAAGTGAAATTTTTTTGAAGAAACTATGACTTTTTAACTCAATTGTAAGATAAAAACATCTGTTATCAATCCAAAGTAGTATCTCATGTATCAGAAGCAACTCGCATATTTGAAAAAAGCAAAAAATCATATATAGAGCCAAAAACTCGCAAAACTCTTTTTTTTTACTTATGGGATTCTTTATAGGATTCTGAATAAAATTTACAAAGAAATCTTTTTTTCTTATGGGAAATATGTTTGTAATTTCATGGGACTTGTGCGACTTGCGAATATAATTTTTTCACTATACAACAAACAATCGATTTTTTTTGTGGATTCAAAAAAAATCGAAGAATAAAAATTTGGACCATCCTAATATGCGTAGTTAATTTATAGCGCATTGATTCATTGTATATAAAAATATTCTCATTTTTTCTTAACTTTGTGCAAACAAGCAGAAGGCAATAAATCGTCTCGTTTTATTGAACTTATCTATTTTTCACCTTTTCCGTGCTTATGACTTCATTGAAATTATTATATAAAGTCCTAAATAAGTTTATCTATCTTATTAAGCAGTTAATTGTTTTTACTATTATATTATGAAATATCTTGACTAATCGAATTCGTAATTTTTTACTAATCTTTAGTGTCACACGTTTCGCAGATGAAATTTGTCAAATTCTTCCAGTAATTAGTTAAGTTTTAACAATTTTGGCGTAGAGAGATAATAAAGTAACTTTTGCGTAAAAAGATATAAAAAAATAATTTGAGCATTCAAGTTCATTCTCATTCGAGAAAAATTATTTCTGAAAATGTTGCCATGTAATTGCAATTTTTTCTGGCAAATTATAAAAATGTGCAATCGAAACAAATTCTAAGAATCTAAAACAGAACTCTGTTGAGAAGAAGCGCAAAAGCCCCTGAATGTGTATTTGTATTGACGTATTATTTGTATAAATTTTTATTATAACTTGAAGCTCATTGATTTATTTGAACTTTGACATTGCAAAAAATGATTCAATCTCTTAGCTTTAATCAAACAATCAGAAAGCAATGGTTTCAAATCGAAGACAGGCTTTACCACATTTACGATTTCACAATATCGCCTTCTTGTTGTGTCAATAGACTTAATAATGTCACACAATTGAGTCATTTTGTTAAATCTTCTATTTTTGACGTGTTTTCTTTCATCCCATTTTTATTTGAAAAATTTAACATTTTTTTAAAGATTATAAACTTTAATTATTACATTTTGTTTTTTTTCTGTTAAGAGAATATATTTATGAATGATAATTTATTTAAATAATTATTTGTGCTTCATTGAATGGACTATCAACTAACCCTATCTGAAACGTAGACATTAATTAGGAATTATCTCGCTGTTTTTTACTATTTTCTCGTAAAATAATGCTGGAAAGTTGATTTTTTCTGAATTCTCTAGTTTTGCTTTGACTTTTTAGTTATGAACAAACAATAAGTGAACCTCAACATAAATAAGATTTTGAATAGTATTTTACTTTCTTAAGTGAATCATTTTTGCTCTTCCCCCAATGTTTGAAAAAATAATTTAAACAAAAAAGCTACCTTACAGAAGAGAAAAACACAAAAAATGAAATACAATTATTATATGCTACAAGTCAATGTTATAAATAATAAAAAACAGGCTATGAAAAATTATGCTGTACTTTTCTCATTCCTTTCTCATCGTCATTAGTGATGTCAACTCTAAATTGAATCATAAAAAATTTTATGTTTGACTGATTATTCAATAATTTCAAGTAGAAAAATAATCGCCAGCTAGTGAAACAATCTTATTGATATTGATATGATGTCTGATAGTTGAATAATGAATTTTCAACTAAGAACATTAACTTTCTACCAAAAAAAAGGAATTTTTAACAACATACATAAAGTTTAAACCAAATAGTTCAATTTTGCTTTGGTTGAAAATGGAACTATTTCGTTGAAAATTCACCTTTCTGGGTTGAAAATTTACCTCATGTAAAAGTTTTGTTTTAAATTCCAATAAGAATTTCATTGCAAAATGTAAAATAAAAATTTGGAATTAAACATATTTTGATATCATTCCCCCTCCAGCAATATATATGCACGAAAAAGAAAGAGATTGTTCAAAATATATTTTCCTCTAATGTTCATTTATTATTTGTTCATAACTAAAAAGGCGAAGCAAAGCTAAACATTTCAGAAAAAAACTGCAACTTTCTAGCATTCATCTAAGAGAAGATAGTTATAAAATATTATGAATTGTTTAAACAACCATGTTTGTCAGCTTGCATTATTCATCAGCTTAATAAGTAAAAATGATCAAAAGTTAAAAATTTGAGAAAAAAATCGCAACTGTCTGGCATTAATATAGATGAAGATAGTTACGAACAGCGATCGGTATTTTCACATCATTCCTTAAAATCTTAGAAAATTCTATTTTACAGAGATTTAATTGTTGCCATGACAAATACTTTAAGCCTGTTGACGTCATAAGTGCAGATATGAGATTTCATGATTCGTGTGAGAGTCGCGTGAGTGTTAGTGGGACGCTAAAGGATTGTAGCACGTTAGCACGTGTCTGACAAGGTCATTGAGTGAACATATCCTTGTCACTTTGGAATCTTTGGAATCACATCCCTTCTCTTGGACTCAACAAGCTCATGACCAACAGCCCCCGAAAGAAATAAGAGTCAAGTCTAACCAAGGTCGATCTAAGGATCCCATGACTGGGTATTCCAAAAGTAAAACTAAGGCGAACTTGTTTCACACTCTACATCTAGGGCAGGAAACTGTAATAGGGAATGACGCATACCTTTTTCATCAAGGAGAGAAACCTGGGTAATCAACAAGATGATACCCAACAAATTAATACTCACCTCCTAGGGCAGGGACCTGCAGCAGCGCCTGCCCCAAACCTTTTCCACCAAGGAGGACAGAACCTTTTGGATGAAGAATGGCATTCATATGTCAATTCTCCGAATCCAGGAGAGGCATCTGTAGCATGGAATGACCCAAACCTTCCCCACCAAGGACAGTTTAACCTTTGGTATCCACAAGAGAATAAATTTGCTAACGCTCATAATCCAGAGCACGGATCCGTAGCAGGGAATGATCAATACTATTTCACTCAAGGACATGGTACCGAACATTATCACCCAACTTCACGAATACCGGAGAACACTCTACCTTTTGAACCATATGGACATCGACATCATCCATTTGCTAACGCTCATAATCTAGAGCACGAATCCGCAGCAGGGAATGACCAATACCATTTCACTCGAGGACATGGTATCGAACAATTTTACCCAGCTTCAGGAATGCCGAAGAATACTCTATTTCCTGAATCATCTGAATCTCTATCTGATCCGACTCAAGGTCAGACACCGGTATATGAAGACACACTTCAAGGAATGCCGCCGAATCCTCTATTTGATCAAATATCTGGATATCCACATAATCCGGGTTTCCATGGGCATGATGGATCTGGCCATCATCAACAACACTTCCAATAAGATAAAACAACCATATGGAAACCCAATGTAGAATTTTAATGGAAAAATTCGAAATCAAACACCTATATTTCCAAATTACCTTTTTTATCGCCCTGGTTAATAGAAAACTCAATATCGCTGGCTGGAACGATAACTCTCTTTAAATGACTGATTTAAAGTCAGATTATCATGTAGCTGAATTTGATTGATTTTGGTCATTTCGTTAATTAATATCTTTTTTCACGGATCAAATAACAAACTTTGAAGTGTTTGTTTAAAATATTGTGCAATTTTTATTCACAGATTTTAAAAGATGCTAGATAATTACCTGTAATTAAAACATTGCTGATTTTATTTAAAAGAGTCTGACTGTAATATTTCATGATTCATAATTGGACAAAAGTCCTGTGCAGGAATCCTGGAGGGTACTGAATATGTTCGTGGACACAATCCTGCACAGGTTATCTGGACAGGTTCGTATGCAAGTTCGTATCCAGGTATATGTCCAGGATCCTCCGAGGTTCCTGCACAGGTATTTTCAGCCAATAACAGATGAATTTTTAACTAAAATCATAAATTTGCAAGAATAGTTTTATGGAATCTGAATAAAAGAGTTCAACATTCAACCAAATAGGTCAATTTTTAATCAGGAAGATGAATTTTTAACCGAAAAGGTTAATTTCATACCAAAAAAGAATTTTTAACAAATTCCGTTATTTTTTAACCAAATAGTTGAATTTTCGATTGGAAAAGGTCGTTTTCCAAATAAAACTGATAATTTTAAAACCAAAAATGAAATCGTCACGCCTCCAGTTTGAAAAAACTCATTCTCAACAAAAAAATGCATTTTCATCTAAATATTTGAGTTTTCAACGAAAAACATGAATTTTCGACTAAAGTCATGAATCTTCAACAAGAAAAATTGATTTTTAACTAATTTGTTCTACATTCAACCAGAAAAATATATGTACAAAGATGTATCTAAACTTGAGCGAATCTCAAACAAACCCCCCTTCAGCCAAGTATAGTCACGAAAAAGAAAGAGATCGTTCAAAATATGTTTCTCTCTACTGTTTATTTTTCATTTGTTCATAATTAAAGGAGCAAAGCCCATTTTTTCACGTATGAGTTTTTTTTGGGACCCTATAAAACAGACTTATAGGGGTGATATTTGAAATAATTTTTTTTCGTATTCTGTCGCTAAACGCGAAGAAAAATGTTAAGTTCGAACTTGATTCCAATAAAATTGAGAGTTCTGATTAAAATTTCCAAAAATATCTTTTTTCCTTATGGGAAATACGTGTTAAACTTTGAGGGGCTTGCGTTACCTCTAAATATAATTTTTTTCTAAATATTTGGATTGGGGAATTTGCACGATTATACAGAGATGCAATATTCTTTAAAAAAAATCAATAAATATGAATTGTTATAAATAATTTCAGAAGGGTTTCTAAAATTGTGGCTTGTATCGAAGCGGGGATTGATAATAAATATATTGTTTACAAGTCTGTGGATAAATAATGGTTCGCGGTATGAGATAATGTGACGAAAGTTAAACATTTTATATCGTCTCAGAGATGAATGAAAAAATTTTAAAAAAATCTATTTTTCTAATCAGGCACGAGGGGAATAAGTATGAACTTGAGTGCTCGAAAAAGTATATTCTAATTTCTGAAATTTGTTTGCTCTCTGATAATTGCGTTGTAAAAAAATTATTTAGGACTGTATATAATTATCAATCCAAAGTACTATCTCATGTATCAGAAACAATTCGCATTTAAATAAAGCAAAAAATTATATATAGCGCCAAAAACTCCCAAAACTAATTTTTTTACTTATGGGGTTCTTTAAGGTCCCTATGAAATAGACATATTATGGAGGTGACATTCGAAAAGTAATATTTCATTCGTATTTTATGGCTAATTGTGAAGATTCTGTTCTGTTGTGTTTCGATTTTTTTGTGGATTCAAAAAAAATCAAAGAATAAAAATTTGGACCATCCTGATATGCGTAGTTAATTTATAGCGCATTGATCCATTGTATATAAAAAAATTCTCATTTTTTCTTAACTTTGTGCAAACAAGAAGAAGGCAATAAATCGTTTCGTTTTATTGAACTTATCTATTTTTCACCTTTTCCGTACTTATAACTTTATTTAAATTATTATATAAAGTCCTAAATAAGTTTATCTATCTTCACTAAGCAGATCAAATTTGTAAAATTCTTCTAGTAATTAGTTAAGTTTTAAAAATTTTGGTTTAGAGAGATAATAAAGTAACTTTTGCGTAAAAAGCTATAAAAAACTGATTCGAACAATCAAGTTCATTCTCATTTAAGAAAAATTATTTCTGAAAATTTTGCCATGTAATTGCAATTTTTTATGGCAAATTATAAAAATGTGCAATCGAAACAAATTCTAAGAATCTAAAACAGAACTCTGTTGAGAAGAAGCGCTAAAGCCCCTGAATGTGTATTTGTATTGACGTATAATCATTGATTATTGTAACTTTAACATTCTCAAAAATTATTTAATCTCCTAACTTTAATCAAACAATCAGAAAGTAACGTCTTCAAATCGAAGACAGGCTCCATCGCGATTACGATTTCACAATATGGCTTTCTTGTTGTGTCAATAGACTTAATAATGTCACACTATTGCGTCGCTTCATTCAATTTTCTGTTTTCCACGTGTCCATGAATAATATTTTAAATAGTATTTTAATTTTCTAACTGAATTATTTTTGCTCTTTCCTCAATGTTTAAAAAAATAATTTACACAAAAAGGTACCTTACAGAAGAGAAAAACACAAAAAATGAAATATAATAATTATATGCTTTGAGTCATATTAAATTTTATGTTTGACTGATTATTCAGTAATTTCGTCTGGAAAAATAATCGCCCTAGCTAATGAATCAATCGTATTGATATTGATATGATCTCTGATAGAAATTAATTTTTCTTTGGTTGAAAATGGAACTATTTCGTTAAAAATTCACTTTTCTGGGTTGAAAATTCAACAATTCTGGTAGAAATGTCACCTCTTATTAAAAATGAAAGTTTTTTGTTGACAATGGCTGTGTTTGTGTTATTCAACTCCTGTAATAGTTTTGTTTTAAATTCAAATAAGAAGTTCATTGCAAAACGTAAAACAAAAATTTGGAATTAAACATATTTTGATATTATTCCCCCTCCAGCAAAATATATGCACGAAAAAAAATGAGATTGTTCAAAATATGTTTCCTTCAAATGTTTATTCATCTAAGAGGAGATAGTTATTAACAATCATGAATTATTTAAACAACCATGTTTGTTAGCTTTCATTATTCATCAGTTTACTAACAAGGAAGGTACTCCAGGTGTCCCTCGCCGATTTGATTCTCCCTGATATATGTTGTAGTACTTGAAAAACTAAGTGACACGTATTTTTTTTTATCTGCGGAAAAACACTTTAAGGGGGTGAAACAAACCCTCAAAGAGTTTCCTCATGATGAAAGGTGACTAACGTAATTTTCTCAAAAAAAAAAAAAAATCAAGGGGGTGAACCACCCCTACATAGTTTTAAAGTTGTGCTGAAAATTGCTAAATTCACAGGAAAAAATTTGAAAAAAATATATTTTGCACTTGAGACCAACATAAAGTTGACGTGTTTCGCAAACAAAAATTGGTAAAAAAATTAATGGGGGTAGCCACCCCAAAACACTTTTCATTTTATGTCTATGATAATATATACTTTTCATACACAAGAAAAATTGGGAAATTATTTCTATAACGTAGGAAGTGAAATAGAGTCCATTCAACATGAATAAAAAATTATGCAAGGGTAAACCACCCCCCAATTATGTAGAAAATTGCAAAATAAGACTTGCATCTAGCAAGAAAAATATGAAGAAAATACCTGTTGCACACAGTATATCGAAGATTTATTGTTCAAAATTTGAACAATAATGATATTCGTCAAAAAAGTGTTTAAAAAATAATGATTTCTTACACCACGAACACCGAATGACAGCGATATTCGTACAATCTGATATGTTATAATGTGTATGGAAAGTATATATTATCATAGACACCAACTAAAAAGTGGGCAGGGGTAGCTACCCCCATTAATTTTTTTATTCATTTTGGCGAAACACGTCAACTTTATTTTGATCCACAGTGCAAAATATATATATATTTTTAAATTTTCTCTTATGAATGTAGCAATTTTCAGCAAATTTATAAATATTGAGGGGTGGTTTACCCCTGCGTAATTTTTTTATTCATGTTGAATTGACTCTACTTTACTTCCTTTGTTATAAAAATAATTTCCCAATTTCTCTTGCGTATGGAAAGTATATATTATCATAGACACAAAATAAGAAGTATTTGGGAGTAGCTACCCCCATTTATTTTTTGAAATTTTTTTTGTGAAATACGTCAACTTTATTTTGGTCTCAAGTGCAAAATATATTTTTTTCAAATTTTTTCCTGTGAATTTAGCAATTTTCAGCACAACTTTTAAAATATGTAGGGGTGGTTTACCCCCGCGTAATTTTTTTATTCATGCTGGATGGACTCTATTTCACTTCCTTCGTTATAAAAATAATTTCTCAATTTTGTTTTGTGTATGAAAAGTATATATTATCATAGACATAAAATAAAAAGTGTTTTGGGGTAGCTACCCCCATTAATTTTTTTACAAATTTTTTTTGCGAAACACGTCAACTTTATTTTTGTCTCAAGTGCAAAATATATTTTTTTCAAATTTTTTCCTATAAATTTAGCAATTTTCAGCACATCTTCAAAACTATGTAGGGGTGGTTCACCCCCTTAATTTTTTTTTTTGAGAAAATTACGTTAGTCATCTTTCATCATGAGGAAACTATCCCAGTAGGTTTGGTCGAAATCAATTTTGTTTTTCTACACAAAACTATACAATCGACACTTGCGACCCCTATCTTTGAGGGTTTGTTTCACCCCCTTAAAGTGTTTTTCCGCAGATAAAAAAAAATACGTGTCACTTAGTTTTTCGAGTACTACAACATATATCAGGGAGAATCAAATCGGCGAGGGACACCTGGAGTACCTTCCTTGTAAGTAAAAATGATCAAAAGTTAAAAATTTCAGAAAAAAAATCGCAACTGTCTGGCAAAAAGCTGACTTTTTCCCATGTTAAATCAATGAGAAACTTCATGGTCTTTGCGTGACCTCTAAATATTAACCGATTTTGTTCAAATTTTGAGATTTTTTTCGGAATCCAAACAAAATGGGGGGTGAGAGCACAAAAATTCAAAAAGTAAATAATAAGGGCCACTCTAGTCTGGCATTAATATAGATGAAGATAGTTACGAAAAACGATCGGTATTTCAACATCATTTCTTAAAATCATAGAGAATTCTATTTTACAGAGATTTGATTGTTGGCATGACAAATACTTTAAGCCTGTTGACATCATAAACACAGATATGAGATTGTATGATTCGTGTGAGAATCTCATGAGTGTTAGTGAGACGCTAGTTAATTAGAACAAATTAGAATATGACTCACACAAAGTCATTGAGTGAACATATCCTTGTCAAACTTGGCCATACTCTAAACATATATATATACGAACCCATATCGGAGAATTCGTCAGTTGCCTTCTGCAATAATGAAGTCCCTTATCGGTGTTCCTACCACCATGTTGATGCTATTCAATTATATTCGTAAGTATAATAATAATAATAATCATTATGATTATTCCAGTACGTGGCAAATATCGATCCTTCGTCCATTATATCTTTAAAAATTTTAATTCATGAATTTCATTTGTCTTTTCACAGAAATATTATCAGCTATGGAACCGACAAAGGAGCGTTTCGTACGTATAGTCGACGTTGCAGGAAAATCGCGAATTTATGATACTCAAGAATGGAAATTCTTACCTAGGCGGACCGGAACACTGAAACCACGATTCACCTTGCCATCTTCTGAACAACCTGACTTGCCTGCTTCGGGTTTAACTGCGATTAAGACACATGAAGACAAACAGCGTGACCTACGTTGGAACCCACAAATAACTACTCCACATCGGAAAAATATGCAAAGCGCTTTGAATGAACTAGCTCATGCCCATCATGGTAAACTTCCGCTTGTAGGACAGGGATCTGCAGCCGAGTTTAACACACACTCTTTCAATTCAGGACAGCAGAACCTTCGGAGTCACCCAGAAGCTTTCACTTTGGAAGATTTGGAATCACATCCCTTCTCTTGGAATCAACAAGCTCATAACCAACAGCCACCGAAAGCGCGAAGAGTCAAGTCTAACCAAGGACGATCTAAGGATCCCATGACCGGGCATTCCAAAAGTAAAAATAAGGCGAACATGTTTGACACTTCGCATCTAGGGAAGGAAACTGTAGTAGGGAATCCATTCCTGCTTCCTCAAGGAGAGCCGAACCTTGGTAATCAACCACATGATACCCAGCATGTTCATACTCAGCCTCTAGGGCAGGGATCTGAAGCATGGTATGACCCAAGCCTTTTCCAACAAGGAGGGCAGAACCTTTTGGATGAACAATGGCTTCCACTTGCTAATGCTCCGAATTCAGGGCAGGCATCTGCAGCATGGAATGACCCAAGCCTTTTTCAAGAAGGAGAGCATAACACTTGGTATCCACATGAGCATTTATATGCTAACACTCTGAACATGGGGCACGGATCCGCAGCAGGGAATGACCAACACTATATCACTCAAGGACAAGGTGTCGAACAATTTCACCCAGCTGCAGGAATGCCGCCGAATCCTCTATTTGATGAAATAGCTGCAAATCCACATAATCCGGGTTTCCAGGGGCAAGGTGGATCTGGCCATCATCAACAACACTTCTATTAAAATAAAAAAAACCATATGGAAACCCAATATAAACTTTTAATAGAAAAATTCGAAATCAAACACCTATATTTTCAAATTACCTTTTTCATGTAATATTTCTTCAAGTACAGACACTTTTTACTTAAACTATTGTATTTATGCTGGTATTTGCTGTTCAAGAATCTTCGTTCATCATATAATAAAAAACAGGCTTAAAAATTATGTTGTACTCTTTTCATTCCTTTTTCATCGTAATTAGTGATGTAAGCTCTAAATTGAATCATGAAAATTTTTATATTTGACTGATTATTCAGTGATTTCGACTGGAAAAATAATCGCCGTAGATAATAGAACAATCAATATTGCTGGCTGAAACGATAACTCTCTTTAAATGACTGATTTACAGTCAAATTATCATGTAGCTGAATTTTATTGATTTTGGTCATTTCGTTAATTAATATCTTTTTGTCACGGATTAAAATTTTTTTTCAATTAATTCAATCTGGGTAATAGTTACTTCCTTCATGTTCCAAGGCTGAGAATGTATGTAAAAAGATATGTGTATGTGTGAAAGTTAGTTTACTCTTCTATAACAAAAGCCCTGGCGGAGATAACGTTGGATTAGATAACATACTTTTGAAGTATTTGTTTAAAATATTGTGCAATTTTTATTCACAGATTTGAAAAGATGCTAGATAAGTACCTATGATTGAAACCTTGGTGATTTATTTCAGAGAGTCTGACTGTAATATTTCATGATTTATAATCGGACAATAGTCCTGTGCAGGAATCTTGGAGGGTCCTGAATATGTTCCTGGACACAATCCTGTACATAGACCTGCACAGGTTATCTGGACAGGTTCGTATGCAAGTTCCTATCCAGGAACATGTCCAGGATCCTCCGAGGTTCCTGCACAGGTTTTGTCAGCTGGAAAGGTCTTCATGCGCTACTTTTAAACAGAATTCTGTTTTCGATTTTTAAAATTTTGTACTCTTCTGGATCAATAAAAAATACATAAAAGGCTGTGAATGAATAATGGCTTATCGTGCGAAAAAATTTCACAAAAATAAAAAGTTTTATCTTGTGTCAAAGAAAATAAGACATTTTTCAAAAATCAATTCTGATCACTAATGGTAATTATTTATAAAAGTTGTTATGAACAATAAAACGGAAGAGTTTATGGACAATGAAAAATATTATTGATGGTAGATATAGGTCAATTTTTAACCAGGAAGATGAATTTTTAACCGAGAAGGTTAATTTCATACCAAAAAAGAATTTTCAACAAATTCCGTGAATTTTTAACCAAATAGTTGAATTTTCAGTTGGAACAGATTGTTTCTCAATTCAAAATGATAATTTCAAAACCAAAAATGAAGAATTCATGTCTTCAGTTTCAAAAAATGCATTCTAAAAAAAAGCATTTTCAACTAAATATTTTAGTTTTCAGCAAAAAACGTGAATTTTCGACTAAAGTCATGAATCTTCAACAAGAAAAATTGATTTTCAACTAAGTAGTTCTACGTTTTACTAGAAAATATTAATTCTCAATAAAAATGTGATACTTGATATTTTAACCAAGAAAGATTTAAATTAAAATAAAATTGCTTCAACCATAAAGATTAAACCATTCTATTCCATTTTCAGTTTTACAACTAATATTCTCATTTTAAAAATATTCTTCCCTAATTCAAAATTTAACGGTTTGGTTAAAAATTCACATAATTGTTGAAAATTATTTTTTGGTAGAAAATTAATCTTCTTCATTAAAAATTTATCTCTCTGGTTAAAAATTAACCTATTCGATTGAATGTTGAACCCTTTTGTGAAAAATTGATTTTATTTTTCTTCAAAATTTATAATGTTAGTTGAAAATTTATAACT
>CAKNXH010002432.1:0-12848 GCA_932178445.1 Andricus quercusramuli
TATATGTTTCACAATGAAATACAAGGATATATTTGAAAAATAATAAAAGTATTTTTAGGAAAACCATCAAATATGCTTCAAGAAATAATTGTTTTCGACAAGATCGTATTGACCGTTTGTCTGTTTTGAAAGGGATATCAGTTTTTTATCTGTTTTCCTGGCATTTGGATCGTTAATAATTATCTTTATATTCTCTTGAATTGACTCATTTGATTTTGATTGGGTTAACACTTATCCACTCTTCTTTTGAATACATTTTATAATAACATGTCTTTAAAAGAAGAGCGGATACAATAGGACTTCAGTGGAAGTATGTAAGTGATACAGTTTACTTGTGAAGAAAAAAATTCACCTGTGAAAAAAATTTACTTGTGAAGAAAAATAAATTTCACTTTTGAGGAGGAAAAGAGTTTTCTTGTGATATTATATATCTACATAGATTAAAATAAAATGCAATCCGATATCTTCATTTCTCTAATATTGTAAGTTCAGAGGCAAAAATATATGGGAAGGTCGGTAATAGATATTTTGGAAGCAGATTTTTTTTTGTTTATAAATATAAAAATCGATTTTTCAGAAAATTTTTTGGCTCTTCTGAAAAATTGACAAAATTTGGCTTATATCCCTTTCGAACACCACCCTTCAATTGTTTATAAATTAACTTTTTCAATATGATTAATAAAAATGTTGTAGGGGAGACCACCCTACAGTAGATAATGCTCCTACATTAGATAATCATTAATTGTAAGCACAAATGTAAGTAAAACAATTCATTTTAATTTTAATATATTAACACGTTTCATGTCTTATCTATTAATCACATTGAAATAATTATTTTGTACGCATTAATATTTTAAATTAATGATTATCTACTGTAGGATCATTATCTATTGTAGGGTGGCCTCCTCTACAGGTTTTTATTGCCTTACTAATAAAAGTTAATAAAAAAGAAAATGTAATAAATAAAAAAAATTATAAAGAATACATAAAAAATAAAGTTGAATAATACTTCAATTGTATAGATAATAATCCTTATAATTTGAAATAATTCTATAATTTAAAGGGTGAAGAATTCTCTTTGTTAAAACTTGACTGGGGGTAAATTCACGCTTTCCCGAACTATTAAAAATGAACTTATTTTTTTTTAATTCTGAGTAGATTTAGCATATGCACTTCTAGAATTCCTAATGCTTTTTAGAAATAGTTCCGACCAATTTCACCAAAATAAAGTTTTTCGAAAAAATATATACCCCCCTCCCCTTTTCATAAATTCAATTTTTGTCACATAATCCTTGACTTCTGAAAGAGTTCTAGAGTTCAATAAAACAAGAATGTTGAAAAAATCAATATTGTTTGAAATGTTTTAAATGGTTCCCCATAGAACATTTCTATTACCGAAAAGCCTTATCACACTTTTTGATCAAGTTAAGATACAAAGAACTACAAAATTTGCATAAAACTAAACATTCCCAAACATTGAAGTTACATATTCTAATAGAACCAAACGAATGCATCCTTATTGGTCTTCGGTTATCAAAAACGATAAAAAGAATTAAGGAGATCAAGTGTGCCTAAAAGGACCAGTTTGAAATTGAAGACCCAGACAAAAAAGTTACATAAACTCATTTTCATTTGAAAAATATCTGACATTTTTTAACATATATCTTTCAAATTTGATTTATATTAGATTTATACAAAATAAAAAATATATCAAATACACTTGATATAACTTTTTTACCTGATAAGAATATTACTTTGTCTTTTGTTACAACGTTGATTGAACGAAATGTTTGAGGTGTGGCGCGAATATTTGAAATATTTGTAAATAGCATTTACAAGTATGTATGATACAGTTTCATAAGTACATACATTATATAGCTCTATGAATAATAAATCAATTATAATAAATAAAGTGACCAATAATTAAATAATAAATAGTATTTTTTTTTAATATTGAGGCTTTTAATAGATATATAAATTGATCAATTCAGTATCTCATCGTCACCGTGTGACTGTGGAGGTAGAAAAGCAAATAAAAAAGTAGTTTTTCTTGAAATCGGCTCAACCGATGTAATTAAATATGCAATGATGTTAATTGAACTAATTAACGATGTTAATTGAACTAATACATGTTGTGAAAAACAATCAGTCAGGGAGCCACGGTTGGGACCACTGGCCAAGCGGTTGGCTGTGCTAACTATTCGATAGTTGAAGAGTCCAATTGCATAGCTGCTGTGACCAACAAACCCTCAGCCATTTAAAATGGACATTGTGTTCAACGGACTTGGCTTGTCTGTCAGCCTGAACAGATGTTCTAACCAACAAATAATTGATGTACCAGCCAAACATTTCTCTGCGTGTAAAACTTCGATTAAACTTCGGCGATCGAAAGCAAATGTCCCAAGGGGATCTGTCAAGAAAATTAGTAAAAAGCAATGATTAAGATAAATATTCTGCAAAACCCTTATTGCAATTTAATGGGGTCGTTTTCGGGACTCGATAGATGGGGTTTGAAGGTATGTATTGAAATAAAAAATTAATGACCAATTCATATTTCTTGATGAGTTTTCATGAAATCTTGAAAGAATTACCTAATATACTTTATTACATAGTTTCACGTTTTGGACAGAATTAAAAAAAAATGTGTTTTGTCCCATGTTATTCTTATGAGGAACTTCAGGGTGGGCATGGGGCACTCCTAATAATAATTTTTTTTTTAATTTATAAGAACCACGTAATCATTTTTTTGGGAAAACTAAAAACATTGAGAGAGACGTTATCAAAATTTAAACTTCTGATTTTTTGGGCCACCCTATACGTATAATATAAAAGTCAAAACGTATACAAAAAAATCCAAATGTACAACATAGTAAAAAATAGAGAACTATAGATAATTATGTATGTATATAATAGAATTCACAGGCTTTTATAGATCTCGTACCTTGTTCTCTAAGAATATGAGTTCCTCAAGATGATTAGCATCAAAGAACGAAGAAAACTATAAAAATGGAAGAATGGATATTTCCCGAGGTGGCTGGGTCTGATCATAGGCATAACTGTAGTGAGTTTCCTGCGTGAGAATAAAGTGTGATCGTAATTTTGTAGGGCTTTTTAACCAGATCTTTTTGTAGCCCCTTGTGGCTTTACGCTGTGCAAGAGGAGACACGCTTCCAAGTACAAGTTGCACTGCCAAGGTCTTGCTGGTAGACACGGTTTGTACACTACACCGCACCGTTCGATGCAGACCGTTAAATTTACAGCCGAGAGCATAACGTGCACTTTAAGTCAGCTCACAATTCTGAAAAAGCAAGCCTATACATAGATAATTATTCTGGCTATTCCACTGAAACTTATTCTACAACCTGGTATCTCACGGGTCGTCCGATTCTCGATCTCTGCTCACTAGTCTAGGGCCTAGGCGGAAGTCCCGTTAACGAGTCGGTGTACTTCCGGTTTCATGGAATTGTGCGTCCAGGTGCACAAATCATTTGGCTTTGTAATCTTTTAACACATTTTGAGATCAAAGTTACAAGCAGTTTTGATTTGCATCCACGGGGATGAAAACCAGTAACCCCTCCCATCACAACTACCCCTAGATAGTGACTAAATGGATGTCATTTCCAAACAAGAGTTCCAAAAATTGAAAAAATGCAAGTATACGTATCAACTTCGCCCTTTCCAAGGTCCCCCTTAAAAATGACCTGTCACTGGAATCGGATTTTCCGCACACTTGTTGACCTTCCCATACCCGTATAAACCAACTCCTCAAAAATGGTTTTTGGGCAGTATTGTCGGAGATTTAGAAATTTCTTCTAACAAAAAGTCTGAAAATTCAATTTTTTCTATAACCTGCGGTAAAAATCCTTTTACGCATTTCATCTCACATTTCATTGTGACGCAGAAGAAATTTCTAGGGCAAGTATCAAGTTACAAGATTCTTGGGTGACGTTTTCGAACGTATACCTAAGAATCAAAATAATTCAAAACATTTCTAGACGTAATTCAGAAGACTTCAAAAGAATACAAGGAATTCAAAGAAACTCAAGATGGACTCAAAAGAATTCCAAAAAATTCAGATGAAATTCATAAGACATCAAAAGAATGCAAGAAGTTGAAAGGAATTCAAAAGACTTCATGGAAATTCTAAAGAATTCAAGATCAATTCAGAAGAATTTATTATTATATAAAGAATTTAAAAGAATTCAAGATAAATTCAAAAGACTTCCAAACTTTAGAAGACTTCAATAGAATATATAGAATTCAAAGGAATGGAGGGTTAATTTAAAATACCTTAAGGTAATTGAAAAGACTTTCAGGAATTTCATGAGAATTCCAGCCTTATTGAAAAGACTTCATTAGAAGTCAAGAGACTTCATGGAAATTAAAAAAAAAAAACAAGAAGCTTAAGATTACCTGTTTCATGAAGCTCTACACCGAAGAAACGTAATTCTAATTTTAAGAATTTGCCACTGAGTTTAAGAATAATTGCATCCGAAATCTGTCGCAGTAATTGTATAATACGTGACGAGCTCGAAGAAATGCAACCAATTCTGAGGATAAATCGCATGTGCACATCTCTAACTCTATCTCTTTCTCTTCGCAGAGAAGGTTGAAATGAGAAAATTTTGATGTCACACGTCAACAAATAAATAATGTAGAGATGTTATGTCTCGGTGCGGCACGCCGCGCCGGTATGCAACCTCAATGTGACATCAGACCTTTCTCACTCTAACATTTTCTGTAAAGAGGAGATGGATGTGCGCAGGCGATTTATCCTTAGAATTGGTTGCGGTTCTTCGAGATTGTCACTTATTACGATTTCGAAAAACTGATCGAAAAGCACGTCGCACAAAACATTAAAAGAAATGACTGAACAGAGAAAGGCGCATTTTTTCTTTCCCCACACATATATTCATTTTAAGAATATTTTCTCCCTTTGGTTAGAAGCAGGGACCCAACCGAAACTTTCGTTCCATTTCATTACTGCCAGCTAAACAAAATAATGTTGATCCAATCACTAAAGTAATTTCAAATATTATCGAATTTTGGGTAAATGTAGAGATAGCAGATCAAAGTTTAATACAAAATAATTTTTTCTGTCAATAACGAAATGGAACGAAATTTTCGTTCGGGTCCCTGGTTAGAAGACTGTTAAATTAAGAATTTCAAGGACCATTTCGCTGGCCCCACCACCCACGCAAATTCAACTTTATTTTAGCCAAAAATTTAGTGCAAAATTTTTTCAAATTCGTTCAACCAAAATTAGAATTTGTGCAACACCGGAAGTACCTGATAACTCAAAAAAAAAAACACTTGCGGGGCCAGCGAAACGTTCCGCTGGCCCCAACATTATCCAAAATCAACTTTATATGAGCGTATTATTTTCGTCTTAATTTGTTCAAATTTGTGCAACCAACTTCAACCCCTGAAAACTACACCCTGTAAGGCAAATCTTGGCGGGGCTAGCGAAATATTTCGCCAGCCGAGACATTGTCAAAAATCAACTTTATATGGGCGCATTATTTCCATCTGAATTTGTTCAAATTTGTGCAACCAGCTTCAACCCCTGAAAACTACCCCCTGTGAGGCAAACATCATGGTGGGGCCAGCGAAACATTTCGCCAGCCCGAAATTGTCCAAAATGAACTTAATATGGGCATAATATTTTCGCCTTCATTTGTTCAAATTTGTGCAACTAACTTCAACCCCTGAAAACTACACCCTGTAAGGCAAATCTTGGCGGGGCTAGCGAAATATTTCGCCAGCCCAGACAATGTCTAAAATGAACTTTATATGGGCCTAATATTTTCGCCTTCATTTGTTCAAATTCGTGCAAACAACTTCAGCCCCTAAAAATTACCCCCTGTAAGGCAAACATCATGGTGGGGCTAGCGAAATATTTCGCCAGCCCCGACAATGTCCAAAATTAACTTTATATGGGCCTAATATATTCGCCTTAATTTGTTCTAATTTGTGCAACCAACTACAACCCCCAAAAACTACCCTCTATGCGGCAAACATCATGGCGGGGCCGGCGAAACGTTTCGCTGGCCACGACATTATCCAAAATCAACTTTATATGAGCGTCTTATTTTCGTCCTAATTTGTTCAAATTTGTGTAACCAACTTCAACCCCTAAAAACTACTCCCTGTGAGGCAAACATCATGGCGTGGACAGCGAAATATTTCACCACCTCAGATATGGTCCAAAATCAACTTCATATGGGTGCATTATTTTCGCCTGTATTTGTTCAAATTTGTGCAACAAAGTTCAACAGTCAAAAACTTCCCTCTGCGAGGCAAACCTCTGTGCGGCCAGAAAATGTTATAAATGAAAATAATCACTTAGATCAACTTCAGAAATCTCTAGGTTAAGTTCATAACCCCACTCCTTGGAATGTTTTCGTTAAAAGAACTGAAGGTTGATTCGAAGGGTTACAGAATGTTATTGTTGGATTTAAACTTAACCTGAAGTTTTGTGAAGGAGACCTGAATGATTATTTCCACTTAAAAAACGTCGAGACCTTTGGAATGATTTCGTAAAAACAATTGTGGGTGGATTCTAAGGGTTATTAAATATTATTGATAGATTCGAAACATAACCTGATGTTTTGTTAAGGTGATCTTAATGATTATTTTTATTTAAATTATAGTTTTGCTTTATTACTTGGAGAATTTCCGGAATGTTTTCCTTAAAACAACTAGGGGTCGACACAAGCGTTGCAGAATATCATTGTTGGATTCAAAACTTAACCTGGAGTTTTACGAAGGTGACCTGAGTGATTATGTTCACTTGGAAAATATTCTGGCTTTTTTACTTTCGGACTTTTGCAATGTTGTCGTTGAAAGAACTAAAGGTGGATTCTAAGGGTTTTTGATTATTATTGTTGAATTTAAAACTTAACCTAGAGTATTGTATTAGAGACCTGTGTGATTATTTTCTGACTTTTTTAGTTGGAGAATTTTCGGAATGTTTTCGTTAAAACAACTAGTGGTGGATTCCAAGTTTTGCTGAATATTATTGTTGGATTCAAAACTAAACCTGGAGCTTTGCGTAGGTGACCTGAGTGATTATTTTCAGTTAGATAGACATTTTGACATTTTGACTTGGAGAAATTTTGGAATGTTTTCGTTAAAACAACTAGGTGTAGATTCTGAGGGTTGTTGAATATGAATGTTGAATTTGGAACTTTACCAAGAGTTTTGTGCAGGTGACCTGAGTGATTTTTTCCACTTAGAACATTTTGTGGCTTTTTTATTTGCAGACCATTGGAATGTTTTCGTTAAAAAAACAAGGGGTGGATTTTAAGGATTCTTGAATATTATTGTTGGTTTCGAATCTTAACCTGGAGCTCTGTAATAGAGACCTGGGTGATTATTTTCTGACTGTTTTAGTTGGAGAATTTTCGGAATGTTTTCGTTAAAACAACTAGTGGTGGATTCCAAGTTTTGCTGAATATTATTGTTGGATTCAAAATTTAACCAGGAGCTTTGTGTAGGTGACCTGAGTGATTATTTTCAGTTAGATAGACATTTTGACATTTTGACTTTGAGAAATTTAGGAATGTTTTCGTTAAAACAACTAGGGGTAGATTCTGAGGGTTGTTGAATATGATTGTTGGATTTGGAAGTTTAGCAAGAGTTTTGTGCAGGTGACCTGAGTGATTATTTCCACTTAAAACATTTTGTGGATTTTTTACTTGCAGGCCATTGGAATGTTTTGGTTATAATAATTACGGATGGATTTTAAGGGTTGTTGAATATTATATTGTTGGATTTAAAGCTCAGCCTGGAGTTCTGTGAAGGATTAAAACAATTAGGGGTGGATTCTCAGGGTTGTTGTATATTATTGTTGAATTTAAAACTTGACCTGGTGTTTTGTCAAGGTGACCTGAGTGACTATTTTCATTTCAAAAATTGTCGGGCTTTTCTACTCGCAGACCTTTGGAACGTTTTCGTTGAAACAACTAAGGATGGATTCTAATTGTTGTTGAAAATTATTGTTAAATTCAGAACTTAACCTGAAGTCTTGTCAAGGGGACCTTAGTGAGTATTTTGACTTATAAAATTTTCTGGCTTTTTTACCTGCAGACCTTTGGAATGTTTTCGTTAAAACAACTAGGGGTGGATACTGGATTCTAAGGGTATTTCGATAATATTGTTGGACTTGAAACTTAACCTAGAGTTTTGTGGAGGTAACTTGAGTGATTATTTTTATTTAAACGATTGTCTGGATTTTTTACTTGCAGTTCTTTGGAATGTTTTCGTTAAAACAAATAGGAGTGGATTCTAAGGGTTGTTGAATATGACTGTTGAATTCAGAACTTATAGCTTAGAGTTTTGTCAAGGTGGCCTTAGTGATTATTTGTATTTATAATATTGTTTGGGTTTTTTACTTGGAGAATTTCGGGAATGTTTTCGTTAAAGCCACTACGGGTGGATTCTAAGGGTTGTTAAATATCATTGTTGGATATAAAACTCAACCTGGAGTTTTTCAAGGTTACCTGAGTGACTATTTTCACTCAAAAAATTTTCTGGCTTTTTTACTTTCAGACCTTTGGAATGTTTTCGTCAAAACAACTAGGGGTGGATTCTAAGAGTTGTTGAATATTATTGTTCAATTTAGAACTTAACCTGGAGTTTTTTCAAGGTGACCTTAGTGACCATTTTTATTTATAATATTGTCTGCTCTTTTTACTTGGAGAATTTTGTAAATGTTTTTGTTAAAACAACTATTTTATAATAGGTTTTAATTTTCTGATTAGGTCACAGTGGGATCTTCTATGAATATTAGCCTCTCCCAACTTCCATTCCTTGTATTAATTCATCCATCGATAATCTGCATCAAGGGTTACAACAATGGTATGAGGTAGCGTGCAGATAAGACCTTGACAATTAGCATATGTGAGGTCAGCTAAAGACTGAAAAATCATTTGCTTATTTTATTACCAAGATCGATTTTAATTAAATTTGCTGCCTTCATACAGGCCATCCTTAATATTAAGGGGTGACTTACTACACGCACAGTGACCTATTGTGTACATTTATATGCATATTATATAATCTTTCAAAGACAACTAATGTCGTTTAGATGTGACAAACTGATCATTATTAATAATACTTTTCTAATATTAGAATAAAAATAAATTTGTTACAAATTAATTTTTACCGTTTCTGAACTGATTTCATATTTACAATAGTTTCAGTTCAAAAAGATATTGATGAGATTCTAAGCAATAAAATTAATTATTATTCAAGGAAAATAAGAACATTACTAATGGTACAACTTAAATGTTGAAAGTGTGTGTTCAACTTGATATATTTTCGTAACTCACAATGTATGATTGATACTAACGTGGAGGAAAACTTTGGCTAATTAGTTTGTGAGATCTTGGTGGCCAGAATTCAACGATATGAGGCACGTTAAACGCAGATTAAAGACGTGGAAGAGATTAGGGTTAGCTTTGATGCGAAGCGGCTGTTTCAGTATGACGTATATCATTTCAAGTCTATGATTGAAAACAGTTCACTTCATAATCGCTATTTTGTAAGAATTTCTTCGAATCTGTGATGTTCAGCTTCATTCATAAGATGATATTGAAGGAATTGAAAAAGTAAGAGATTTGATCTAAAGCAGATCCACTAGAGATGTTAATAAATGTTCATGTACTATACAATGTACAAGTAATTTTAACATTTGTATCTAATCAAATTCTTCTTGCATTTTATAATCTAATAATGAGAATTTAAATTTGTTGTAACATAATGCATATTACTCTAGTTAAATTCGGTACAAGCCTCAAATGTACCATCTATTATACTTCTTTAAGAAAATGAACAATTTAGAGAGACGGATACGGCAGGCTTCTTGGACATTTTCTCATAATACTTATACACTAAATTAAAAAAAAAAATTGTTTAGCAGTTCGAACTCGAAAGTTCATTGCCTCACTACCCGATTCGGGTAGTGTTTCTAGGTGTATAAACACTACCAGTGTGGGCCCACCACACCCACGACGGGCCAACAGCACGCAGTAATGTTTCTAAAATAAGTTCGTTTTTTTGCATGAACGAAATTTTGTAAAAAAATAATGTATCGCGAAATAGTTCAAATTAATGGAAAAACTGGCCTTAAACAACGTCCACCGGTATTTAGATATTATATTTGAAATTGGATAGGAACACACAATATTTATGGAATGTTTATACAAATTTTCAGTGATAATTGGCTATATTGAACATAATTTTTCAATTATATAAACAAAGGTATTGAACAAAATCATAATTTGACTAGGATCCATCGCGGAATTACCGTGCTTTCAGAAGAATCAACAAAGAATATTTCACTAATAGCTTTTTAGTGTGATAGGGAAGGGGCGGCGCGGCGGCTAATGTGGCACGTTCGAGTTTTCA
Organism: Andricus quercusramuli; assembly: GCA_932178445.1. Lineage (NCBI taxonomy): Eukaryota > Metazoa > Arthropoda > Insecta > Hymenoptera > Cynipidae > Andricus > Andricus quercusramuli. Next base: position 10,414 of record CAKNXH010002432.1, read on the forward strand.
AATATTAACACATTTTCTGCTTGTAGAGGTAGTTTCATTACACACACACACATATATATATATATATATATATATATATAAATATTAAAAAATTGGGATAATTAAATTAAATCCCTGCTTTTCATGACGAAAAGTTAGTTTTGGCTCTTTCGCTTGTATTGTCAGAATAGCTAAAAACAAGTAAAACATTACAGAAGTTTCGTGTAAACTTATAAAATTTTTGCAAATATACTGTTTCAAGTTCCTTGAATGCTTTAAAGTGTAACATTTAAAGTTGAAATATAAATATTTAAAGTTTCAATTAATAAACTTTCATGTGAAACATCTTCATAAAATACTATTCACATGCGACTAATATGGCGCATTCGCATTTACTATTATAGTTTAATATAAAGAATTGTTTAAAAGTTCCTCCATTGATAATTATTTAAATATATCCTTCATTATGTTACACGCAGAAAAAAGAAATGTAATATTTACTAATCAAGAAATGTAAAGTGTTTCTTGTAACCGTAACAGCGAAAACTGATCTTAATAAAGGGGTGAAAATGTCAAAAGCACTAAGCATTTCGTAAATGTCACAGTGAAATTAGGGTGAATTTAACTGCAAGCCTTTAGTAAAATAAACCTCTATTCCCTGGTATGAAATACGGTAAGATACGTAAAATCCACTGAACCGAGATTACAATAGTGGTGCAGTGAACATTACAGAAGGATCGGTACATGCTACCGTTCCGAATAGCTTCTTTAGCTCGCCCTCAGTCGTAATAACGCAACCTATCCACGCGGACCACCGGATGAATTTATGACTCAATCGGCAATGGATGGATTGCATCACCTACCAAATATTTATTGTTGACATTTCAGTGACAGTCGTCACATTAATCCATATTCTCACTCAGCAATGAAGGGGTTTTATAATAAATAACATAATTTTGGATGGCAAATCTTATTCACAGGTCGCGTACAGTTGAGAGTTTATTGGAGCAAGACGTTTTTTCGTTTCGCGACTGTTCCAGCTGACTTGTATGGATATATGAGGTAAATGCGAGAACTTTTGTCGTGTGACGCGATGGCATGAACGCGTATTCAAAAGTCGTTACCAAGGTCGCCACCTTAGTTATACAAATGCATTTCGGAATTATTTCACAGATCGCAACTCGTGTAATAGTGTAGTGGTTAAGGTAATCGACTTGCGTGCTTAGGTTTATGCGTTCAAATCCCGTTGCGTGTGAAATTTTAATTGTCTTATAAGCGTTGTAACTTACAAATACCGATTAATTATAAGTATATCCGAAAATATATCTCAGAATTAACCGTTTGTTTATTTATCAATTATTTTTTACAATTTATAGAGCCGTCCAAACTATAGTCTGCACCGTTAACATAAGTTAGATCTGTTTATATTATCCGTCAAAGTGACATGATAATTCGTAATTGCAGCATCGAGGAATAGTGCAGAATAGCGACTGGATCGGTAAAATCTACTGATCCGCAGGTCAACAGCTCTTGAGAATCGGTACTGGTAACCATCAATGATAGTCATATTCAGTTGCCTATATAATTGTAAAATTTACTGAACTGACGTGTTGTCCATATACGTACTTGGAAGATCAGTAGATTTAACTTGGTTTTCAGTAAAATATAGGTTTCTTTTTTCTGCGTGTACTTTTCATATTGGTGAGTCATTCTGCACTGTTAACAACAAATTTTTTTCTTGACGTTTCAGCAGCCATAACCCTCGAATTATTGTGAGACATTCTGCACTGTAAAAAAACATTCTGTCTTAAAATTTCGACAGACATGATACCTCAAATATGTTAATAATATTAAACGTTAATATATTTATCTTATTTTTATTAATTTTTACCAATTATTCTTCATAATTTGTTTTTATTCAATAATTATGAATTGAAATCGAAACGCGCCACATTACCAAACAAGGTAGAACAACTTGGCGCAGATGCATTTTTTGGAAAACACATTAATTAACTGTTTTAATTAACTTCAATTAAATTATACATATTAATATTTTATTTCATATTTGAATTTTAATCCTGCATTTTCCTTTATATGCACCGCATTCGCCGCTGCTCTCCTACTGTTTAGTCAGAGAACAATTTTTATTGTTTAAACAATTTCCATTAACAAATGTAGAGCATTCCCAATTATTCCAATATAACTATCTTGTTTTGCTCTCCATAAAATCAGCTAAAATCATTATGCTTTGTTCAGAACTGTCATAAGTCTCTGATTAGTAACATTTTTGTATTATTCAAACAAATTTAATAATTAAAAGCATAATAAATTTCAATTTTAGAATTTAAAATTTAAAGATTTTCCGGGTTTCAATCGTGTGCGAAACCCGAAAAATCTTTAAATTTTGAATTCTAAATTTTAAATTTAAATTTATTATAATGAATCATCGTGAAAGT
>CAKNXH010002432.1:12948-30186 GCA_932178445.1 Andricus quercusramuli
CGATGCCTGTGAAGTGGGTCGAAAATCGAATTTTCTTCCCTAGGGTAGAAAATTCAATTGTCGTACCGCTCCACATCTCAATTCGAATTTTTGATTATTATCGATAAAATATATGCATGACTCGGGCCGAGACAACGATTTCACTCGTGTGATATCTGCCCTCCTCGCTTCGCTCGAGCAGCTAACTTCACACTCGTGAAATCGTTGCCTTTCGACCCTCGTCACGCAATATACTATTTCAGTAAAATCAACTGGGAATATTTTCCTGAGATCTTTTTGCTGTGATACTATGCTTCAAGATAATTTGAAATTGTTTAAACAAATGAGAGAGAGGTAGGAGAGAGGAACTTAAGTTGGCACAGCTGGAAGAAAAAGTAAATTTGAAAGAAAAATATACACACGTCAATAATGGATAAATGTGCATACTTTAGGTAGCTTGATATCTTGGCTATAGTAAGAGAAAGAATATTTTAAAATAAATGATACATAAAATAGGTCAATCTTCATTTTTCTGAAGTACTTGTACCTGTGTTAAGTTACCCGTTACTTTGGGTCATTTGGCGAAATACTACATTATTCTTTGCAATTGCAATATACAATTAATAAATCATTGAGTTACATGACTTACATTTAATGACATAGCTTAATTGTAATACGTTATTTTAATTTCAACTCAATTCAGTGGTAACACATGGTGGTACATGCGCAACTCAAAACAGCAAATAACACGACCTGCGATTTGCACTGGTTTTCCAGTGTTTCGTACAAAATCACATGCGATTTAATGTCTGCGCCAAATCACCCGCCGACGGATCGTTCATTAATTAAATGGCTATGTGTGTGTTCTACCGCAGAATTAAGAGAGATGGAAAAGGAGATGTATGGATCGTCCTAAAATTTTGGGACGGCTAGCAAAACTTATGAAAAATATCTGAAAAACTTCGAGACTTTGAGACACTTCATAAAACAGCGGTGAGATCCTTCCGCATTCTCCATAAATAAGTAATTGCTCAAAAAGAGAGGGCGAAATGATTCCCAGGACGTAACAAAATATGCATATGGAAAATTTCAATTGGAGTTACTTATACGTTTATATTATTATTAAGAGCTTGTCACAAATAAAAAAACGAAAATTTAAGAATTATGTTTTTAAAGGATTCATTTGATATAAAATAGCAGCTACCGAAAGACAAATTTGAAAGTTTTGATGTAACCATAAATACAGTTCCTGTCAGTCGTTTCACTCAAAACTTTTTTGCCTTTTTTGCTGCTTCAGACTGATATTCATTGGAGAAAATATAAAAGTAACCAAGTTCACTCAGACGACATATAGAAATATATAATATTTAGCGATCACATAAATAATTTTTATAAACAAATCCACACCCGGCTGGGGCCTTCGACCATCCCACAAGGCGCGCCCTCGGGTTGCGGATAGACGATTCCTTTACCGAGGGTTCCTGCTAAATATGGTTATAAAGCTTAATAAGCAGTCACGGACGATGGTCCACGGATGGTACCAAAGAAAAAAACCCCTAATCCAAGGCGTGAACTGAAGCAGGCCTGTCCAAGTAGGGGAAAACTGCTTATTTGCCTCTGAACCTGCGAAGAGGGAAGTGGTGGTGGAACTCAAACATGTGGTAAATAAGCAGTTTTCCCCTAATTGGACAGGTCTGAACTAAAGTGCCGAAGGATAAATGATAGGTACCAGGGAATGGTATCTTAAATCTTAAAATGCTGTCTTCAGGATATCGTGCGACCTCTCAGAGTAAAATTGCCTTCACTCTACAAACAGGGCTCTGTAGGGATTAACCAAATATTTCCCTTGCTACTAGTGAAAACAAAGTGAGTTCTTTCCACAATAAGAAAAAAAACCCTAGGGGGAGTCGGCAACGACCCCTCTGGAAAATACATCTTCTCCTGAGAGGATGGAAATTACCGAAGCAGCCTCAGAGCAGGGCTCATCACTTTCGGCAGGTGTCGCTGCCACGACAAGTGTTTGGCTGCCAGAAAGTTTTTCTGCCATTTTGGGCTTTCCAGAAATTCTGTGATGGGGTTACAGTCGTTATGTCCAGGGGCAGCGCAGCCACCATAGATGCCATGGAGAACTCCATGTAAATTTCCAACCATGGAAATTCCGTACATGGAAAACTGGACGGAAAGATAAAAAAAATTTACTTTTGCTTCAAAAATATATCTCTTATCTGGGTTCGGCACTGTTCATTTTCGCTTTCTGGTTTGGTATGTGTGATACCTTGTTTTGTGTACCCTTCACGCCCTGCACTAAGTATCTCAACAGGGGGAGCATCCCGAGGCCATCAGTCTGGGCACCAGATTTCCCCCTATGGTTATAGTTATTTCCACTCATTTCGGTTAGTTTGACAAAATGCCTGTATCAGGAACAGAAATAAAATTAGGCCAGAGTCCTGAGTCATCTGTAAATCATATACAACCTTCTCAAATTATATAAAATTTTCTGTAAAATCTAAAACAAAGTGTTAGAAAATTAACCGATTTTTAAAAATAAAAAGTTCTAGTATTTTAAATAATAAAAGTAAGAAATTTGAGTGCATAACCAAGGTAGCCAACTATCTAGACCCAAAATGCGGGACGGCCGGACCTTACCATTGAAGACCTTTTTTTTTAGGGGAAGGGTTTGGAAAAAAACGGAAAAACTAGAGTCTAGATAGTTGGCTACCTTGGTAATAGTACGAAAAACTTTATGCTGCTTATGCGCGCTAGGGTAACCAGAAAAAAAACTTTTTGTTTTCTTAGGAGTGAAGGGAAAATCACGGTAGTTTATGCGATTGTAAAAGCCAGATTTTTTTATTTCAAACAATATTTAGAGGTGGCCCATCGTCTTTGCAGTTCTTATGTAATTAACATGGGTAAAATTAATATAAGATGTTTGTTGTTGATCAGTGCAGTAATATATACAAAGATTTTAGTTTTCGATCTACTGATCTATCATTTATTTAAAAACGAGCTTTCGCTCCACGACGTGGAGCCTCTTCAGGTTAAAATTTTCTCCATCATTTATCTGAAGAATATAGAACGACGTTTCTTATATAACAAAATTTTTTTATAGCAAATATAACATATTCGTAGATATGGAACATAACCTATAAACTTACCGATGCGACGTTTACATTACAGGGCCATATGAAATTCATAACTGATTATTATAAAAATTTGCTCAAAATTTTTTTTGAGATTTACAATAATAAAAGAAATACTACTCTCAATGCCCAACGTTAACATTGTTATAAAAATTTTCTTTTGTGGGCCAACGCACAATGTTATACGTATTACTTGGAGAGAGAAATTTGTAGCGTCAAGTGAAATGAGACTATATATATGCGAAATATGTATATAGACAGTACACGTATACATATACATATATATATATATGTACATACATACACATGCATACAAATCCATACACATACCATATACCATACACATACTTTGAGATTATATATTAACCTACAAATCTAAACGAAGATGGACAATAGCGCCCACTTAAATATATTTATAACTCTTTTTAAATTTTAGATAGCATTGTTCGTTGATAAAATAAGACTATGGTAGATCTTACTAAGGTACTCTACATCCGATCTTTTATTCACAGAATTTGTATTCTTAATAATGTAAAACATCTCTTTGAAATTTCGTTTTCTCCAGTGGTTTTCATGACTTAAAATTGTTGTTTTTGAAAATAAAAATTGATGATCATGAACATGCGAGTGATGAACCAAGGCAGTACCTCTTTCATCTTTTTTACAGTCTCTTATGTGTTCTTTGATCCTAGTTCTTATGTATCTTTTTGTCTGTCCTATGTAAACTAAACCACATTCACAGGGAATGCGATATATGACGTGAGTTTTTAAATCAAAAGGAGTAACATCTTTATTGTTAGAAAAGCATCTAAACAAATCTTTTTGGTATGTCAAGACCACTTTAATGTTAAGTTCTTTAAATATATTAGTAAATGATCTAGAGAGTTCATTAACAAATGGTAAAATCACAATTTTGCTGCAATCAAAGCCTTGTAAATTATTAGTCTGAATCTGTAAATTAATGTTGTTGATCTTTTCAATTCTTTTATCAATGTATTTTTTTATAAATTTAATAGGATAATCATTTTGCTTTAAAATTTCTATGACTTTTAAAATATTATCATCTCTGAATTTTGAATCAGATAATTTAATAGCCCTATCAGCAAGACTATAAATTACTGAGATTTTATCTTTAATCGAAATATTAGATTCAAAATTTACATATCTGCCTGAATTAGTGTCTTTACGATACCAATTAGTAATGAGTATTGTTTTCTCTAATGATGGTAACGTCCAAAAAATTAAGTTTCGAACCATTTTCGATTTTAATAGTGAATTGGATTCTGGAATGGTATGCATTAAAGGCCTCCAATAATTGATTTATGTTTTCTTCATGCACGCATGTGAACACGTCGTCCACGTACCTGTATAAGAAAACATAATCAAAAGGAAGACTCTTTAATACATCCTGTTCCAGTTTTTCCATAACTAGATCTGCAATTGCAGCAGATAACGGTGACCCCATAGGCGTACCGAAATTCTGTTTAAAAAATTCATTTTGAAAACTGCAATAGGAATTGTCTATGCAGAATTCAACGAGTTCTAAATATTGTTTTGCAGGTAATTTTGTTAATTTTCTAATTTTATACCAATTTAATTTTATATTCTTCAGAACTAAATCTTTAGGAATATTTAAGAAAAGGGATTTAACATCCAGCGAAACCAATTTATAATTATTGGGTATGTTGAAATTTTTGATTTTATCAATGAGATCCCAACTGTTTTTTACAAAAGTGTTACTTTTTCCAATTATCTGTTTTAAAGGTAAACTAGTGAATTTTGATAATGAAAGTAATGGAGAACCAGAAAAAGAAGTGACTGGTCTCATAGGATTTTCCGGCTTATGTACCTTAGGCAATCCGTAAAATTTTGGAGCAACTGAATTGTAGCTTTTTAAACATCTAGCTGTATCTTTCTTTATATAACCTCTTTTTTGAAATTTACCAATCATTGAATTTAGATCACTTTTTATGCTATTAGTTGGATGTTTCTTAAGTTTGATATAAGTGTTTTTAAATGATGGAGAAAATTTTAACCTGAAGAGGCTCCACGTCGTGGAGCGAAAGCTCGTTTTTAAATAAATGATAGATCAGTAGATCGAAAACCAACATCTTTGCATGTATAACATGGGTAAACTCAACTTTTTTTCATTTAAGATTTTAACCACGAAGTTATCCACATTTTAATTTGAAATTTCAATATGTTGTTCTTGAGGTTCTCAAAATCCACATAAAACCATTTTTTCAATTAGAAATTCATAAAAAGCATTAATTACGGTTTGCTTGAAAAGTGCCATTTTCACTGTTTTCTTATACTGTTTTCAAAGACTAATAACGGCTCTAATAATATATACCTTATACTGCAATTTTGAGAATATGATCCTCCGAGGGTTGAAGATCACATTTTCTGAAAAACCAGATTCGGGAAAATATAAATAAGCGTGCAATAATGAAAACAAATCTGATTAAATTTGTGAAATTTGACATGTCTACGCCTTACGCTGTTTCATTTTCTGGGAGGAGCGCTCATCGCAAGTTTTTTTTTAGTCATATTTACCTTTTTCAGAAAAGTGAAAAATAATAATTCAGGGGACGCTAACTAATCCTGTTATAAAGTCACATCGATGAAAAGAGCTGGGGTTGCACTTTTACGATCGACTCTTCACTTACCGAAATAATTGTCAGCTTTTGCAATGACAACTTTCAAAGACGATAGGCTTCTACAATCGCATAAACTACCGCTATTTGAAATTCACTCCTAAGAAAGCCATAAGTGTTTTTTTTTCTGGCCACCCTAATGCGCGCGTATTATTAACTTGAAATAAGCTAAATAAGCTTGAAAGACTGTAGAGCGAGTGTAGTGAATATTCATTTTTTTTCACCAAAAAAGTATAGATTGTATAAAAAACATAGTAAATGCGGGACATGCGGGACGCTACCTCAATTTTCCGGGACAATATAATATAATAAATATAATTAATTATATAATAATTATATAATTATTAATATGATTATACAAATATGTAAATAATATCAATATAGAAACATTATTATTATTAATTAATTACACTGAGAAACTTTAGGTTAGAAAAATTACTAAAACGGATAGCAAATAGGGGAAAAATGCTTAAATTTCGACATTTTAATACATAAATAATAAGTTATACTATTTTTATAAGAAGATTTCCTATTTGGTAATAGCCTCTTTGTTTGTATTTATAATTGAGCACGTCAGAGCAAAAGAAAGACTCCTCAGAGTCGCGAGGAAAAACGAGACAAGTACCTTCAGAAAGAGAAACTCTTATGCAGCCAAGGCAGCCAGTGGATCTGAAATTAACCCTGGCTTAGCGAGAGGAAGGGACTTAGGTGGACCAACGTGCGATGCTGATGCCAGCTAACAAGAAGTTGAGACGTCAATTGTTATAAATCAGCCAAATTGGGACTCCAAAGAGACCACATAGTCCAAGAGCTGGTGACGTTTATCGCTAAGAGGGAGCATAAGTCCTAGTTTGTGGCGAATATATCTGAGAAATGACCATTCTTTCGAAACCCGTAAATGCCAAACGCCTTGCCTGGGGCGTTTGGACATCTGAGCCGTTTTTAATAACGTTTTTAATAACATAAAGGATATTATCCGCAGATAGCGTTAATAAAACGACAGACCGGAATTCCAGGGAACACACCTTGAACATTAAGTTTAAAAAAGAATAATTTTCCTCGAAAGTGTTGGTTTGAGCGGGGACCGGGCGACGAGGGAGCAGCCGCGTCAGGGTAAAAGACTGAGCGGAGGGGATAACGGCGACGCAACGGCGTGTGCCGGCAAGGTCCGTCGGTCCCCGCTCTGACCCACTCTTTCGAGGAAAATTATTCATTATCAAACTTAATTTTCAAGGTGTTATCCCCGGAATTTCGGTATGTAGTTTTATTAACGCTATCTGGGAATACTATTCTTTAGGAGAAGGAGAGAAAATACAAAACGACTTTGAAGGAAGCAAGAAACTATTATATAACAAAATGAAAGAAAGTAAAAGTACATACAGAGTTTGTCAGCATGATAAACAGTAAAGTTGAATAGATATATGATACAGACGGGATAGTAGATGCTTTAAAAGACTCTTCCAAAGAATTATTAGGAGGTGAAGATATAGAGCAGCAGAACTGCGACATAGAACATAATGCATTAGAAAACCCAATTGAAAAAGTCTGTGTCACTGAGGTTAGAGATATAATTAAGAACTTAAAAAACGATAAATAGGTGGCGAATACATACCTCACAGGTTGTGCGAATTAATAAATTTATGTATCGAGATGGGAGAAGTCCCAGACAATTGGAGGAAAGCGATTATCGTACCAATATACAAAAGAAAGGGAGATAAAGGCAACTGCAGTAATTACAGAGGTATCAGCTTTCTAAGTACCGTGAGCAAAATATGCTCAAAAATACTTATTCGTAGGGTAATAAAAATGACAGAAGAAAAGATATGGGAAGTCCAAAGTCGATTTATGCCAGGAAGATCATGTACAGATCAGATTTTTAGCTTAAGACAGATCACAGAAAAAAGTTTGAGAGTAGGAAAGAAAGTTTTCTGTGCATTTGTTGACCTAAAAAAGGTTGTTTGAAAAAGTTGAAAAAAGTTGAAAAAGTCTTGTTGCCTAGAAAAAGCATTCAACAAGATAAATAGAAGTGAACTATGGGAAGTCCTTAAAGAGTACGGGGTCAATGAATGGCTCCTACAAGCAATAAAAACAATATATGCAGGTAGCAAAGCGAGTTTAAGGGTAAATGGAAAACTGAATGACTGCTTCAATATTGTACAAGGCGTGAAGCAAGGATGCATTATGTCCTCATTGCTATTTATCATATTTATGGATAAATGTCTAAAAATGGCAGATGACAAGATTGTTATGGCAGAATCAATCGAGGACCTGCAAAGAATGCTGAATAATTTTAATACAAGCATGAAGAACATGGGCCTCAAAATTAACGTAAATAAAACAAAAATCATGGTGTTTGAGGGAAAAAGTAAGAAAAAAATGTGCAACATTGTCCTGAATGCTGACAGATTAGGACAAGTCGACAAGTATGTATATCTGGGTAGCCCATTCACTAGCGACGGAAAAATAGATGGGGAGTTAGATAGGCACATAAATAAGGGTAAGCAGGTTATCGGTATAGCAGGGTCCATTCTCAGAAATAAAAACATATTACAAAAAGCTTAAATGGCCATACATACTTCTATATTCATACCGACTGTACTATACAGCAGCGAGATATAGAACTGTCAAGAAAAGGATAGGAGTACATTTTTTTTACAGGAGTAAACCGCGACTGACATGAAACCTTTGGGCAATAGATGGACAAAGTTCGAAACGAGACAATCCTCAAAGAATGTGGTACAGGAGAGACACTAGTTGACATATGGGAAAGAAATCAGTTAAGATGGTTCGGTCATATTGAAAGAATGAAAGATGAACGACTGACCAACCAAGTGGCCCCATCGCCCGAGAGCTCCGGCTCTTGCAGTCAGCCACGTTGCTTTGGGCTAACTCCCCAATGCCAAGAATTATGCGGTTACGACACCAGTATCGCGCAGTGCCACCCACAATAGGCCTCTCTCGGATGGAGGCCATGGTTCAGTTGGGAGTGGCAATAGGAACGAACCAAGGCGACGAACAGGCAATGGCCGCGGACAAACGCGAGAACATCGGCTTAAATGGTCGGACCAACTCAGGAGGGACCTCCTCACCTGTTGGCAAAGAAGCTCACCGGCGCGAAGAGGATTCATGAAGAAGTTACATGACCGTCGGGTCAATATGCACCCGGAATATGCTCATAAAACGCCTCAGTATTTGAGAGATCAGGTATCCTTCTTGCGAAAAAACGGATATGAAGCTCTTTATCAACAAGAAGAGGAGCAACATCCTCCAGCGAACATTCCACCCGCTCCAGCAAGACCACCTTCGCAGATAGCCGATAATGCCAACATGAGAAGTAGGAGAACTATCCACCAAAAATTCTTCCTCAGGATGGACAAATTAGCTGAAGCTCTCCCCGATTTGCTACCCGAAGATGTTAATCTCTTGAATCTCAACTGTGTAGTTTACGAGAAGGCGGTCTCCCTGCTTAGCGACAATAGAAGTAACGATACTTCAGTACGTTTGAGTAAGACTCGCGAGCCTATTGCACAGCTTCAGTTCAAAATTGAAACGGCGAGGGGCATGCATCAAATGTCCAGTGCGTGATTAGCTACATAACATCAAATAAGAAGTTCACTCCAAAAGTTAGGGCACGTGCTCGAAACTCAAGGAAAGCAAATCACACGCTGAACAAGTGTAAACTGTTGAACATCAAGCAGCACTGGACGCAAAAAATAAAATCTCTTTCAACAGCGAAACAGCGCCTTGAACGGCGAGTTAAGTGGATTCAGGAAAATTTCACCTTTTCTACTCATCCTTCCCGTCTGTTCAATAAAGCGTCAAGTACCGGTAAAAATCCGGCTAGTCGAGAAGAGATTCAAGTCTTCTGGGAGCAGGTATATGGAGATACTTATCAGCTAAATGAAGACGCTTCTGATATATCACTCTTTCGTAACTTTTGCCAAAGGCAAAGGTTACAAGGTCCAGAGGAAGAGTGTCCACTAATTACTGCTGAAGAAGTGAAGAAAGTTATCGCTAGAACTAAGAACTTTTCGGCGCCAGGGCCAGATAAAATCAACAACTTTTGGTGGAAGAAGTTCACTTCTACGCACTAACATCTAGCTCGTATATTTACTACTTTCTTCAACGGAGAACAAACCGTCCCGCAGTGGCTAGTGGAAGGCCGCACGGTATTGATCCCTCAGCCCGGAGATTCGTCAAGTCCAAAGAACTACAGGCCCATAGCTTGTTTAAACACCAGCTACAAGCTATTCACTGGCATCCTCAAAGAGAGGATATTAACATCTATCAAGCCGGTATGGAGTGGAATCGTTGAACAACGTGGATGCAAGAGAGGGCTGGCAGGTTGCAGGGAGAACCAGTTGATAGACAGGTGTATTACCCAGGACTCGATCAGGTATCGACGCAATCTGTCCATCGCTTGGATTGACTACCGTGAGGCATTCGATAACACGAACCATGAGCTACTTATTAAGCTCCTTGAGTTGATGGAGGTGCATCCAAAAATAGAGAGATGCATAAAAGAGCTTGTGGCGGACAAGATTTGTCATAACATCTGACAAAAGACAAGTGACTACAAGCTATGTCACATTTACGAGGGGGATCTGTCAAGGAGAGTTTCTAAGTCCGATACTTTTCTGCATCTCCCTCTTGCATCTATCTATTGTGCTCCGAGGCAAAAGCTCTGGATACCTATGTGGCCCGCCGAGCAGAAGTGAATGTAAGGTCAACCACCTTTTATACATGGACGACCTTAAAATTCCTCGATTCCGCCGGATGCGTCGATTCCGAGGAATCGAAGAATCGAAGGTAGGAATCGATTCTTCGATTCCAATTCTTCGATTCCTATTCTAGTATTTCACCACTCCCCCCTTCTTAAAAAGCCCGCGTAAATTAAAAATTTCAAAGGGTTTTTGGAGAGGTTGGTTGTAAAAATTAAAACCAATGCAACACATATAAATTTTAATTCATATTTTGATGTTTTTTTAAGAAAATTTATAAACTTTCATTAATTAGGTTTTTTTTCTTTAGGAAAACGAATATTTATTCTCTCTTAACTCTATGATCGGAATCGATGGCGATTCCGACGAAGAATCGATTCCTGGAATCGATTCCCTGAAACCAAGAATCGATTCCGAAGAATCGAAAAATCGACGCCAAGAATCGATTCTTCGAAGGAATCGGAATCGACTTGGCCATCCCTACTCGAAAGAGGATCTTAACAACCTTGTAGAGGCGGTAAATAGGTATTCTAATGCGAGTGGCACGAGCTTCGGACTGGAAAAGTGTGCCTGCGTCCACCTACACCAAGGAAGACTAGAAACTACATCATCGCATTACGATCAGGATGTTCAACATATAGGCGGAAATACCATTCAACATCTAGGTATTGAAGAAACATATACATATCTTGGAATACTGCAAGCGGAAACCCAAAATGTGCGAGTGTTAAAAACGGCCCTTGGAAAAAGCTATCGCCAAATTCTCAGAAAAATTTGGGCTTCCGAATTATCTGGAAAGAATAAGATCCAGGCGACCAATATTCTGGCCGTTCCTATACTGCTCTACACGTTTGGTGCAGTAAAATGAAACGTCGATGAGTTGAAGCAGCTTGACCGAAGTACGCGCCAGATGATGACAATCCATCGAAGTCATCATTCTAGATCTTCCGTACCTCGAATATACCTCCCTTGAGATAAAGGGAGTAGAGGCTTGCTAAGCTTGGAGTGTCTTTATCGAAGAACGGTTCTGGCTACTAACTGCTCATATCGAAATAGCACAGATTCGCTTATGCGACTCGTACATCAACATGAAGTCGTATCAGTACTACAAAGTCTGATATTGTGCTCCATGATCTGAAGACGAATATCATTTACGTGATTGAATTCTCGGCACCAGCCGGTGGTAATATCACGGCAAAGGAGAAAGAAAAATGGGCAAAATATCAAGCTCTTCTTTTCGATCTGAGAACGTATGACAGCTTAATTTCTTGGCCAACTCAACAAAATCCCGGCTTGCCAGCATCAGGCTCAGTCCATCGCAAGCCGAATGTAAAAGGCTGTTCTTCTGGGATCACTTCATCTGGTCTGTTAACGCTGTTCCTCATAACATTCTATAATGATTAGTAGCTCTAAAAAAGTATCCAGAGGTGAAACTTCCATCTTCAGCTGTGCCGTCTGCCGCGTGAGGTCTTTCGCGGCTAGAGACCAGACTCCAAAGAACAGTGTTGTACGAAGTCTCTCCTGTCAATTTTCCGCTCTTTCTTACTGTTGATCACCTTCTGGGATAGAAGGAGTTGCGTCGGGATTGACTGCTTTAAGGAACCATAATCGTAGCTTCAGGACCCTACAACTTCTCATGTAATGTGGCGACGGTTAATTGGTACTCTAAAGCGACTGGCATGAGCTTTGGAGTGGACAAGTGTGCTGCGTCCACCTACACCATGGAAGACTACAAACTTATACGCGGAAATACCATTCAACATGTTGGTGATGGAGAAACATATACACGTATTGGAATACCGCAAGCGGAAACCCAAAATGTGCATGTGTGAGAAATTGCACTTGAAAAAAGGTATCACCAAATTCTCAGAAAAATTTGGGTTCCCGAATTATCTGGGAAGATGAAATCGAGGCGACCAATATGCTGGCCTTTCCTATACTGCTTAACATGTTTGGTGCAGTAAAATGGAACGTCGATGAGTTGAAGCAACTTGGCCAAAGTACGCGCCAGATGACGACAATCCATCGAGGTCATCATTCTAGATCTTCCGTACCTCGAATATACCTCACTTGAGATAAAGGGAGTAGAGGCTTGCTAAGCTTGGAGTGTCTTTATCGAAGAACGGTTCTGGCTACTACCTGCTCATATCGAAATAGCACAGATTCGCTTATGCGACTCGTACATCAACATGAAGTCGTCAATACACTACACGTGGCCTAGCATCACTAACACATTCAGTGCTCAAAAGTCGTGGTCAGGAAGCAGAACATTCGGTTCTACTGGAAGAACATGCTGACGAGCACCTTCACAGTAAATTCTACAGCATTCTACCGAGGTAAAAGCTTCACCTCGAACTGTCCCGTCTGCCGCCTAAGGCCATCCGCGACTAGAGGCTTGATTCCAAGGTACAGTTTTTGCGATTTCATCTCACGTAGATTTCCCACTTTTCCTCACCTTCTAGGACAGAAGTAGCAGGAGTGCATGGTGTACACGTTCCGGTTGCGTCGGGATTGGTTGCTTAAATGAACCATGATCGTAGCTTCCGCAGACTACAAATTATTAAAATGCTAATAATACTAATAGCACTATCAGAATTATTTAAGAGAATAGCAGTCCAACATCGGACCTTGAGAACAAGAAGATTTAAGGTTATCGATGTTGAGGTTGGTAGTCAAGATGACCAACTTGTAATAACTGCAGAGCTAGGGGTGTTCGAGAGTCTCGAGAAGATCGACTGCAGGCCTGACTGTGGGTTGAAGAGTATCGACATGAAGATCCTCTTAAAAATCAAAGTTACACACGAAGACAAACCTCCGGATTTGTTTTTGAAAGATGCGGAGGAGACAACTGAAAGCTAAAATGGACACTAGATGACCCCCTTCCAGTCTGAATTTTATCCAGATCAACCTTCCACCACGCTAAAGAAGGGTCTGCACTTGAAATAGACCTGAGGCTCAAATGTATAGGAACACTAAATCAACTGACTGGGGTACTTATAGGGTGGATCTCGGCAGTTTACTGGAAGTTATACCAAGCAGAATTGAACAAATAGGATTGGCTGTCGACATCTCACAAAAAGACATGAATGAAGCGCATTAGGATAATTATATATATATATATATATATATATATAATTAAAAACAAGTTAAACAACCACCGCAGGGTACCACTAAGAGCAACTGCCATCTAAAAAGAAAATGTCAATAGCCCCCAGTAGAACCGCGGTAAAATACACCAATGGCCACGTCTCACATCCTTGAGATGGGTGGTCACAGGGCACGACGAAATCGCAACGACAGGCCGGCGAAACCCTCGTGTGTCTTGAGGACACGAAGCGACCCAAGGATGACAGCTTTCTGCATCCATCTCGCTAGTGCCTTGGCATATTTTTGGCACGCGGGTATGGCTTTAAGGTTACGAACCAGTGACAGTTTCGCACCTCCGAGAGCATCAATCACAAGGACAATTACTCGCACCGAATACTTTGGGTACAGTCGTTGCAGCTCTCTCTTAAGGTCTTGATACCTCTCCTCTTTTTCTTTCTCCTTTGCAGTGATGTTGTATTCGGACGGAGCCGAGAATTCGATCACGAATATCGTTCGTTTCTCGAAGTCTTGGAGAACAATGTCAGGCCTCGAGTGCGCAACGGAGACTGCTGCCCGAAAATCGTAGTTCCAGAAAATCTGGCACTTCTCGTTTCGGACAATTGACTCTATATTCCTTAGGAGCGTTCGGCAGGGCAGGGTCGCGACCATCACCGTAAGAGCGACTAAGGTGGTAATAAAGTACTCTTAGGGCCGCATTATATCTTATAACCTAGCTTTCTGCTTGAGTCTTTCATTAGGTTTATTGATATTATTTTATTTAAGGTTTATTGGCCAATTGACTTTACAGACTAATGACCTATTGGTTTATTAGCCAAACAACCTAATTTGGATTGATTTTATTAATGCCTGATGGGCGCCAGATCGTTTGTCAACTTTACAACCCTAAACGAACAAAAGGTCACGAATTCAATTCGGTTAAATTATTTTACCCCTTGCTGACTTGAGAATTACTGGTTCAAAGAAGTAGCTTCGAACCACCCCATATTATTTCATTTTTCCCCCACTAGCCCAACACGGAGAGGAGTAGGGTTAGGAAGACTCTGAACAAGGATGGACAAATGATATTTAAACATTTAGAATTAATGCATCAAATACGGGTAACAAAATATATTTTTATTCACGGCCATGGATGCCTCACATGCTCAATCAGAAATCCCGCAAAAATAATCTAAATCAGTTAACACGAATTATCATGACCTCATACTCACGACCCTCCAATATGGTGGCCCATGAATGACACGTAGGTCATGTGAGGTCTCCGCCATTTTTAATAATCGAGGTAAGAGATGGAGTGGAGATCAATTGTACTTAACGACCCTCCACTATGGTGGTCCACTAATGACAAGAATGGTCATGTGGGGTTACCGCCATTTTGGATGATCGATAAAAAAAACAATGATGAAACACAGACAGAATGTTAATTTTATTACACCTACTCCACGTCAAGTAATTGAATAACTACTCTGAACTTTTCCTGAAATTTCGAAAATTGATTCACTACGCTAAACTTTTCCAGACAATTCAATAAATTGATTAGCTACTCTTAACTTTCTCAGACATTTCAATAAGTCGATTAACTACTCTAAACCTTTTCAAACAGTTCACTAACAACTACCATTTTCACCACATGGTTGATTCCCCTCGCAATGATTTTCCATCATGGCGGTCCAGTTCTGAAACGAAAGGTCAGTCAAGGTCACCGCCATTTTGGAAAATTGTACAGGCTAAGCTACACTCCCGAAAAAGTCAGACCCTTAACAGTAAAACGCATCTAACCGCCACTCCGCTATAATTATGCACTGATTAATTAAGGAAACCCCTAAGCATTACGTCCCCACCACACTGAATCCGCGAAATCACAAGCCTATCCTCCCAATTCCAGTCAAAATTATTCCCTTCGGACAGGATTGTGGAATATTTTCACGCCCAAACAAATTCTCCGGGCGGGTTAGTCGCATATACGCCCAACAACAGAAATAATGCTTCCTTAGATAACCTCAGCGTGGTCAATTTATAAGTCCTTTTTACGAGAAGTGGCAAGCATGCCAATGGCCGAACACAGAATGAACGAGACCACGCCGAGTCTGATTTTTGGCGCGTAGGCCATGGGTTGCGCACCCAGACACGCAACTACATTAAGCGAAAACCTGTGTGAAGGAGCGTTCACAGTATCGCCCTATGGTGACTCGCCATTTTGTCTAGTGCTTTTACTAGCCTAGTCCATATAGTCTGTGGCGAGTCACGCTGTTAACCTGCGCCGCGGCGCGACGCAAACACTTGTCAGGCGCACCCCTTCTCCACCGTGCGCGCCCACTTATGAACGGCTGCTAGTGTTTTGACAGTTCAAAACAACACAAGTTAGTGGCACCGTTCCTGCGTTACCACATTTTGTTGGTGTATCCTCCTTCCTCCCAGTGGATGTGAGCAAGAGAGAACGAGAGTGTTGTATTTTTGAAGTGTATAATGTGTGATGTTGATTCACGACTACCCGGTCGTGAATTCGTGAATTGATCGTGTGGATGATTCAGTGTAGTGGCCGGGCCCCCGGCCCTGAGTGTCTAATAAACAAAAAAGTACAAGTTCGAAGGCATTCATAAATGTCTTATTTTCGAACAATAAAAGTATTCCCCCCAGTCTGGTGACGGTTTGGAGCGACGGGAATTTACAAAACCAAGGCATGGAAGGGTTCCTTATGTGGCAACATGCCATCCCTCTCGAAGCTCTTCAACTATTAAAAATTCCTAATGGATTCTGTGCTCGACCAGGTATGATTTATTCATGATTTTAAGGTTAAATTTTAATTGATTAAGCGTGATACTCATTGATTTGTGCGTGATACCGGATACCACGTCACAATCTATAGATATACGTTGTTCCTGCGTGGGTCGGACACCCCGATAGTATGTGTTCTAGGTACTCAGCGTGTGCATGACACGCTCTGCACCTATCACTGGGAACTTCTTGACATAAAATGCGGGAGCGGTATGCTAAGGTGGAGATTACACTGTCCTGGCATGCGAAAATAAAGCCCTCTGTAACTGAATTGAGCCCTGATGATTTGAGGAAAGCAAAAGTTTTTCTACATTTCCGTGAAAGTTTCCGTGCATATGCTTGTCGAGTAGCTCTTGGTGAAATTTTCTAACCTCTGCTTTCTTTACTTCGGCTTTTAGACGTGAAACATCTGGATGGAGTAATGCACTTTCCTCACTTCTGATGTTGAAATTCAGGCCAAGGGCCTCGGCAGCTTGCTCCGCGGCTTTGTAAAGGAATGCTCCTTCGCCAATCATCTCGTGGTTTCTGACCATCTTCAGGAGAGGATCTCTGCCATTCGCAACGATGTAAGCTGTACTTAAAACAATTCGATTATGAAGACATTGGAGATTCAGAAGTCCGCGTCCGCCTTGACGGCGTGAAATGTATAATCGCGGAACTGACGAATTGATATGCAAGCTTTTATGCATATGCATGATCTTACGCGTGGTGACATCAAGGGCCTTAAGCTCGTTCTTCGTCCATTGAACCACCCCAAACGAGTAGAGTAGAACCGGGACGGCAAGCATGTTAGTCGCAGATACCTTGTTCAACGCCGACAGATTGGAAGACCAAATCTGTCGAAGAAGATGCTTGTATCTG
>CAKNXH010002432.1:37104-49223 GCA_932178445.1 Andricus quercusramuli
TAAGAAAATTTGTAGATATAATTTAGACGAAAAATTTTGTTGAAATAAAATTTATTGTAGCTTGTGTAGTTCATTTTGAGTATTGCAATGAGAATGTGTTACTTAAGGCCAATAGAACCTCAAGTTAATAAAGCTCCTTCTCAGTCTGAAATAAAAACAAATTTAACAATCACTTCATATGGTAGAAGTTTTGATAATTGTATAATATTTGCAAATAAACTTTTTCTTTTCATCTGTATCGAATATGAAGTGGAAAAACCTAGACAAACCGAGTGTAAAGCGCGAGGTAAATACGTTTAAGCGCGTCGCTCGAGGTGAATGCATTACCGAGCGCGATAAAAACAGTAAACTATCATTGGTTCACAATTTTATTTTATGATTTCAAATCAAAATTCGTTATATCCAGGACCTTACGATTTTTCTGGAGACTAATAGGCACCTTTTTTATAGCTGGAATCAAAAACAACGAGCTTAGTAAAAAAAGATCATTAACGAGGAATTATCACGAGCCTGGGTCAGATAGTCAAAACTAATTGGTCAAGACGTTTCTTATGGACATCTTCTCAGTATGCCTTTTCAGGGATGATCTAGCATGAAGCTTGCCAGCTTTGACTGATTTTAGGATTTGGGTCGACGGTTTTACCCAATATCAAGCATGATATAATTTGGGCCTATGTTTTTTCTCTTTGTACCTCTATCCCAGAACATGAATTCTGATAACTATAAGATTTTAAGATTAAGCGTAAAGTAGAATCTATAAAATAAATAGTGTGAGCGATTTTTCTATCTTGACAGAAGAGGCATCCATCCTTAACGATTCATCTCAACCTCTCGGGTACGCATTAAACCATACATTCTATAAAAAATTCCCCCTGTTCATCTCATCTCTAAGACATATTAATAACTCTATAACATGTTTACATTCCCTTGTTTGATTTAGTTTAATCTCTTATAGCAAATTCAGTTAATCTTTAGTACTAGAGACTGCACCTTAATTACCACCCTACAACGTCGACCTAGTTAAAAATCATATATCGCACATTCAATCTCTCTCACGAAGGAAGTGCATGCATTTCGTTCCGGTCACGATGACCGGAAATCTTGAGTCGAAGTTTAGTTGCTGCTCCGGTCGAGGTCAGGCTAAGGTCTGCAAGACTGACCCCTCAAGTTTCGTGACTCTATAACTAATCACACAAAGTTATTTCTTTAAGATTAATTGAAATAATGTCAGGTCATGTTTCTTGTGTTTCTATACCAGTTAATAATAATTTGTTTGAAGTATTGTGTAATATTTTATGAGTTTCTAGAAAAACATCATCAGCATGACAAAAACGTTGCGTAATAATTCCTTTTGAAGAAAATTGACAACATGAAAAAAGTTTAAACTGATGTAAGATAAATTATGCGGTATGATTATAAAGAATACATAAATTTTAAAAGTTTGTTTGTTACTAATTTATCGACCACTAAAAAAATGCAGAAATATGCAAGTATTATATTTATCGGCCGGCAGGATATCAATATTTAAATAATTTTTTCCATTTAAATTGTGATTTAAAATTCAGACTTACTTATGTAATTCTAAACTCTATTTTTTTAATTACTCACAGAAAATTATTTCTTTGATAATTGAAGTAAATAGTCTTTTATTTTTAAAAAACCTGTGAAGCAAGTTGGATGAAAATAAAGGAACTTAAATCTATAAGAAAAGAGATTTGGAAGCCATCCTTCTTTTTATGTTGTAATTAAAATTTGTTAATAGAAGTATGTTGATGAATGCTTATCCACATTTGTTGCTTTTTTTAATCGGAAATTGAGACTTTCTGGACATTTTGCATGAACTAATTTTATACATACATGAATAAAATGCAAATAAGATAGCATTAGCACCTAACGAAAGATTCATAATAATTTTGCTTCGCGACAGGAATACTGAAGAATGAGCAGCTTGTAATCACGACTCCAAAAAATTTCCTGGAATCAAAAGAATTTCAAATATTACACGAAGTGAAATCGCTAGAGATTAATTCACGGAAATGCTCCTTGATTTTATAACTAGCTCTTGCCGTGAAACCAAAGCACGAATTTGTGATTTTCGACCTCGGACTCCGTGATACAAAATCATACTTTGGTGCGAGAACTAAGATCTCGGAACCCTTGCTTTTGAAGCAATGGTCTCGAAGTTTCGAAAATTAGGCCATGCACCTTTGAGCTCTTCAGGCCTCGAATTCTATGCTTTTAGATCATAGAGTCTGAGACTTTAGAGCACGGAACCTAACTTGATTTTATTTCACGAAGTCGGAGAATTCATATCTTGAATTCTGTGTCCTTATTTCACATAAAAATTGTACCTATAAAATCACGCACTTCCGTGAACTCACATCTCACGATTTCTCACCGTGTATATTGTTCATAATATTTTCACATAATTCTAGTAATGGAGGCAGCAGTAAAAAGGAAATATTTTCTAAATAATTCTGCCAGATTTTTTGATTCAGAAACTTCTTTCACAGATATATTGGTATTTAACGAAATAAAAATTCATGACCCATAAAGATGAAGTGAATTCAATAAATTATCCACTGGCGAGGGTCCCTTTTCATTATCAAAGTATCTCGACGTCCCAACATTCGGGATAAGTAGTAAAATATTTTTCATAAGTTTGGCCAGTCGTTTCCAAATTTCGGGAAGACCAATCCATCCCCTTTTCCAGCTCCACCAATTTTTCAGGACGAATAGACGCAGCCTAACAATATAAAGAAAATTTTAAAGTATATTGCTTATCTGAATTGTTTCAAGGAAGTAAGATTTTTCATTAAAATACACTAAGAGACTTTGTAAAAATATGCTATTTGAAAATACATGTTTTTATCTCTTAATCGGATGCAGGAACACTGAATCTATTATAAGAAATTGTAATCTTTTTAAATTGGGGGGTTGATAAAAACCTCTTTCAATGGTTTTACAAAAGTGCCAAATTTATCTCAATTTATCTGTTACCGCGGCTAAATTTTATCTTTGTTATTTGACCAATTTTATTTACAAACTCATTCTTAAATAAAGAAATTGACCTAATACTGAATTACTAGGAATAAAATAGAGCTACAGTTTATTATTACGACTATATCTGGTCTTTCAATCAAGGGAAAAAAAATTCTAACAAGGGTGACCAAATAAATATCTTATTAAAACGCCCTAAAAGTCCTAATACGTCACCTGCCATCACGTCAGCACAAACTCATGTTTCCATTTCGTCTGATAAAACTGAACACGATACGGCATATATACCTAATTACCAAACAAATTACTTTACTTTATCCAAGCGACCTATAAAATACCGCAAATGTCATTAAATCCCTATTTCCTATGAAAAACTTTACAATTGAAAATACTGATGCAATTTCCAGATTACTTTGACTATTACCACCGATTATGCGATATTTTATAATCGAGAACACTGATCTCTACAACAAAAACGCTAATACTACCCTCTGAGGTGGCACGTGGCTGGCAGTCATGCAACCAATGAATGCAGAAAAACAAACACACTATGAAATGCCTATGGTGATGTCAATGACAAGGTCTATGCAGGGAGAAGCCTCTCGTCACTCTATTTTATAAATAAAGTATAAAATATACAGTAGAATTCCTACTTTTTATTTTATTTAACGAATTTGCATTGGCACACTCTGGATTCTAGGAGCAATAGTACCACAGGTGTTAAGGTGGGGCGAATAAAAGTTCAAGAGGGTAAATCGAACTTCGACGACCTGGACGAACTACGTAATGCTACCCTCAGTTAAGAAACGACACTCCTATCTACACCTTTGGCGCGAGTTCCTGGTTCACCATTCTCGGGCAGATACCGTGAAGCCATCCGCATTCATTAAGGTGACAAATTTTAAATCAAGAAAACTTTATTTAAAAAAAGTATAAGGTTAAGTGTTGTGAAACTTCAGAGTGTAAAAAGATGAACTGTGCTCCGTAAAGTTGTCAAATATTAATTTTAATGCATGTAGTATCACCAGTGTTTAAAATTTTTTAAAAATTAAATTACTTAACAGTTATGTGAAGGACAAATATTGTGAATTTCGATGTGTGGGATTAAAACATTGTAAGTATTAAATTTCAGAGATTGTATCGTTACCAAAGTAAAGAATTATCCGAGAACTTTCACCAAGGTTCTGATGGTTCAGATTCTACTTAAGCTATGATATATGCAACCAAAATATTTGGTCTACCTCCACTAAATTTCGATAAAACTAGACACGGCCATTAATAATAATAATATGAAATCAAAACTTGAGAAAAAATCGAATAAGGTCTTTGAAACTAGTAATAACAATTTTTTATTGATTGTTAATCTATCCAAACTATAAATGTGTGCTATCTAAAAAAATGTTTACTCAGGGCTGATAGCATTTCAAAATTCATAAAAACACCCAAAAATCAATACAGTAATAAATAAAACTTTTAATGTGGAATAAAATAATGGTACGTTTTTTCTTTTAAGCACAAAGAAATTCCTTGCAAAGCTATTGTATTTTTCATATAAAAATGTCTAGATAACAATATTTAAAAAACAAACCTTTTTTTTCACTCAAAAGTGTTTCTTTTAACAAAATTTTTTCCTTAATTTTAATTAAATTTTTTTATTTGCTGGGAAAATACAAATATACGATTTTCAATCATTTTTGTGCACAAAATAACCATCGTTTTTAGTTTCTTAATACTTTGCAATTTCTGTTTATAGTATAAGGAAGACATCATATAATGTGATGTTAATGCTGGCCAAAGTGGCCAGGAGAACTTCTTTCTTAATCGAATTTTGAAATAATCGCGAATTTTACAAGGTACATAAAAGAATAAGAGACATTTTTTGTAGAATCTTTTTAAATTATCAACATTTTTCATCCAAATTTTCCCGGTATCTCCTATTATTTTTAAGAAAAGTGAGAAAATTCAATACATGAAAAAGAATTCTCCTCATCATGAATAGTATATTGTGCACTAAGGAAGGAGGAAAATTAGTCTTCGCCATCACTGCGCCTCCTTACAAATTCACGGTCGGTCGTAAAAAGAATTTGCCTCTTCGATACACTCGATACTATATGTAATAATAGTAGGGATATCGACATCTTTCATGAAATTGCGTCTCATGTTTGAGGTTAGTTTAAAGGGTCAAGTACGGCGCAGGCAAGTGTACATGGCGCACATAATAGCGAATGCGCATGAGCATAAGACGATAAAGAGCACTTTCTCTGCCTAGGCCGGCAAAGTATCCAAACCACCAACAAACACCTACATATTCAGCTACTTTGCTCCACCAGAACACACACGGGAAAGCAAGTAAATCATACTCGTGTTACAAAACATAGTTTAGCTCGCATAAATCTCATAGGATGTTTTCCCTACATAAATTAAAATTTATATATGTGAAAATTGATAAACAAAGGAAAGAATGCATTTAAGCAGAAAATTGACTACGTATGATTTCAAAAAATTGTCGAAATTTTCTTAATTTTTAAAGCTTAATCAATTTTTCCATAGATTTTAGTTATAATATATAATTTGATAACCATAATGTGAATTAAGTATATTTAGTGATAAGATTCTCCAAATAAATGATTGTTATCTTAAACATAAAACTAATGTTCTTATCTAACTATAAATTTTTCTACTCTATTGATAAGGATCATTTATGTGCAAATTAACATAGGGGAAACCTCCCTACAGTAGATAATGATTTACAGTAGATAATCTTAATTAACTGGAAAACTGATAACAAAAGTTCATTACTTTTGTTAGTATAACGTTTCAGCAGGGATACTATATCCTCTGACGAACTTTTATTGAAATTTCATAATTAATTAATGCGTGAGAGCAAAAAATTTATTTTTAACCTGAAAAAAAAAATTTCACCTATTCTTTATTCATACTTTTTAACTTAATGAAACATTTTCATGACATGTTAATACATTAGAATCAAAGCTTGAAGTTTAATGAACAATATTTATAAATACAAAGTGTTTTTTCTTCAATATTTATAAATATTTAAGGACATTTCATTGAATATTACATTTTCCAACAGTAGATAACCAACAGTAGATAATCGGAAAATTACAAGAAATGTCTCTGTCAAAATTGGCAGCTCTGCGACTGTCTCGCAGTTGTTTTAAATTAAAGGTTGTGTTTGTTTGTTTATTTTGATTTGTGAAGTTTTTAAATTCAAATTATTTCAAATGATAAAGTAAGAAAATAATGTAAATTATTATTTATTAAAAAGCTCATAAATTTTAATTGTGTTTCAAGGAGCCTTTCGGAAAAGGTATAATTTTTTGGATTAAGGTACGTACAAAAACTGCACTTTTCTGTCATCGCAAGTCAGGTTAAATTGTATGAAGATTAAACATCTTGTACCAATCGCACCAACCTTACGAAATATCAGAGATAAAAAAATGTCAATAATTTAAACTTTTGCGTTTTTTGTAAAATTATCGTAGTTTCAAGTATTATTTACTCAATGAATTGATTTTAATTGTAAGTATACTAATAATAAATTATAATTATCCAGAATTGAGTATTCTAACTTGCCCAGGAGCAATACCAGAAACAATTATCTATTGATGGACAAAGGTGTCAAAATCGTACCATTGACCAGGTCTAATAAAAAAGTTTAATACAGCTAATTGATTAAGTTCGTGATATTTTTTTCTATAAGAATACTTAATTAAATATGTAAGCTTTATTTAACAATGATCATCTTTCTTTAATTTTGGAAACTGATGCAGTTAAATGCTGTTGATTTTTTCCCTATCTACTGTAGGGTGGTCTCCCCTACGCCAGAACCCCTATTCAGTAACAGTGAAGGAAGTAGCCTGCAAATACCCCTGTTTCATCGAGGGAATCGAAACGTAAACAGTCAGGGCCGCCTGAACCGTTTGCATAATGTTGCGCAATATGCTCGACTGAGTAATCGCGCACTGCGTCCCTTCCGAGGCGAGAGTCGCAACCGTCTCTCGCCCTACCCCCTGAGGGGGATAGGTACTCAAGGGATTTTAGATTTAATTGAAATTTAAGGGAATTTATTGATATGAAAGGAATTTAATTATAATTCAAGGGATTTTATTGTAATTCAAGGGGTTTCGTTGGATTTGAGGGTATTTTACTGTAATTTAAGTTATTTGATTCAAGTATACTCTTAATTGAAAAGGAATAGAATACGAAAGAGGAGGAATAAATAAGAAAAGTAAAGAAGTTATTGTACCCTTTTTATTTTATTTCTCATATTGTAATTTTACGTTTGTCCTTTTTTTCTTTTGTTTTTGAATCCTTACTCACTTTTTCCTATTTTTCATACAGAAAAAATCGAGGGAAAAATGTTAGGTTCTCGATGTCGTGGTCTCCATCGCGTTTTTTATTACACATCGTTCATCGCTAATCAATCATTTCATTAATGGCTAATGTTTTATTTCTGTTAATATTCGCAAACGTTTATATCTCTTGTGAGCAATTTTCTATATTTCTTCAATAGAAGAAGGAAGTCTCCAGGCAGGTCTTTCTTTTAAATTTGAATCATCAGGATAAAAAAATTGAATTAAGAGCTTGGAGGGTAACGTAGACGTAGGTCTTGGGCTTAGGTTGTCGGAAGTGGACACTTTTAATGAAGAGACAGTTTGATGTGATCGCAGGTCGTAAACAACCGTTGGAAGCAGTCGTTCAGGTGGAAATACGGCACGTCAATTATTTATCGATGGTGCCTGGCAGCTACCGAGGTGTACAAAAAATCGAGTGCCGAAACCCGAAAGGCTACCTCCGCTAATATAATAATTGGCACTGCGTGCACGGTCTATGCCACCAGTCTGGAAGTCAGTTATGATGTAGCTTTGACTTGGCCTCGATTTAAACGGCGGAACAACCGAACCGGTGCGGTGCGGTGCTTTGCTGTGTGACCGCAGGTTTGAGCTTTCGGCTATAGGCTACAGGTTCAGTTCACTCGACTAATGATCGCCGACCCTAAATAGAAAGAAGGCCGAAGGGCAAGAAAAGGGGGCAACTTACCAACCAACTGTGTAATTTCATAGTTGAGAGCCCTCAAGGGCTAGAATTGCCCCTCAGCGGCTCCGACACTGCACAGTGCACATCCTACAGAGGAAGAATTCCGATCCGAAGAAGCTTCGTTGCGTGAAAGTTGTTCACCTTATCCTTATCCTTTCCCTTCACCTTCATCTTCCATCTACTATTTCTTCTCTCCTTTTTTTATTCTGCATCTTTTTCTTCTTCTTCTTCAACTTCTTTTATTGTATTCTTCATTATACCTACTTACGTGCATGTGTTCACTATTTTTTGCAGTCTTGTACTTTTTTATTCTTCTTAAATAATATACATACAATCTACTTTGACTAAATTCTAATTTATCTTCCCTTTACTTTTGCTAACTTTACACTCTCTCATTACCATGTACTCTTATTTGATTATAGGGAGCAGACTCCAAGGAAAAATGTATTAAATGTAATATAGCACGCATGTTCACTATATCTTTTTAAATCAGATATCTAGAAGCTTGCAGATAATATTCCTTATAATATACCTTTGAAAGGTTTTTATTGGATTTGAAGATATTTTACTGGAATTAAAAGTACTTTCTTAAAAATCATTAGGTTCTTCAAAATTGATGGGGGTTCCTTAAAATTGAAGGCATTTTTTTGAAATTCAAGAGATTATGCTTCCTCCTAGAAGAAGCTTTGTAGTCAGAACGATTTCAAATATTTTTCAATGATTTAATTAAACGTTTCTCAGTTGATAAATGTATAATACTCTATTTTAAGAAATTGTCCAGGTACACGTGTCAGAAAATATTCTGGCGCTGGCCCGGCCCTGACCAGACCATCTGATTTCCAGTTTTGACGATGACCAGATGGTCTGGTCTGGACCTAGCCAAAAGAGTAACGCTTTTTTTTTACTAGCCCCAGGCCAAATCGTATGGTCAGCCGCTAGTTATTAGCTAGGCAGCCACTAGTTGCAGGCCGGGCAGCCGCTGGCTGGACTCCCTTTCTTTTTTCATGACTTGGTAGAAAATTATTTTTCACTATAAGTGTATTTAGTTGATCAGCGCCAAAGCTGGACCATACCCGACTGTCAAGGTACTAAGAAAAAAGTCCTGTTTTGATAGTGCGAATTTCTTATTTTCCATCATTTTAGACACCCTAGAAATTTTTCGAAATATGTAAAAAATTTTGCTGATCGAACTTTGAACTTTTTTGTTCTTGGATAGCTGATGAGCGCCAAGCCTGAGCCAGACTAGACATTCCAGTCCGAACTGGGAATTTTTTGCTCTTGCCTAGCTGATCAGTGCCAGTCTTGGGTTAGACCAGACCATCAAGAGAATTTTAATTGACCTTGGATAGCTGAGCAGAGCCAATCCTGGGCCAGACCAGACCTTCCAGACTAGATGGTCTAGATAAAGTCAGAACTGGGCCAGACCTGACTTGATTTGACTTCGGACATATCGATTGACCCATAATATATATAACATTTAAATAAAGAATGAGGAACTTATGGTCATTAATAATATTCGAAAAATCAGGTTCTTATAGTAACATTTTGTTAATCAACATAATTCAAAGTTGAATCAATAATAGGAAAAACATCTTAATTCGAGACGAATTGATTGACCTATTTCTATATTTGTATGTTTACTTCCTCTATTATATAATTATAAATTTAAAAAGAGTGGAAACACCTCAGACCGAATTAACAGCTATTTTTTGTGGATTTCAAACATTTCAGTTATATATATATATTAAAAAAAAAGTTAAACAACCACCGCAGGGTACCACTAAGAGCAACTGCCATCTTGAAAAAATGTCAATGGCCCCCAGTAGAACCGCGGTAAAATACACCTATGGCCACGTCTCACATCCGTGAGATGGGTGGTCACAGGGCACGACGGAATCACAACGACAGGCCGGCGAAACCCTCGTGTGTCTTGAGGACACGAAGCGACCCAAGGATGACAGCTTTCTGCATCCATCTCGCAAGAGCCTTGGCATATTTTTGGCACGCGGGTATGGCTTTAAGGTTACGAACCAGCGATAATTTCACACCTCCGAGAGCACCTATCACAAGAACAACCACTCGTACCGAATATTTTGGGTACAGTCGAAGCAGCTCTCTTTTAAGGTCTTGATATCTCTCCTCTTTTTCTTTCTCCTTTGCAGTGATGTTGTATTCGGATGGAGCCGAGAATTCGATCACGAATATAGTTCGTTTCTCGAAGTCTTGGAGAACAATGTCAGGCCTCGAGTGCGCAACGGAGACTGCTGCCCGAAAATCGTAGTTCCAGAAAATCTGGCACTTCTCGTTTCGGACAATTGACTCTATATCCCTTGGAGCGTTCGGCAGGGCAGGGTCGCGACCAACACCGTAAGAGCGACAAAGGTGGTAATAAAGTACTCTTAGGGCCGCATTATGTCTATAGATATACGTTGTTCCTGCGTGGGTCGGACACCCCGATAGTATATGTTCTAGGTACTCAGCGTGTGCATGACACGCTCTGCACCTATCACTGGGAACTTCTTGACATAAAATGCGGGCCCGGTATGCTAAGGTGGAGATTACACCGTCCTGGCATGCGAAAATAAAGCCCTCTGTACCTGAATTGAGCCCTGATGATTTGAGGAAAGCAAAAGTTTGCTCCTTCGACAAGGACTGTTTTTCTACATTTCTGTGAAAGTTTCCGTGCATTTGCTTGTCGAGTAGCTCTTGGTGAAATTTTCCAACCTCTGCTTTCTTTACTTCGGCTTTTAGACGTGAAGCATCTAGATGGAGTAATGCACTTTCCTCACTTCTGATGTTAAAATTCAGGCCAAGGGTCTCGGCAGCTTGCTCCGCGGCTTTGTAAAGGAACGCCCCTTCGCCAATCATCTCGTGGTTTCTGACCATCTTTAGGAGAGGATCTCTGCCATTCGCAACGATGTAAGCTGTACTCAAAACAATTCGGTTATGAAGACACTGGAGATTCAGAAGTCCGCGTCCGCCTTGCTGGCGTGAAATGTATAATCGCGGAACTGACGAATTGATATGCAAGCTTTTATGCATATGCATGATCTTACGCGTGGTGACATCAAGGGCCTTAAGCTCGTTCTTCGTCCATTGAACCACCCCAAACGAGTAGAGTAGAACCGGGACGGCAAGCATGTTAGTCGCAGATACCTTGTTCAACGCCGACAGATTGGAAGACCAAATCTGTCGAAGAAGATGCTTGTATCTGCTTCGGAGAGACTCCTTCACTGATGTTACGTCCTGAATGCGGCTTTGAGGCACGCCCAGGTATGTATAGGTCTCTCCAGTGTTAAGATGTCTAATAACACTTATATCCACAAGCTCAGGGTCCTTGGGAACGCCAGTAATCTTTCCTTTCTTCAAATGAATTTTGGCACACTTGTCCAAACCAAAGTCCATCCCAATCTCTCCTGTGTAGTTCTTGACGATATTTAAAGCAGTTTGAAGTCTGCTTTTACCAGCGGCATAGATCTTCAGGTCATCCATATAGAATACATGAGTGACCTTATGCTCACGCTGATTAGTGTCGCCACAGAGGTATCCAGGAGAATTTCGTAGTGCAAGAGATAGAGGCAAAAGTGTGATGCAAAAAAGCAAAGGGCTCATACTATCCCCTTGAAAGACGCCCCTCTGGAAGGTGACGTTGTTCGTCGTCAGACGATAATTCCTAGATGAGATGGTAAATCTAGTTTTCCAAAGAGGCATCAATCTCTCTATGCATCTCACTATGTGTGGATGTACCTTCAAGCTTTCCAACAGACAGATGATAAGTCTATGAGAGGTTGAATCAAAAGCTTTCCGGTAGTCAATCCAGGCCATTGACAGGACGCGCTGATGGACTGTAGCGTCTTTACAGACACACCTGTCAATCAGCAGGTTCTCTCGACAGCCTGCTACACCTTTTTTCGAGCCACGTTGTTCGTACATCTCTCGCCATACAGGCTCAATTCGTCGAACAATCCTGTTGTTTAGGATAGCTGTAAAAATCTTATACAGTGTGTTCAAACAAGTTATTGGCCTGTAATTCTCTGGTTTGGACAAGTCGCCTTTTTTCG
>CAKNXH010002432.1:61204-77683 GCA_932178445.1 Andricus quercusramuli
AGAGTCATAAAGAGTCTTAATCATATTTTTCAACGTTGATCGTGTTTTCAACCTTTCGATCCCACATCATCCACGGCACTTATATGATTAATATACACTTTTCTCGCCAGCGACTGTATATGTCTAACATATAGGACTTCAACCTTCGCTCCTCTATTAGAAGATTTCTCCTAGGATCATAAACAAAGTACCCTTTACAACGACGTTCATCGCAAATTGAGCAAGACAATCGTGTAGGTGAGACTGCAGCGGGCATCAAACCAACTATAATAGTCACTATTGGCAAATCGTGGCTGAAAGCGACCACAATGTGGGGAAAAACAAATGGCTTGAGATGATAGTGTGATTGTTGTGATACGTGCAGGCAAGTTGTTTCAGATGCATATGTCTAAATTTGAAACCTATGCTAATAACCATTGTCTTGAATGTATGACAAGATTGAACACTATCCATTTTAATATTTGTTTTATTCTAAATGTCTGACTTTTATCAGATTCCTTAGTTTTTTTCATTTTTCCGAGACGTTTACCACTTGGATTTTGAGCAGGTATTAGCCTTTGTTGTGCACTGGGGGTAGGACATACCCCAACGTATTTTCAAACGCGTTTTTCTAATTCGTACAATGCGAATCGGGACCTGTGCTGCCGTCTACATGTAGTTTAGGAATAACATTTCAAGATCCCATACGTAGTTTAGCCCGCCCGGCTTTTGTCTGCTCTTGGCAGAGGTGAAAAGTTGACGTTGGGAAATTCTGGGGTGTGAAATACCCCATGTGCACAGTACGTGTAATTTCATGAATAATTTGAACTTTTATTTTGTCGTTT
Organism: Andricus quercusramuli; assembly: GCA_932178445.1. Lineage (NCBI taxonomy): Eukaryota > Metazoa > Arthropoda > Insecta > Hymenoptera > Cynipidae > Andricus > Andricus quercusramuli. Next base: position 62,029 of record CAKNXH010002432.1, read on the forward strand.
TTTTGGCCTAATAGTGCGTAAATAGTGTGAAAAATAGTGGAAGAGAGCTTGTTTTTTTCCTCTTTTGTGAATACATATATTTGTAATGTCTGTAGATGACTTATAATTTGAGAAACCGCCCCATTCTAGAGCAGCTACATGTGGTGGACGGAGAATCCAACGGCTTCGATGATGTTGTAGATGTAGATTGATATTTGTTCCTAAAATCTTGTAATTTTTTTTATATTTGTATAATTTCACATCATTTTGTGTGATAATGACTCAAAAATCTTCCAATAAAACGATTATTTTGAAAATAGACCCATATTTCTTATAATAATCAATACTTTCATTTTTGTTAAAATCGCGTGAATTCATATAGAAAAATAAATATTCTTTTTTCAACTCCGCCATAAACTAATATTTTTTCTTGAAAGTGTGGTACTTCAAGAAAATAATCCCGCAAAATGTATTCAAAAATATTAAAAATTGAAATTTCTATGCATTTTTCAGTGAAAAAGTCCATTTTTCGTTAACATCATTTATAATTTTTGTACGTTACAAAATGTTAATGCCATCTATTAGGCCTTATCTTAAAAACTTTAAGTAATGGCCAGCAATTTTGTTTGAGTCAAAATAACGAATTGTACGTCTGCAATAAACGTTTGAAGTGACTGGGGTATGACATACCCCCTGTGCATAATACGTAATTTCAAAGAGGTGTGCACAACAAAGGTTAGATTATAATATTTAAAAATGTTCATAGACTTCACTAAATCACATAGAACTTCAGCAATAATAATTGTGAATATTATTTTTAAAGAATTTCATTATGTTTCGTAGAAAGCAAGCGCATTTATGGTAATCCATTGATATTGATGTGTTGATTTTTTTCAGAATTCGATGGGTTTTAATGCAATTGTGGGTGTACCATTTTTCACGGATTTAATTTATACTGAAATCAAATTCAAGAGATTTTATTGTAACTCAAGGGATTTAATTGAAGTTAAATCACTTTTAATGCAGATCAAGGTGTGTCACTAAAATTTAAAAAATTTAAATGAAATTTTAAGAGATTATATTCAAATTCAGGAGATCTAATTTGAATTCAAAGGTTTCAATTCAAATTCAAGAGATTCTTTGAAATTCAAGGGATTTAAATGGAAATCAAGTGATGCCATTAAAATCAAAAGGATTTTATTATATACGTTTGAAGGAATCTTATTAGAAATCAGGGGATTTTATTCAAATTCAAAAGATTTGTTTTTAAATGTATTGAAACCCACAACAGATTTCGTTAAAATTGAAAGGATGCTATCAAAATGTAATATGTATGACATGTCATTGATATTGAAGGTATTTCATAAAACTAATATCAATGTAATTGAATCTCAAAGGCTTTTATTTAAATTGACTGGATGTTATTGAAATTTAAGCAATATCAATTATGTTCAAGGGAACTATTTTTTTTTAAATGTTGTACGACCACCACCTACAATACCTACATAGTTTGGTGAGGTTACATAAGAAAAAGATGCCCTGCGATTATTAGCCCAAGCGGATAATATTTGGAGGACTTGCAGTGTAGCCTTGAATTTTCCAATGCAGGGCTATGCCGCTATGGTTGCAGTCCGTATCAAGGTGGTTAACTGGGTATTACAAATAGCGCCCGTGTTTGTTGATTTTTATATTCGTTTTTTTACATGAAATGGATCTTTTTTTTGGAAAACTAGTGCTGTTATGGAATCTTTTCCTCCTTTAGAAAATATTCGTAGGGTTTGCCGTTTTTAAAGTAATTGATAAAAACTAGATTTTTCTAGTTGACTGTTTGTAGAAGAATAACGTAAATATTTCATTAAACAAAAAAGTTGTTAATTTTTTTTCCGACTTTGCAAAAATCATGAATTTCAACCTTTATTTAGCGCTTTGTTTATCGAGCGAATTTTAAGCAACGGAAAGCTTCCAGTGGGAAAGTTGTTGAATAAGATCTGAAGAAGTTTTCTGGAGGGTTTTAGCTTAATCGGATTATTGGCTAAAAAATGATGAATGTTTTAAATTGCAAGCGGCAATCTTGACGCCCTCCTATGCGCGTGTCTCCTCGGCGACGAACGTGTCAAGATTACCGCTTGAAATTTGAAACCTTTATAATTTCTTTTAATTTATCCGATTGAGCTAAAACGTTCCAGAAAACTTCTTTGAACCTTAGTCAACAACTTTCTCACTGGAAGTTTTCTGTTGCTTAAAATTCGCTCGATAAACGAACCGCTTGATTAAGCTTGAAATTTATGATTTTTGCAGTCTCAGATAGAAATTAACAATTTTTTTGTTTATTGAAGTATATTTAAGTTTTTATTTCTTAACTAGTTTCATAAGACCTAAAAACCTATAAATTTTTGCTAAAGGAATAAAAGATGCATCTTGAAATTCTCTGCAAGTATCAGTCCTGCAATTAACATTCGAAAGATTTTAAAAATTGACTTTCAGGAGAATACATCTCAGCCTGAATCCACGTGTATCCCCTTTTGATCAGGAGAGAATTAATTAGTAATAACATAGTTTCGGCGGAAACAGCTGGGAAAATCTTCGGCAGAAATTAAGTAATTACAGCATATTTCTAAATATTTTCTAAATATATTAAAATTAATTAAATCTGGCAACATCACATACGGGGCATGAACGGTGCGCCCGATTTGTATGTTTCAAGGAGTTTATTATTATTATTATATCATTACGCCAATTCTCTTTCTGGGTAAGCTTGACTCATTCTGTTCTAGCTGGGGATCAGGAAGTTCATATGAGAAAAATGAGAAAGGGAAGTGTACGAGGCGGTAACAGGGAGCGGGGATCTATAGATTTTTAGATTCATCTTCATTTCCTGTGTTGTTTATCTGAATAACACGTTTATTCTGAAACACAACTCCGACCCCGGATGCAGTCCAATCTGTTTAGCAAGCACCCCAGGCGAAAAGCTTCACAAAGTCATTATGTGAAGCTCTACACTCGGGCCCATTAGTATCCAAGATCTTTCGTTTCAGGCATCTTTCATTCCACTAACACTCTTCATCATGCATTTTTTATTAACTATTTGTCGCCACACTTTTCTATCCTAGCATACATCCTTAGCTTCCTTTTCATCCATACATTTTCTCATGCAAGCTCTTGTGTTTTTGTGGCTTTTTATTTCTTTTCGTTTTAGGGTCTCATTTACACATTCCCCCCTCTCTTCCCTCAAGTGTGCCTCTGGGTACGCTACTATTTACTGTACCTTATAGATATACATTTTTCGTCAATCGTTATTCTTTCATTCTCTAAACAAGCCCAAACCATCTCAACAAATTCATTTCATTCTTGTCAAGCAGTATCTCCTCCACAGTCTCTATACCACCACTAACTTTTTACTCTTATACTTTTCTCGGTTAAGTCCAGCTCTCGTAACCGTACAGCACAGTGGGTGCGAGTACAGAATTAACTATCGCTATTTTATCTTCATTTAATATATTTTTACTTCCTATAACGGACCTGCTGCTAACCTTCTTACCCTCGTTTATACGTCTATCTATCTCTCCATCTATCTTTCCGTCATTAGTAAATAGACTACCAAGTTACACAAGAACTCCAATATAAGGCCAGTTTCGGGGGTTGCCTCGCAGTGGCCGTGGCACTAAATTAGTCATTGGAAACGTAAACAGTCAGCGCCACATGAACCACTTCTGTTGGATTTTTCTCCCGCTTTTTGTCGCTCCATCCTATGTTAGCGCATGGAACGCAGCTACGCGTTTGCTTTTGCGTTCGAGTATAACTGGGCCCTTATCGCTCGCTGTACTGGTGGCGACGCATTGTTGACACTGCTTGTGCGCTGAGAAACTGCGTGGGCCAGCAGTTCTAGGAAGAACTAAAACTACACTGTAAAAAAAATTTAATTGTAAAGACCGATCACTTGTAATTTAACTTGTCGTAATTCATCAAATTTACCGTATTTCACGTGATAAAATTACAAATGGAATTTCTAATCACAATTGCATAATTATGTAATTTAACTTCCTCTATCAGTGTGATAAACATGAGTTTGATAATATTACAATCTTCGGTGAAATTACTACGTTGAACATTGGAAACTATTCGGGTCACCTCAAACGTGGTAAAATAATAATACCTATAAATTTATCCGTCGATTGTAAAATCACAAAATGGAGATCCACTGAGAAAAAGATCTGTTTGAATCGAATATATTATGTTTGAATCAAACACATTCTTTCTTTGTTATACAGTCAAACATACAAATGTTTGATTCAAACAAATTTTTTGGTTGACCATATATTTTTGATTTAAATATATTTTTTGTTTGAATGAAAGAAACTTCTTGTTTAAGTTGAAAATTTTGTTCTGTTAATTTAATTGCAGATTTTGTTCGATCTAAATAAATTTTAATTTTTACTTAAAAAAAAGGAATTTGTTGCTTTCAATACAATTATTTGCTTGTTCCAATATCAAAAGTTTTGTTAGAGCGGGTATTTCAAGAATGTGTGTTGAAAATTGTTGATCAAATCGCTGGGTAGGTCCGTAGTTTCGAGCAATTTTCGCAACACAAACACTTCCATTTCTCTTACAGATGTCCGAAGTTACGCGAAAATAAAACTGGCGTCGGTCTGGAGTTGGTGGAAAACTTACACTTTTCCAGCTCGCCCAATGAAACTTCCAAATTTTCGAGGCTTCGCTTAGGCTTTCTCTTACCGACCGCTTACACATTTCGAGCAAACACGCTGATACATTCAACGATTCACCACCATTTTGAATGTCTAAAGCTAAGTGGCGCTGCAGTGCCCCGAAACTAACGCGGATGAACGAAGAACTATTATTTGTTTGAATCAAATAAATACGTTCTTTAATTTAAGTATAAGACGTTTAAACAAAATTTTTGTTTGACTTAATGAAATTGTTTATTTGAATCAAATAAATCGTATCAAACGAATAATTTGTTTTATTAAATGAATTGCTATATCTTCCATATATTGAAATTAAATAAATGTTTTGTCAATTGAAATAAAGAAGATGTGTTGAATCAAAAAGATGTATTTAAACAACTCTTTTTGTTTGAATAAAAAAAATCGTTTTCTCAGTGTCAATTCAACAAGTGCACTGTCATTTGACAACATGATAGTAAGGTTATGTGTGTATAGTGGTACAATTACATGCGAAATGTCATATAAGGCAACTTTGTGATTTCCGATTTGTGCGCTGGACGCACAACAATTGTGATTGCAAAAAAGCAGAATTGGGATGCAAATCAACGTTTTTACCGTTCTTTTCCTGTTTGAGACAGTGTATGATAAAAACGTTAATATATTATTTATCATATTTTAAAACGTTCGTGAAACTTGCAATGTTTATTTCGAATAAAAATTTCGCTCTTCAAAGTGTTATTCGTGCATAATGCAAACGTTCATACATTTTTAAATATATTTAAATTGTCCACGAAGTATGAGCGCAACTTGCGATATTTATTTCCACACTGAGAAAACGATTTTTTTTATTCAAACAAAAAGAGTTGTTTAAATACATTTTTTTGATTCAACACATCTTCTTTATTTCAATTAACAAAACATTTATTTAATTTCAATGTATAACGTAACTTCGGACATCTGTAAGAGAAATGGAAGTGTTTGTGTTGCGAAAATTGCTCGAAACTACGGACCTACCCAGCGATTTGATCAAAAATTTTTAACACACATTCTTGAAATACCCGCTCTAACAAAACTTTTGATATTGGAACAAGCAAATAATTGTATTGAAAGCAACAAATTCCTTTTTTAAAGTAAAAATTAAAATTTATTTAGATCGAACAAAATCTGCAATTAAATTAACAGAACTAAATTTTTAACTTAAACAAGAAATTTCTTTCATTCAAACAAAAAATATATTTAAATCAAAAATATATGGTCAACCAAAAAATTTGTTTGAATCAAACTTTTGTATGTTTGACTGTATGACAAAGAAAGAATGTGTTTGATTCAAACATAATATATTCGATTCAAACAGATCTTTTTCTCAGTGCAATACAAAATTCGTTCTTGAAAGTGTTGAAGATAAAATTTATTACTTCCATCATGATTCCAATTACTCATTTTTTACAAACGAAAATTATTAATTTCTTACAAAAAAAAAACGCATTTTACGAGTAGGGTTATATCACAAGCCGAATTTATTTTCACACATTTTTAGGTTACTTTACAAACAAACTGCGATTTGGCAGCTGGTTGTGATATCACAAGCCTTTTGTAATTTTAATGATCTGCATTCAATTTACAAAAAACACGTAGATTTACTACGTTGTAGGTGACCCGAAAAGTTTCCAATGTTCAACGTGGTAATAATACATTCACTTTTTTCAGTGCAAATCTGTTGGCCTCATATTGGAGTTCTTGTGTATATGTACTTATCAACTTGTTCTATGCTCTCATCAGATGAGGCAATGTTGAATACTGTTTCTCATCCTCTCCTTCAAACACTATAATTTTGGTTTTATTTACGTTAATTTTAAGGCTTATGTTCCTCATGCTAGTATTCAGTCTGCTCAGCATTTTTTACAAACCCTCGATTGACTCTTCCATAACCTTCTCATCTGCAAACGCTAACCCACGCATCTTCACTGTCCCGAAATGCATTTTCCAGTCATCTGGAACTTCACCCATCTCGATATATTCGGCACAAGATTTAAGGGGATTTATTAGAATCAAAAAGCGGGATGCAAGTTTCCAACCGCACGGTACCGTGCAGAAATTTCGCCGTGGCCCCCACCGGGCCCAGACTCGCTCATATCGGGCCCTGATGGGGAAATCGAGTCAGGGCCAGACTCATCATGAAACACGTGGCCGCCTTGGAGCCATGTCTAGGGGCCCGGTCAAATGCCCGATCTGTCCCCGGTCTGGCCCCTATTAATTACCCGAGTCTAGCCACATTATTTACTTTTTTATAAGGAATTAAAACCCTTCAAAATAATTATAACCCAATATTAAATGAAAAGCCAAATTAATAGAATTGAGCTTTATTTTGAATACACCTTAAAAATAATGAAAAATGTTTATTTGGACCTCTGCTTCCGAATAGGGGCCGTACTTAAATTACGTAACGGAGTATAGGCCCTCATTGAGACCCCCTCCCCCGTCCTGTAACAAACTGTAACAAAATATTTCTACCCTCCCCCCCTACCTAAATTTTAGTTTCCGAGAATGTTTTACTATAGTTATTGCTATTAGAATTAGGCAGGGGGCTCGAGAACTTCATTTACAAAATTCCCTTATCTTTCCTTATCTAATTTTTCATTTTTCTTTATCATTAATATTCAAATACCAGAATTTTAATCTTGAAATACTTTCAACCTAGAAGCTTTTATAAACGGAATAAAACAGTGTTTCAGATACAAATTAAGAATTTTGAAATTTATTATTTTATTTTAAACAGAAAAATGTCTTTTCTGCCATAAAAATTTTCAACAAAATAATGAAATTTTCAGCAAAGAAGAACATTTTTTAACCAAAAAGTTGTATTTTCATTAAAAAGAAAAGAAATTTCTACCAAAGCGGATTTTTTAAGATTAGGATTAGGATTTTAGGATTAAAAAGAAAACAAAATTTTAAAAAATAGTTGAATTTTCATCCAGAAATGATTCCAGTTGACTTTTCAAGATCAAAATATTAATTTTTAAACAAAAAATAAGTTTGAACGAACAAAATTGAATTTTCCATCCAAAAAGACGAATTTTTCAACCAAAAGAGATGAATTTTCAACGGAATAGTTTTATTTCCAAACGAACAGTTGCATTTTTATACAAAAAAGATGAAATTTCTCTAAAACAGATGAATTTTTGATTAAAAAAAAAAAAAGTTGAATTTTCATCCAGAAAAGCTTTCAGTTCATTTTTTAACACCAAAATATGAATTTTAAACAAATAGAAAATTTGCTACAAAACAGTTACATTTCCAACAAAACAGCACAATTTTCAACCATAATGTATGACTTTTTAACAAAATTTTAGAATTTTAAAACTAACAGTTCCATTTTTATCCAAGAAAGACGTAATTTCTGCTAAAGCAGGTGAATTTTGAAATCAGAAAGACACATTTTTGAGAAAGTGTTGAATTTTCAACCAAACAGTTGCGTTTTTGTCCAAGAAAAATGAAAATTCTACTAAAATAGGTGAATATTTCAATCAAAAAGACGAATTTTCAAAAAAAGAATTGAATTTTCATTCGAAAGGATTTCAATAGACTTTTTTACAGAAGAATAGAAATTTTAAACAAAAAGTAAATTTTCTAGGAAATATTTGAATTTTTAACAAAACAACAGAATTTCCAACCAAAAGTATGACTTTAACAAAATAGTTTTATTTTCAACCAAACAGTTGCATTTTTATCCAAGATGAAATTTCTCTTAAAACAGATGAATTATTAATTAAAAAAAAGTTTTTTTTTAATACTTGAATTTTCATCCAGAAAAGATTTCAGTTTTCTTCTCAACACCAAAATGTTAAATTTAACCACAAAGTAAATTTTCTACAAAATAGTTAAATTTTCAATGAAACAGCAGAATTTTTAAGCAAAAAGTATGACTTTTCAACAAAATTGTTGAATTTCAAACCAAACAGTTGCATTGCTAACCAAAAAAGATGTAATTTCTGCTAAAGCAGGTGAATTTTTAAATCAGAAAAGCAAATTTCCAAAAAAGAGATGAATTTTCAACAGAACAGTTGCATTTTTATTCAAGAAAGATGAAACATTTCTTTTAAAATAGATGCATTAAAAAAAACTTTAAAAAAATAACTGAATTTTTAACCAAAAAGTATGACTTTTTAACAAAATTGTTAAATTTCAACCAAACAGTTGCATTGTCCGAGAAAAATGAAAATTCTACTGAAACAGGTGAATTTTTAAATCAAAAAGACAAATTTAAAAAAAAAATAGTTGCATTTTCATCCAAAAGGATTTCAATAGACTTCTCTACAGAAAAATACAAATCTTAAACAAAAAGTAAATTTTCTGGAAAATAGTTGAATTTTCAACAGAACAGTTGCAATATTTCTACTAAAAAAAGATGCATTTTTAAATTAAAAAGACAAGTTTTCAGAAAAAATATTTTTCATTCAAAAGATATTTCAGTTGACTTATCAGCAACAAAATATGAATTTTAAACAAAAGGTTAATATTATACAAAAACAGTTGAATTTTTAACACAAAAAGAAGAATTTTCCTACCGTAACAAATCGTAACAAAATGTCTAGACTCCACCCCCCCCCCCCCCCTTGAGCTGTTACGTAATTTAAGTACAGTCCCTTACCGTCCCAGTCTTTTGCATTTCAGAAGACGGTGCTTATGTGGGACAGCATTTCCTCTTCACGATTCACATCATCATTAATTTCTTCCTCATCATCTGCATCAACATCAACATCTGAAACTGTTTTGCATTATTAATACAATCTGATCTCAAAATTACATTTCCACATTTTAATCCACAAATAATCCCCCTTATGCTGCCACGGGAGCGATAACATGCATAACTTCAAACGTAGAATTCAAAATATAACCTCCAAATTGCAACTACTTGTTTTACAAAAAAGCGCTACCGAGCGAAGAAATATCCAATAATAATTTTTTTGACTAAAATGAGGAAATCGAATATTTAGGTTAGAACTTGGATCCAGTACAATACAATTAAATATGCCATGCAATTTAATAATACCATAAAAAAAATATAATACCATAAAAGACTTACCTTCGTTGCTTTCGTTTTCATCGCGTAAATACGGAATTTTGCTGATGGCACGATGCTTGCGAACTCGCGGTGTGCTCCTCAATTTTGGCATTTATTATTAATGTGTTAAAAATATATTATACGGACGATCACTCTCAGCACATTTGCAACACAACACCATGAAGGAAAACAAAAATTAAGGTTATGTTCGTGGTTATATTACATCTAGTGCATATGGGTCAAGATGGCGCTGCGAAGAGCCCATATGACGTCACATTTCATAGCCCGGTCTGGTACGAGTCAGGGCCACAGAATTCTTCCTATCGGGACCAGATAGTACACATCGGATCAGGCCCTAGTCGGTAATCGGTAATATATATGGCGATTTCTGCACGGGGTTGGATATTTTTGTCTGATTTTGTGCATACGTCATCTAAATATTATTCTGTTTTGCTGACAAGAGTCGGTTTTTCACAAAAATGTTTCTATTTTGTTTAATAATCAAAAGGTAAGTACAACAACACTGTTCCTCTCAAATTCTACAAAGATTGGTAGCTCTAAAAAAGTATCCAGAGGTGAAACCATCATCTCCAACTGTACCGTCTGCCGCGTAAGATCATCCGCGGCTAGAGACCTGACTCCAAGGAACAGTGTTGCCCGATGTTGTCTCGCGTAAATTTCCCGCTCTTGCTTACCTTCTAGGACAGAAGGAGCAGAAGCGGATGACGTACACGTTCCAGATGCTTCGAGATTGGTTGCTTCAAGGAACCATGATCGTAACTTCCGGAGCCTACAAATTCCCTCATAGAAAAAATATTCATATATAATAATAAAAATATAAATAAAAATGAATAAAAACTAAATAAATACAAAATAAAATGAAAAATAAAATAATAATATTATTGCACTTGACTGCAACCCAGTCCGTGAATGATGGGGTAAAAACCAGGCTTTGCCCAATATGTCAAGGCCCACGCTCTTATCAGATCACTTGATTGCATTAAAATAATGCTTCCGCGACTGATAATATATACCGGGATAGCCCCGTGCATACTACTAAAAAAAATCAAACTCTAACCAAAAATGCCTCGATATATTGGACTGTAAACATCTTAAGCCTGAGACATTATTTTTATAAAAATAATAATATAAGGTGTGTCACTGAAATTCATGAGAATGTATTCAAATTCAACATATTCAATCAAATTCAAAGGATTTTATTGAAATTAATGGACAGATGCGATTAAAATTCGAGGGATTTCATAAAACTTTAATCGATTTATTCAAAATTGAAGTGATTTGATCAATAGTATAATACATCACAAGTAGGGTTAGTCACGTCTTTACAGCGGGAAGGTCAATGTTCGCAGGACGAGTAGTAAAGCAATGTCCTTCGGCCATGGTTTGTCCGGTCGTCCTGCGAACATTGAAATCCCTTCAAATCTTTTATAATATTCGTAAATATCCTTAAAAATTCCGTTAAATCATTTGAAATACTACGATATCATTTTTAATTCCTTACACCCCCTCAAAATCCCTAAAATTCCGTCGTAGTCCTTGGGTATCTCTTGAATTCTGATTAAACTCCTTGAAGTTCCTTAAAATCTTGTGCCATTCCTTGAAAAATAAAGATTCTTTCTGAGATTGTGCTAGATAATAATTTCTTCAAACACTTGAAATCTTTAAAAATCACTTGAAATCTGTGAAACCACTAGTAATTATTTGGATTTTAAAATACCCTAAAACTTTTGTCATATCCTGAAATCTTTTGAAATCCTTTGAAATATCATGAAATCCCTAAAAATCTTCGCAAATTTCGTTAAATTCCATAAGGCTTTTGCAATTTAATCACATACTTTGTAATCTTTTGAGATGCTTTAAAATCCCTTGAAATCCTTTCAAATCTTTTGAAATCCCTTGAAACCTTTTTAAATCTCGTTTACAGAAAAAATAATTTATATATTTCTGATATATTCAGTAAAAATATAAAATCCTACATAGGAAGGGGGGGGGGGGTCACATAAATCTTACGAATCCTCACAATAGGGGGTGTAAAATTGTAAAAATAATCCTTACGTAAATAATGGATATTCCCTTAGAATTCAAGTAATTTCATTGTTTTCCTTCGACTTCACTAATCACTATAATATCTCACTGAATTTCATGAGATTTCATCAGAGTTTAATTGGGTTTGATACAAGAATTTAATACGGATTTCAAAATGGTCCTAAATTATTGGTAATACACCTACAAACTGTTCAACCCCTCAAATAATACAGAATCAGAATCCCGTATGTCTCTAAAAAAGGTCATATTATCTCAGTGTATTTTTGAATAGCGTATGTCTTCGCCTTAGCCGGTGGGTTATTTTAATGAGCCATCGCGATCGCGAGATGGGTGAGCCCGAGCCCGAGCGAGGCGAGGCCTGCACGTCCAGTCAGGTCCAGAAAGAAAACCAGAAACCCGAAACGGTACCTACAATTCCTAACCGGAGCATGCGACAGGTGGATGACGCGACCAATAGTTGACTCTTTTTCTCTCCTCCTCTTTCTTCACCATATGTTCCTCCTCTTTCTCTCTTTATTGTTTCTTCTCCTTTCGTCTCACACGGTGTCTCTCATCTTTCGCGCGCCTCTTTGTTGGACTAACGTGTCAAGTCTTATTTTCAAAGTGGCCGTACATGCGTGCTAATCTTCAATAGGTCAAGAAGCTTATAGGGAATCTGGTTCTCGTTTTATCATTCAACAGTATGTGTGTGAATATACCCCCTTTTTCTTCATTTATGTGCTTTACTTATATTTTTATATTCAAAGGTCAATATAGAGTATATACCTACAACGTTTTTTAGGAACTTATATCTTCTTTTTTACAATATAGAGGGTGTAATTTCTTACCCTTGTATTACCCTTATATTGTAAACACAAAGAAATAAGATCACAAAAAAAGTTTATATTGATCTTTGAATGAGAAAATTAGTAAAGTATATAAATGAAGGAAAAGGAGAAGTATATTCACACACATAATGTAGAATGATAAAGTGAGATCAAGATTATAAAATTCAATAATTCATTTCTTGGGGGCTTTGGACACCTACTATTAGCAAAAAAAACTTCTATCTACATCGCTGACATGGACGCGAAGAACTTTGGCTGAAAATTTAAAAAAATGTTTGGAATGACCCTTGTAATGTTGTCGCTTATTCCCTTTTGTATTATTATATATATTTTTATATATATATATATATATATATATATATATATATATAATTATATATGAAATCGTATGAGCGAATTGGGACACTAAATGGGATAGGAACCTTTGTGAGAACCCATACGTATGTATTTATAATATAATAAAATAACCCATAGAATAAAATAAAAATATATAATTATAAAAAAATATATAAGATAATAAATATAACCCATAAATATCGATTCCTGTATGTGGAAACCAATGAATTGCTCCTACATGAAATCCCACGTATAGGATTTTAATTTTTACAATCTCATCGTAATGAGAAGGTATTGATTTCATGTGAAAAATTACTTTCGTGGATTCCATCAAATGTTCACGTTTTAAGTCTCCCTAAGTCAGAAAAAATAGTTTTTACGTCGGTGTCTGTCTGTCGTTGTCGTCGTCTGTACACCGGATAACTATTGAAAGACTAATCGGATTGGATTGTGCTTTGGCAGTTTGGCATACAGTTTTAGGGCCCTAAAAGAAAGATCTTTTTCGTTAACCAGCTATTTCAGATAGAAATTCAATAAGTTTTAGAGCATTTTCAAAATTTTTCAGGCCATTTTTTTCAAAATTCAGAAATTCCATGGACGGCTATCCATTGTACTCAAAAATTCAAACAATTTATCCGCACGACTTTTTCGATAAAAAATAAATGGTCAGAGTTAGAACATTTCCACCCCCCCCCCCCACCCGCTCCCAAAAATAAAATTAACATTTTAAGCGAAAAAGAGCACAATATGAAAAAAAATTAAGAGACAAAAAACGTTCCCTTTTGGAAGCCCTACAAGAACGTCATGACAACTTTTTGAATTTTCTTGAGAAAATCGAAAATTCAAATTTTGATCGCACAAAAAATAATGAATTATTGCATTCTCATCATAATTAGAAGATATTGATTTCATGTGAAAAATTACTTTCGTGGATTTCATCAATTATTACAAGTAAACAAGTTGAATTTGTGTGAAAAAGTCTAGAGATTAATGGCAAATAAGGAACGAATATTAAAATAATCATGAAAAATAAAATTTGTTCTTCATTTTGCTATATCCGAATGAGCAGCTTGGAACCGAGATACAAATATTAATATAGTATATTTGAAGGTTGACCCAGAAACCTATTCCATGAGAACGGTATTAAAATCCGAACCCAAAAGAACAAATATCAAGGTCTATGGCTTAATGTCTCTGTTTGTTAAATTTTTTAAGAATAAAATTAGAAACGCAATATTATCAAGTCAATGTGTGCAAAAATTCTATTAACTTTTCGAATATTTCTTTTTTAAATAACTGATCTTTGGATTCATAATGTTTCAGAGGCTTTTTGTTCAAAAATAGAATTTTTACACACATTGACTTGATAATATTGTGTTTCTAATTTTCTTCTCAAAAAATATAGTATATTATTATTATTATTATTATTATTATTATAATACCATTAAGCCTTTTCCCTTCCGGGGTAGGCGTGACTTGTTCGGTTGGAAGGTAGTGAAATAGGTATATAGGTATGAGGTTGATCGGTATATGGGTATAGGGTGGATGGGTATGTCGGTGTTATGTATAGATGTTTTAGATTGATCTGGAGTTCTCGTGTTATTTATATAAATGACACGCTCACTCCGCAACACTGCTCCGACCCAGGTTGCTGATCAATCTCTCTAGCGATCACCCCAAATGAGGAGCCTCACAAAATTATTATATATGGTTCCCCACTTGGGCCCATTAGTATCCAAGGTCTTTGTTTCAGGCATCATTCACTCTATTGTCAATCTGTTTATAAACTATTTGTCGCCACATATTTCTGTCCTGGCATACTACTCTAGCTTCATTCACGTCCATGCATTTTTTCATGCAGGCTCTTGTATTTCTATGGCTTCTTATGTCTCTTCGTATTAGTGTCTCATTCACAGATTCTAACCATTCTTTCGGCGGTCTACCTCTGGGCAATTTGCCATTTAGTTTACCTTTATACACTTGCTTAGTCAGTCGTTCATCTTTCATTCTTTCAAGATGTCCGAACCACCTTAGCTGATTTCTTTCCCATATGTCAACTAGTGTCTCCCCTGTACCACATTCTTTGAGGATTGTCTCGTTTCTTACTTTGTCCATCAGTGTTTTCCCGCATATTATACGCAGAGGTTTCATGCCGATCGCGTTGATTTCACTCCTGTCCTTTTCTTGACAGGTCCATGTCTCGCTACCGTATAGTACAGTCGGTACGAAAATAGAGTTATGTATGGCCATTTTAGCTTTTTTTGATATGTTTTTATTTGTGAGGATGGACCTTGCTCTACCGATAACCTGCTTACCCTTATTTATGCGCCTACTATCCGTCCAAAAAGTTTAGGCACCGCGATTTTGGTACAGATTTTCCTGAAAATCTCAGCGGAAAAAAAGTCTAAAAATATGGGACCACATGCATGTTGTAGCTGAAGGTTTTGTCAATCCAGATACGTAGTTTCAAAATTTTGAGATGAATAGCAATTATTTCTGGGCGAGTGAAAGATGAAAAAGCGTAATTATCCCATCACCATTTCAGAATACTCAACTTTGAATGGCTGCAAATCAGTGAAAAAAAGTATGAAAAATCTGCAAAAAATATATGTGTTTTGTTGATCCTTTCTATGCTCAATGGTGATATTTAGAGTTGGAAATATTCATTTGTTAATAAGTGATTGTCAAAAAAGTGGAGAGGT
>CAKNXH010002432.1:97683-116899 GCA_932178445.1 Andricus quercusramuli
CCACCATACGACAAATACTGCTTAGTTAGGACATGATTTCGATTCGCAAAATAAATCTCGCGCATACAGGTGATAGTTGGGAGTACAATCTAAACATGAATAATACAAACAATAAAGTAGCCTCGGAATGGACTGAAACTCGGATTGACCAAAGGCATGCACACGGTAAACGTAAAGGTCGTGTTTCGGGCGATGAATGGAGACTGGGTGTTTGGAATGCTAGAGGAGTGAATGATCTTAAGATAAGAGAACTACGAGAAACTATGCACACAAGGAAACTAGATATTCTCTGTGTACCTGAGACGAAGAAAAAAGGTTGCGAATTTAGAAACATAGAAAATGGGGTGTTGGAAGGCGGTTGTGAAATATGGTCAGGAGTAGATAGTGAATCACATCGTAGTCAGGGGGTCGGTTTAATTATGAATGAAAAAGCAAGTCAACATCTCATAGATCATGATTTTGTATCACCCAGATTGCTATGGGCTAGAATGAAGGTAGGAATCAGAAGATTATTTATCATAGCGTGCTACGCACCAGTTGATAGCGATTCGAGGGAAGTTAAGGACGCCTTCTGGGACACTTTAAATGATACAATAAGTACTTGCGATCAAGGTGAAAGAATAATCTTGTTAGGAGATATGAACGGATGGGTCGGCGTCCAGCGTCAGGATACAGATACAGGAGGGGTGCTAGGTAATTTTGGGGACACAACAAGAAAAAATTATAACGGGGAAAAATTAGTTAGCTTATGCTTAGAAAAGAGCCTATTCATTACAAATACTTGGTTTAGACATAAAATGATCCACATGTACACCTGGTGTAAAGGAAATAGCCGCAGTATAATTGACTTCGTTATTGCAGATGAAAGACTAAGAGAACTAGTTACAGATACAAGAGTCATGAGGGGGGCCGAATGCAATACTGATCATTACCTTTTAGTCTGCAAAATAAACTTAGGGCGGGGATGGAGAACAAAGAAAACAAAGAAAACGAAACAAACACGAATAAAAATTGAAAATTTACAGAGACAAGAAGTGGAAACAGAGTTCCAAAAGAGGTTAACTGAACGCATAGATAGGGCAACGTGGGAAGCGCTTATAAGCAATAAAGATGTAGAGGGCGCGTGGACTTTATTACGGGATATCATTGTTAAAACTGCGACCGAAATATGTGGTACGGCATTTGTAGGAAGAAAATCTGGTGATGCATGGTGGAATGAGGAAATTGCGGCAGCCCAAAAAGAAAAGAAAAAAGCGCGCAATAGAACGCTGAACATGACAGGTCTTAGCGATGAGGAGAAAACTAGACTTAAAAATGATTACAGACACAAAAATAGGAAAGTTAAACGACTAGTCAAAGAGAGTAAAGAGAAAATCAGAACAGAAGAAGAGAACAAAATAAAAAACTGCTTTGAAGGAATTATGAAACTATTATATAAACAGTTGAAGGAAAGTAAAAGTACAGAGTTTGCTAGCATGAGAAACAGTAAAGGCGAAATGCTATATGATATAGACGGGATAGTAGACGCTTTAAAAGATTCTTTTAAAGAACTATTAGGAGGTGAAGATATAGGGCAACAAAACTGCGACATAGAACATAATGCACTAGAAAACCCAATTGAAAAAGTCTGTGTCACTGAGGTCAGAGATATAATTAAGAACTTGAAAAACGGTAAGGCTGCGGGTATAGACAATATTAGCGCTGAAATGCTTAAATACGGTGGTGAGTACATACCTCACAGGTTGTGCGAATTAATAAATTTATGTATCGAAACGGGAGAAGTCCCAGACGATTGGAGAAAAGCGATTATCGTACCAATATACAAAAGAAAAGGAGATAAAAGCAACTGCAGTAATTACAGAGGTATCAGCCTACTAAGTACCGTAAGTAAAATATACTCAAAAATACTTATCCGTAGGGTAATGGAAATTACAGAAGAGAAGATATGGGAAGTCCAATGTGGATTTATGCCAGGAAGGTCATGTACAGATCAGATATTTAGCCTAAGACAGATCACAGAAAAGAGCTTGAGAGTAGGAAAGAAAGTTTTCTGTGCATTTATTGATCTAGAAAAAGCATTCGACAAGGTAAATAGAACTAAACTTTGGGAAATCCTTAAAGAGTATGGAGTAAATGGAGGGCTCCTACAAGCAATAAAAACAATTTATACAGGCAGTAAAGCGAGTGTAAGGGTAAATGGGAAACTGAGCGACTGGTTCGATATTATGCAAGGGGTGAAGCAAGGATGCGTTATGTCCTCGTGGCTATTTATCATATTCATGGATAAATGTCTAAGAACTGCCCTCTTCGACGAAGAAGGTGTAAATCTCGAAACCGTCAAGGTACGTGGGTTAGCTTTCGCAGATGACAAGATTCTTATGGCAGAATCAATCGAGGACTTGCAAAGAATGTTGAATAAACTAAATACAAGCATGGAGAACATGGGCCTCAAAATTAACGTGAATAAAACGAAAATCATGGTGTTTGAGGGAAAAAGCGAGAAAACAATGTGCAACATTGTCCTAAATGGTGAGGGATTAGAACAAGTTGACAAGTACGTATATCTGGGTAGCCTATTCACTAGCGACGGAAAAATAGATGGGGAGTTAGATAGGCGCATAAATAAGGGTAAGCAGGTTATCGGTAGAGCAGGATCCATCCTCAGAAATAAAAACATATCAAAAAAAGCTAAAATGGCCATACATAACTCTATCTTCGTACCAACTGTACTATACGGTAGCGAGACATGGACCTGTCAAGAAAAGGACAGGAGCAAAATCAACGCGATCGGCATGAAACCTCTCCGCATAATATGCGGGAAAACACTGATGGACAAAGTCAGAAATGAGACAATCCTCAAAGAATGTGGTACACAAGAGACACTAGTTGACATATGGGAAAGAAATCAGCTAAGGTGGTTCGGACATCTTGAAAGAATGAAAGATGAACGACTGACGAAGCAAGTGTATAAAGGTAAAGTAAATGGTAGAATGCCCAGAGGTAGACCGCCGAAAGAATGGTCAGAATCTGTGAATGAGACATTAATCCGAAGAGACGTAAGAAGCCATAGGAACAGAAGAGCTTGCGTGAAGAAATGCATGGACGTGAAGGAAGCTAGAGTAGTATGCCAGGACAGAAATGTGTGGCGACAAATAGTTTGTAAACAGAGTGACAATAGTGTGAATGGCGCCTGAAACAGAGACTTTGGATACTAATGGGCCCAAGTGGGGAACCATACATAACAATTTTGTGAGGTTCCTCACTTGGGGTGATCGCTAGAGAGATTGATCAGCAACCTGGGTCGGAGCAGTGTTGCGGAATGAACGTGTCATCTAAATAAATGACACGAGAATTCCAGATCGATCTAAAACACCTATCCCTAACACCTATAAAACTCCTATATACCTTATGCCCATATACCAACCTATTCTATACCTATTCACCTGTTTACTATTCCCCAACCGAGCAAGTCACGCCTACCCCGAAAGGGAAATGGCTTAATGGTATAATAATAATAATAATAATTGTAATTACATATATAGATAACTATCCATAAGACCCAAATGCCAATAGAAAAATCCTTCTGAAAAACTCCAAAGGAATATTCACGGAATTTCCGTTTCATTCCTCAAGACATTACAAATTCAAAGTCAAATAAGGGAGTGACAAATGAACGAAAAAGTAAAAGAAAAATTAAAATGATGAAATGATGAAAGAAAAAGGAGAAGCAGAGCTTAGAGACTGCAAGTGTACAGAATAGAAATAAAGTACAAAGATAACAAAAACGAAGAACGAAAATTTCGCGAATTACAATCATGAAATGACACCTCGAAAATTTTGAATTTAAATAAAAAAGAAGTGAATATTTAATAGAGGACGAAATAATATAAGCTGTTCAAACAATTAGAACATTAAAGGTAAGTAACTGATATGAGTCAAATAAAGAGGCAAATCGACCCTAGGTAACTAGGAATTTTTACATTCTCATCATAGAAGGTGTTAGATTTGTGTAAAATCTTACCCGCCCAGTTTTTGTTAAATTTCCACGTTTTGAGACCCTCTGAATCCGAAAAAACAGGTTTTTACTCTTTGTGAGCACTCTTGAAAAAGTTAATCTATTAGATTGGCCTTTTTTCGATAAAAAGAAAATTATCAGAGTCGTGATAACAAAAACGTTTATTTTTTAAAGCCCTATATACAAGATTATCATAACAACTTTTCAAATTTTCTTGAAAAATCGAAATTTTAAATTTTGATTCTACTAAAAATAATGAAAAATAAAAAATTTCATTTAAACGTGAAGATCACTTTTTGATAGGACGCGCAGTTTTTGTTTTACTCATAGAAAACACAATAAAAGTATGAAAAAATTAAAATTTTGAACAAACAACACAAGCTAAGAAAAAAATAGTCAAAATCTGATCACCGGAAGAAAGGCTACTTTGTTATCAACAGTTCTTTGATAGGAGAGGTAGTTCTTATTTTAAGCGTGAAAAATAACATTAAAAATAAAAAAAATTTTGGAAAAACGACGCAAAAAACTACGAGAAAGATAAATTCGCGGTAAGAAGAGAAGAGTAGAGAAAAATTAATATTTTCAGATATAAACGAAAGAGTGAGCATTATTTAATTTTTTTTGAATGTGCTAATTTTCCATCGGGAGAAGTGCCCAACAAAAGAATAGCTTTATCTTCGAAACCAATTTAATTCTTTCTAATCCGTCCACAAAATGTGTGCGCTTACATGGTTTCTATATTCCTCCGTGTGCAACATAAGTTTGGAAATTTCAATTTTTTTTGTCATAGTTATTTTTAATTCCATTCTGACATGCTTCATTTTTGATTATTTTAAATCCTTCTAATCTGTCCTCAAAATATCTGCACTTGCATAGTTTCTATTCGTTTTTCTGTGATAAAAGTCTGGAAATTTCAATTTTTTTGTCTACCATAACGGTGGAGTGATTTTAATAATAATATTTTATATTGTCTTAACGTTTCATCCTTTATCTATACAGTTTTCCGCTTACCACTTATTTTTGTATTTAACTTTGAATGTGTATGGTTTAGGTTAAATTTTTGCAAGTTGGCCACTAAACATCTCCTGTCTCCTCTCCTCTCCTAAACCCTAAGAACGATTTCAGATGTTTATCAGTCAAGTTGCAAAAGTGTAACCTAAACCAAAAATTCCAAGTAAAAAAAACAATGGTAAGCAGAAAATTAAAAAAATTTGGATTTCGACTATGCTGGACCAATATTACTACAATGTTATATAGATCGTTATTTTGACTTCGTATACTTTTTTGTATGGCTGTACAATCCATGCAAATTTGCACAGCAGTAGTGCGTGTTCCAAGACAGATTTCATATGAAATCAGTCGAAATATGTTTCTGTTCGATAGATTAATAAAAAAATTTTCATATAATTTACCCAAATACAATACTTATTTATTTAAAAAAATGCATTTATTTTAATTCACAGTTGCGCCTTAAAAGTTACATTATTCTATTGCTTTCTATTTTTTTGACATTTCTCCACTTTTTAATTCCTTCCAGTACGCTTCCATTAAATTTTTCTGAGTGGATTAAAATGACTAGCTTTTGCGTCTTCAAAGTGACATTATTCTCTTTCTTTCTATTCTTTCTTTTGCATTCCTCAATTTTTCTAATTCCTTCCAATACACTTTCATTACATTTCACCAAGTCGATTAAAAGAAATAGGTTTTGCTTTTTTTTCTACCCCGTGCAGAAATCGCCATATATATTACCGATTATCGACTAGGGCCTGATCCGATGTGTACTATCTGGTCCTGATAGGAAGAATTCTGTGGCCCTGACTCGTACCAGACCGGGCTATGTACTTTGACGTCGTATAGCCTCTTCGCAGCGCCATCTTAAGCCATATGCGCTAGATGTAATATAATCACGAACATAACCTTAATTAAAGGTTTTCCTTCGTGGCGTTGTGTTGCAAATGTTCTGGGAGTGTTCAAACGTATAATATATTCTAAACACATTAATAATAAATGCCAAAATTAAGGAGCACACCGCGTGTTCGCAAACATCGTGCCATCAGCAAAATTCCGTACTTACGCGATGAAAACGAAAGCAACTAAGGTAAGTCTTTTATGGTATTAAATTTTTTATGGTATTATTACATTTTGTGATATATTTAATTGTATTGTACTGGATCCAAGTTCTAACCTAAACATTCGATTTCCTCATTTTAGTCAAAAAAAATTATTATTTGATATTTTTTCGCTCGGTAGTGTTTTTTTGTAAAACAAGTAGTTGGAATTTTGAGGTTATATTTTGGATTCTACGGTTAAAGTTATGCATGTTATCGCTCCAGTGACGGGATAAGGGATAATATTTGTGGATTGAAATGAAGAAATGTAATTTTGACAAATTCAATGTAACCGAAGAGGAAGTGCTGTCCCACATGAGCACCCGGTAAGAAGCCTTGCATTAAAAAGTATTAGAAATTTTGAATCCCTAAGAATGCCTTTTCTGTCCTTGGTTTTTTAATCCTCATTAGGCGGTGAAAATAATAAGATTCCAATCCCTTTCAAAGCCGATCGGAGCTGCCAAACGTAACCTCAAATAAACTAAAAACACAATTTTCGTTTGAAGCATTAGAACGCGCTCCAAAAGCAAGAAATTTGCAAAATCTAGTAGGGTTATTCACAAGAATACATCTCTTTATCGTAAAATATTGGCTTTGTTCAAATATTATCAATGACAAAAATATAAAATGATGATAAAAAATTCTCAAAATTATTTTTCACCATAGCCATCTGTGTGGAAATTAATCCTGACATCGTAAAATGACCGATGCTATGTTTTAAAAAGCTCTTAACCTCATTATTATTCGAAAAACAGAAAATTCGAAAAAAAGATTAAAATTTTTCTATTTCTTGGTTGCTTCGCGGTATCCAAAATTATTCAGAAAAATATCATCGCCGCTGGGTACAGAAAGGGTTTTAATCTGAGAGATAACTTCTACTGTTGTGGAGATTCAAAACAGGAGGACAGAAAGGGGATCCAGAAGTATTCAATATTTGCTACGTTACCACTGGGTACATGAAATTTTCCAATACTTTTTGATGCAAGCCTTCTTACCGGGCAACGTCTTCTGGAATGCAAAAGACTGGGACGGTTATCGGAAGCAGAGGTCCAAATAACCATTTTGAATTTTTTTTTTTGGTGATTCAAACCAATCTATTTAGACTATTACAAATTCCACGAATAGGAAAAAGTAATAATCCAAAAAATGTTCACCATTTCTCCCTCTTTTTTCAATTGGTTATTCTTGTCTCTAATGAGCCGAAAAGTGAGGTAGTTTAGAAGCCTACTTTTTAATTTTGAATCTTTTTCATACTCATTTTGTAGAAAATTATTCATGATAAAGTGGATTTCTGTTTCGATCTTAATTTCACATTTTGAATTATTTTTAAGGTGTTGTTAAAATAAAGCTCAATCCTATAAATTCGGCTTTTCATTTAATATTCTGTTATAATTATTTTGAAGCATTTTAATTCCTACTAGAAAAGTAAATAATGTTGCTAGACTCGGGTAAATAATAGGGGCCAGACCGGGGACAGATCGGGCGTTTGATCGGGCCCCTAGACATGGCTCCGAGGTGGCTACGTGTTTCATGATGAGTCTGGCCCTGACTCGATTTCCACATCAGGGCCCGATATGAACGAGTCTGGGCCCGGTCGGGCCACGGCGAAATTTCTGCACGGGACTCGTTGGTGGAACTTTCAATGAAGGAAAATTCACGTATTAATGGGAATGCAGATTCTGCATTTTTTGAATTCCTCTGTTCTTACCAGATTTTACATGTTAAGAAATAATACATTCCTTGTTATAAAGTACAATTCTACACAGAATCTTTTACCATGTTTTTAGATAATTATATTTACTATGTAAGAATTGAGTTTTTCACTTTTTGGAACGTATTTTTCACTCTGCAATTAATATTTTCCAGTAATTTTCATGTGCATTTTAAATTAGCAAAAACTAGCTTTCTCTTTTTACCGTATGTGGCACTGTAACAAGTACAACGTTTTAAAAATCTATTTTTCTCCGTCCCAATGGGAAATTAGAGACTCGGGATTTTGGTATGATGCGTATTTTTAATTCAAATCGTAAAATTGTATTGTCAATAACTAAATTAATTTTTTGGAAAAACGACAAAAGTTGCAATAAAATGTCATTGAACAAAATTGTTTTTACATTTTCATCAGAGAAGGTATTAGATTTGTATCAAATCCCCCCCCCCCCCCCCCCTACACCCACCGTTTTTATCAAATGTCCACGTTTTGAGATCCTCCGAACCTGAAAACCAGGTTTTTCCGAATGTGTCTATCTGTATGTATGTCTTTCTGTGAGCACGATCACTTTCGAAAAAATAAAGCTATTATATAGAATTTTGGTACACTCTTTTAGTGTCGAAAACTGAAAGTCATGTTTGTTAGCCAGCTATTTTCGATAAAAATTCAAAAAGTTAGAGCATTTTCAAATTTTTTAAGACAATTTTTTCAGATTTCAAAATTCTAATATTACTCGGAAATTTAAACAATTTATCCTCACGATTTTCTTTGATAAAAGAAATGAGTTATAGCATCTTCAAAGTTGAAAAAAAACGTGAATCTTTTTGAAAGCCCTACAAGATTATCAAGGTAACTTTATGGATTTTCTTTAAAAATCGAAGAAACAGATTTTGATGGCACAAAAAATAATGAAAAATCAAATCTTCCATTTTGCGATCAAACTATGCAATATGCGCAAAAGAAGAGCAGACAAAAATTATGCACCCAAAAAGATCTACAAATTTCTTATTGAATACTTTTTGATAGAACGAGTGGGTTTCGTTTTATTGATTAAAAAGAGACACTAAAAATAAGAAAGTTAAAATTTTGAATAAACGACACAAGATACGAAGAAAATAAACAGACAAAAGTTATTCACCCAAAAAAGTGCTGCAAATTGTTTATTAGTCGCTTTTTGATAGGAAACGTAGTTTTTGTTTTAATTGTTAAAAATAACATGAACAATAAAAAAATGAAATTTTTGGAAAAAAACGCAGGATACAAAAAAAAATAGACAAAAGTTGTTTACCTTAGAAAGATCTATAAATTTGTTATGAATAATTTTTTATGGAAAGCATAGTTTTTGTTTTATTCATAAAAACTAACATTAAAAATGAAAAATAAAAATTTTGGGACAAACGAAACAAAAGTTACAAAATAACATAAAAGTTTGTTTCAAAATATTGTGAAAAGCGACACAAGGTAAGAAAAAAAAATAACAGACAAAAACTGTTCACCCAAAAAAGATATACAATTTTTTAAACAATAATTTTTTGGTACACGGAGAAAAAAATATGGCTATAATAGTAAGAACACCAGTAATGCCTTTGTCGCAGGTTTCATTCAATGCTTTTGAAGCCGTTATTCCTCGCAAAAATAGCTCGAACTTCGCCTTGCTATATTTGTAATGAACTCACTCTATTAGAGTATGAGTACTCTTACAAAACAGATATTAGGCCACGCCTACTTACGAACCTAGCTTCACAGCAAGCACCGGTACGCGTGGCCTAACATCGCTTTTGCAAGAGTACTCATACTCTAAGAGGATGGGTTTTCTTACAACCGTAGTAAGGCAAAGTTTCTTTTATGGTATGAGCCATTTAATGCTAAAATTGTCTAACCTGATGCCAATATTGGTAGGAATTCATACCAATTTCGTACATGAAGTTCCGTGCTGTAATATTAACAGCTCAGCCTACTATAACAGTGCGAGTTTTTTCTCCGTATAGGATGCGTATGTTTTCTTCAAATCGTAAAAAATAACATTTAAAATAAAGTGAATTTTTCGGAAAAATGACACAAGGTGCAATAAAATGTTTATTAACAAATTTTTTTTTTTATAGGATTCACACTTTTTTGAGTTATAAAAACAAGACAATAAAAACACATTTGTTTCATTATCAAATCATATTATTAACTGTAATAATATAAAATTATTACATTTTTTAGGGCAGCTGAGAATAATAATTAATACTGAATAAAGAAAAAATATTATAGTTATCGTAAAAAATAAATAATATTTGTATTAATATATAATATATTATATATGTATACAAATATGTGTGTGAAAGGAATCAGTTAAGATGGTTCGGACATCTTGAAAGAATGAAAGATGAACGACTGACCAAACAAGTGTATAAAGGTAAAGTAAATGGCAGAATGCCCAGAGGTAGACCGCCGAAAGAATGGTTAGAATCTGTAAATGAGACAATAAACCGAAGAGACATAAGAAGCCATAGAAACACAAGAGCTTGCATGAAAAAATGCATGGACGTGAAGGAAGCTAGAATAGTATGCCAGGACAGAAAAGTGTGGCGACAAATAGTTTGTAAACAGAGTGACAATAGAGTGAATGACGCCTGAAACAAAGACCTTGGATACTAATGGGCCCAAGAGGAGAACCATACATAACAATTTTGTGAGGCTTCTCACTAGGGGTGATCGCTAGAGAGATTGATCAGCAACCTGGGTCGGAGCAGTGTTGCGGAATGAACGTGTCATTTAAATAAATAACACGAGAATTTCAGATCAATCTAAAATATCTATACCTAACACCTATATACCTATCTACCTTATACCCTTTACCGACCCACTTTATACCTACATACCAATTTACTTTTTTCCAACCGAGCAAGTCACGCCTACCCCGAAAGGGAAATGGCTTAATGGTATAATAATAATAATAATAATAAGAAGAAGAAATATTAGAATAAGCAGTACCAGGCCGAGGTACAGAAATAAATATAATATACATTGATATAATAGAGTTGAACTCAATGTTGAAAAGTTCGCACTTTGGAATAAATCGAGTGCGAAGCACGAGATACGTGATGATAATGTGTTCGTTAAAGCCGAAGGAGCTTTAACAAAAGAGAAATCTTAATCACCAAATGACAGTTGTCGATGACTTTGACATTTAATTTTAAAAGGAATGTGCACAAATGTGGAGGCAGTACAAAGACGCAATGAGAATGTGCTCGCGCATTGGGCAGATTTTTTTGACCACATTTGAATGATAATAAAATACTCTATCCGGCTTTAATTATATAATTTTGAGAAATGAAAAAATAATCCTAGTAGCCAGTCGTGATTTCGTTAGAAAATATGCACTCGATAAACAGGAAGATGGCTGTGTTCCCCTGACCCTAATAATTATCCTAATGGGAAACCTGGGTCTCTTCCTAGACATAGTCACGAAGACAGGTGAATTCTGGCGCACGGCAAGGCAGTCTTTTACTGAATTATACTGCAATCTTATCTTCAGTATTCTATCATTCCCCAGAACTTGGAAACCGTCTCCTGCCTTCTCTATCGATGCCATCTCAACTGCCGGGAAAACGTGGCCAAAATTCAACAAGATAAAAATCAACAGAAGCAGTCACTGAATCCGAAAAGCGTAAATTGAGCATAAGCACATTTTTTTTAATTGACCCTCGCATCACTGCAACGGTCCCCATTAAAAAGGGCTCCTCTCGTTTTTAATTAAAATAATTACTAATTAGTGCTCCTGATTCGCAATTTATTTTCCTTTTCTCAAAGATAATTTTCGGCAACGTGAGAAAAATTTATCAGTGGACAGGGGCCATAATTTTAAATTTAAATTCGGAAATAGGACAATCTATAAATGGAAGCCGTTCAGAATTTATAATTTTAAACCGAAGGTCTTCAGTTGAAAACGTTTAGGAAACAAAATTAGGTTTCTCGAGAGGATAACGAATTGCAATTTTAATGGACTTCTCATTTTAAGAATTCAAGGAATTCGAAAGTCTTAAAGGAAATTCAAGAATATTCCAAATAAAACATGCAATATTTATATATATTTTTTTAATTTCTCGAATTCTCTTTCATCCCATCTCATTCTTTCAAATTCCCTCGAATTCTTTTGAACTTACTTCACAGACATGTTAACCCGTGTTTCAAAGAACATAAAGTTTTCCATTGATTCAACATGAGAAAAAGGCACATTTTTGTTTATTTACAATTTAAACGTGATTATATGTTATAAACAACGCATGTCAGCATGGTCAGTTATTCGTTCAGATTTCGTCAAAGAATAAGAGATAGTACTTTAAAACATTTTTTCAGTTTTTGAATATCGTTATTCTTTACCAAAATCTCATTGTATTTATTAAAAGATATTTTATTCCAAATCAAAGAACGCCTACATTGATGTTCAATTCAGAAGAATTTAGAGTTATTCGTTGAAATTTTTATATAAATTTAATTACTTTAGAGAATATTCATAATTATATATTTTGTGGTTATTGATTGTTGACTCTGAACTAATCTATTCAGATTATTACATTTTCCAAGTAGAAATAGTAATAATCCAAAAATCACACATTTTTATAAATTGCTAATTTCATAAACATCCTCCAAATGTATTTAAACAAAAAACATATATCTTTCGATAAATCGAAATAAACATTCATGTTCCAAGTAAAAGAAATCTTAACAGAATTTCATTGGCAACCCTCCAGATTGGAACCAATCTTCAGCTTAGTCTCTATTTAAACAATTCTTTTAAGATCGAAATGATATCTACTTTCTTATGAACTATTTTATGCACCGAAATCATAACATAAGACTATTCAAAAATCAAAATTAGATTTCCAGCGAGATCTCATTTCCGGCGCATTAGAGACAACTGTATTGGAATAGGAAAAAAAGAGGGAAAAAGCGAAGGAAAACGCAGGAAGAGTCATATTAACCAAAGCAACCAATATCTTTCGAAGTTAATTTAGACTTCCTCATCAAGGCTTATTTTCAGGAAAACTACCGACATGAACAATAAAAACTTATATTATTTATAATTCACATATTACCTGAAAAGAAAGACATAGAGATTAATGTAAAACGTTATTTAGCCTAATTTTGAATTTTCCATCCTTTGGCAAAAATTAATTTGCACATATGGGTGATTCTCCACATACAGCCTTTTCTGTCTCGGATCTCTAGTAACTAAACTAAGCAGTGTTTCTTTATAAAACTTGCCTAACTTCTTCATTTTAGGTTGATACAAGACCTCCGTAAAGAAAAATCAAGTCACATCATCGTATGTCTTAGCAAAATGCTCCCAAATACACGAAAAATGCCTTTTTGGGATGTCTCTACGTACACGGCGCCAAGTTTAGAGACGTGTATTTAATACATAGTGAATTATCTTTGAAATTATAATTGATAGTTCGAATGTTTGAATCAAAAGCTATCAAATTCATAACAAATATTTTAATTTATTTCCTATATTAGCAGAGAAAATTTAATCATACACGTGTCCCCCTAAATGTTTTCGATGGTTACGGTAAACGAATCTCCCATACCTTTCATCAACTTTTGATCATTTTTAAACTCTTATCTTCTTACAATATTTCGAAAAACCGTCACACTACTCATTCGTCAAAACTTCATAACAAAAAAGTAAGAACTTTTTTTGCAAAGTGGAAAAATATAACCGAAAATGTAGCGTATTTTTATTAGTATCGGATACCGTACCTCATAAGAACTTTCATATTTCGTAATAAATATCAATGAAAAGATGACAATTCCGTGTAGAAAATAATAAAGGAGTTTCTGTCAGGAGGATTTATTAAATACTTTTGTTTTCAAAGCGTAAAAAGTAATTTCGTATGGTTTTCGGTTACCGTAACGTCGGATACCATAACCTGTTTTTCACTGTCAGGGACGAAATGGAGCTAATCGAACCCCTCTTCCAAATAATTTTATTAAAAATTAACGTAAATCGACAATTAGAATATTTGTACCTACAAGTACTGCACACAAAAAATAAAGCGATTAGAGGGTTAATAAATGTAAGAGAAATGTCAGGAAAATCGAATTTGAAAAAAAAATTTCAAATTTGAAAAAATTTTGGAAAAACTTTGAATTTTTTAAAGAAAACTATTCTTCCCTGCCATTTTACGTTTAATCTGTGAATATTTTACAGCATTGTTTTACTTTACATACAATCAGGGTAAATCACCCGCAAAATCAAAAATTGAAAACGTGTTCATGTGCTACAGGTCCTTCAAGTGAGAATTAAGCGTGAATAATTTATAGGGCCCCTTTCCTAAAGGCCAATAAACCTAACCATTATGAAAAAAAAAATTTTGAAAACATTTTTCCAAAAAAAGTTGCCCTTGCCAAAAGTTCCCTGTCTGTGGAGAATCACCCATATAAGACATTATTATAGAAAGCAATCGTTAATTTGAATTTGTTTTTTTAAAATGAAAAATCGTCTTTTATTTAAATATTCTCATCACAACACTAACCTTTTCACAGCTCGCCATTTCACTGTGGTCTGTCCATGAGGCTTCAAATGCTCCATTTGAAGGTTGAATAGATTAAAAAATTGTTTATAACTTTATAGTTTGTTCATGAACTTTCAAATTATGATAATATATCGTTACTAACATCATTCTAATAATAAATTACAACGATTTTAGGACAAAATATATTTTTTTCTACAGCAAACTGATATACTGAAGTATTTGTTCAATTAAATTGTTTATAGTAATTGAATAGAATTTTCAATAAAATATTCGTGGTTGCTATGTCTGACATCATTAGTTCTGATTAACAATGACTTTATATTTGAGAGATTCTTTCGGAGATATAAAATCTTATCGTTGAAATGAACAATTTTGCCTCTGTATTTGTAATTATTTTTAAACACAAAAGCAAATAAGAAAGGAATTTAATGGAGAGTGTTTCTCACAAAAAATTTTAATCGGTTAAAAAATGTATCCTTTCGACGAATTTGTCCGCAAAAATTAATTTCTGGACCACATAGGCCGTTGCGCAGGAGAGTAAACGTGGGCACGCTTAAGCTAAAAAGTGCATAACTCGACAACGAGAAAAGGCTACAAATACACTTTTTTAATGCAAGATAAAATTATAAGGAATAATGAAAAAGTAGCAAAACATAAGAGCTCAAAAAAAAAAATCAAAATCCAAAATTTGTTAACATTTTTTACTATTTTAATCGGTTGAAATCCTTCCGAGGTATCGCATTTTTCAAGAAAAATTATTTAAAAAATTTAAAGTGACGTGACTCCCACAATTTTTAAATTTTTCCAAAAATATTTTATTCCAATTTCTGACCTACCTAACACTATTATTTCCCTCAGTTTCAAGAAAATCTCTCGTATCAATAACAACTCGGATATTCCTGACCTGGAACCTCTCCCTGGAAATTTCATTTATATCCATTTATTATCCCCAAAGTTCTCTAGAAATTCGTTGGAATCCTTTGAAATCTTTTGAATACCACTGATATCTTGAATGACTATTTTAAATTGTTTGAAATCTTCTGAAATCCTACCAAAATCTTTGAAAACCCCTAAAGATGTCTAAATCTCGTTAAATTCCTTGCTATTTTTTAAATACCCTTAACACTTTAAAATATTATTTTGAGATACCTTGATATTTATAACATCTAATAAATCTCGTAGGATAACTTGAAATCTATATTGTATAATCGTAAAATCCACAAAATCAGAAAAGCCCTTTCAAATCACTTAGAATATTTGATATTTGTTAAAATTCTTCAAAATCCTTTAAAATAACATAAAAGTCTTGAAATCCATTGAAATTTTTGAAATTTACTGATAATCACTTAAATCTATCAAAAACCATTGGATTCTGTTGGAATCCTCTGAAATCCCTTCAAAACTCTTCAATTTTTTTAAATCTCCGTCTATGAATCACTCAACTATTGCATAATTCTTTGAAGACTTCCAAATCTTTTAAATTTCTGAAATCTTCCACAATCATTTGAAATTCCGTAGAACTCTTTTAATATCTTGAAGTTTTCTATAATAAGGTTGGCTGCTTTAACTTTAGATTTGTTTAATTTAAAGTAACTAAAATTAAACTGTATAATTAAAGCTCTCAAGCTGAACTCTTTTGGATCTTAAAGTTTTTAATTTAAATCTTGAAACATTTTAAATCAAAAATTTGTTATTTGAAGCTAAATAATTTACACGTATAAAATGGAAGCTTTCAAAATTTTTCAAACGAACAATTTGGATTTAAATTCTTACAAATTGAACATCAAAATTCAGCACTTTCACTTACAAATTACAAACTTTCAAATTACAATAAATTAAATTAAAACGTTCAAAGTTTAAATTTAACGATTCAAGGCTTTCTATTTCAAATAATTTAGTTTCAAATATTTTATTTATAATTTTTCATTTCAAATTTAAATAGTTCAATTTTAACGTTAAAATCTGTAAATTGTTTAACTTTGAACACTTTTGGAATTGTTTTGTAAAATGAATTATCGTTCAATTTTTAGTATTCGAACTACAGTTCAATTTCAAAAATCAATAATTAATTTATATTTAGATTAAATCAATTTAAAACGTTTTTTATAAAAAAAATTTCAATTTCAACCGCTTTTAATTTTTAATGATTAACGTCTTCAAAACAAAATTTTTAAATTCTTTAAATTGAAAATGTAGGCTTAAAAATGAAGACCTTAAATGGAAAATTTTTTATTAAAAATATTTTAGAATTACGCAATAGCAAAATTAACTTTTTCTTAATGGAGAAAGTTAGCAATTAATAAACTTAACATTAAGACAAAGTTAAAATCGAACTTATTTAAAATTGCATTACATAATTTGGTATGAAATTTCTAATATTTTAAGTGATGGGATAGACTTTTCTTCTAACAATTTGCAAAAATTCCCGATCAAATAAGAAATGTACTGTAATTTCTTGGCCCAGCGACCGCCTTGAAAATCCTACAAATTTCTTTGAAACCTCAATTAATTTTCTGATTTTTTAAAATACTATGTATATATTCTTTAGAACCCTTCGAAATTTTTGTAATTGCGCCTCCTTGCAGTCTGCTCCCTGCGCACCGACGCGACGCGACGGCACCACAAGTTACGGCTCTGAGTGAAATACAAACTAATATTTTGTGGACATTATTCAATAAAGTAAATTAATGGTCCACTTTTGTCTATAGTTAAGATTTATAGAGAAATAATTAATTTCTTTTGAATCAATTGAATCAAATGTAGAATTTAATCAAAATCAATTAAATACAACTGAATTTATTCAATTTATTCAAAAGAATGCAAAAGAACTGACAAGTATTCAAGAGAATTCAAGGGGACTCAAAATAATTTCCTTAATTTAGTAGTGGTTAACCCCTTGACATTTGTATAACCATACAGGGCGTCTCAGACTCAAGTGTCCGGACTTATATGGCTGTATAAACATTAAAAAATGAATTGAAAATTCCTTTTCCAAAAATCAGTGGAAGTTTCAGTTTTTGAGTTATTAAATATTTAAGCTGGACCAATCAGGAGCGCGGTATAAATAGTCGTGCGTACGTGAGCGGGAGTCCAACGTAGTGTAGTCACTACACCCACCTCAGCGCTCCCTTCAATAACACTGCGCGTTGAAATTACGCTCGCGTACACACGACTGTTTATACCGCGCTCCTGATTAGTCCAGCTTGAATATTTAATAACTCAAAAACTAAAACTTCAACTGATTTTTGGAAAAGAAATTTTCGATTTATTTATTTTTATTTTTATATATCTATATAAGTCCGGACACTTGAGTCTGGGTCACCCTGTATAACTGCAAAATAATAAAAAAATTAAAATAAAAGTGCCCGCCCTCTTCCACTCCGGAAAAGAATACTTTTTTTAATCTTCTTAAAAGATCCGTTCTTAATAAAGAAAGCAATAAAAACAGTATTGAAAGCTAATAATGTAAGTGAGCGATACAAAATGAATAGTTGTAAGAAATAAAAATATATTTTAAACATAATAAAATAAATGTTAATGGTACGTTATTAAGATCATTATAGTAGCTTCTTTTTTAAATTGTGGATAAAATCTTAAGTTCCATTTTAGATTGCTCGTTGGATTTACCGTTGGGGGCAGTCAAGAGCATTCGTTTCCAGCCGATGAGATATCTGTAATACGATTGCAGCTGGAAAAGCGTCAGCTGGAAAAGCAAAACGTCTGTCTTTACAGCCTCGGCGCTTCAGCCCGCCGCGCCGTATATCGTG
This sequence comes from Andricus quercusramuli, assembly GCA_932178445.1. Taxonomy (NCBI): domain Eukaryota; kingdom Metazoa; phylum Arthropoda; class Insecta; order Hymenoptera; family Cynipidae; genus Andricus; species Andricus quercusramuli. The sequence goes on from CAKNXH010002432.1 coordinate 115,812, forward strand.
CGGGGACAGAAGAATTTATTGCATTCTCTTTGATTTGAATCTACCTTAGGTACGTACAATTAGAGTCAAAAGTATAAATCAATTTTGAATTATGTGTGTCTCCCTACTTACCGCAGGCTTCTTAATCAACTCCAGTGCTAGTAAATAGCCTCTATGCCCTCTATAGCTACAATTAAAAATTCTCCTATTATATGCAAAACTCCATTAATTGTACATACAGTACTGCAAATCCTTCACTTATAATCCAAGACTTTGGGACGATTTCTTCACACATTAGAACTTTATTTCGATCGGTTTATGAATCAATCGATCTCAAGATTTTAGATTCATTGTGGACACCTTCTAGGTTACGAATATCTGATGCATGTCATCAACCACATACAAAAGAGGTTACATACATTTTCGCTTTGATATTCAAAATCTTTATTTTTCGATCATTGCATATTTTATGGAAATTTTACAAAAATTGGGATAAAGTTCCGAAAAGCGCTTACCTCCGATTAATTTGAAACTCCGTATACCTATGTATTTTGACGCGCTGATCACGAATATGATAGTGAAAATACCCGCAAATTTGATTTTCAAGGTCAAAACCCCAAAAAACTATATAAATTTCATGTTTTTCCGTTTATTTCAGTAAATAAGAAAAATTGACAAAAAAATTTCAAGCAAAAGTTGTAGATCTTTTAAAAATACATATTTTATGTTGAATAAGTTTTTAACCTGCGAATGATAGTTTTCGAGAAAATAGACGATAAATATGAAAAATCACTGAAATACTGCAAAATGTTCAGCGGTGCGACTTGAATTGTATAAAAAATTCCTGGAAGGCTGGGTGGACATTAAATATTAAAAATCAGAGAAATACAAAAGATTTGTTTCCACGAAACATTAGGGAACAAATGGGGATGGTATGCGTCCTATGTTATTCCTGTGACGAGTCACAGGGGTGCCTCCACGCCCCACATGACACGTTGGAAAGGGGGTCCTCTGTGACCTAAGTTATTTCTGTGACCAGTCACAGGGGTGTTTTCCCGCCCCCCATGAGACGTTGGAAAGGGGGTCCTGTGTGACCTTAATTATTTCTG
>CAKNXH010002432.1:116909-151243 GCA_932178445.1 Andricus quercusramuli
GTCCCCCATGACACGTTGGAAAGGGGGTCGTGTGTGACCTAAGTTATTTCTGTGGCCAGTCACAGGGGTGTTTTCCCGCCCCCCATGAGACGTTGGAAAGGGGGTCGTGTGTGATCTAAGTTATTTCTGTGGCCAGTTACAGGGGTGCCTTCCCGCCCCCCATGACACGTTGGAAAGGGGGTCTTGTGTGACCTTAATTATTTCTGTGGCCAGCCATAGGGGTGCCTTCCCGCCCCTCATGAAACGTTGGAAAGGTGGTCGTGTGTGACATAAGTTATTTCTGTGGCCAGTCACAGGGGTGCCTTCCCGCCCCCCATGACACGTTGGAATGGGTGCCGTGTGTGACCTAAGCAATTCTACACTTCGTACCGACATTTCCATTATTTTCTCTAAAACGGTCAGTCGTAGGGTAAAAATATCTGAAACATAAAATATGTATTTTCAAAAGATCTACAACTTTTGTTTGAAGCTTTTTTGTAAATTTTCATTATTTACTCAAATAAGCGGAAAAACATGAAATTTTTATAGTTTTTTGGGGTTTTGACCTTGAAAATCAAATTTGCGGATATTTTCACTATCATATTCGTGATCAGCACGTCAAAATACATAGGTATACGGAGTTTCAAATTAATCGGAGGTAAGCGCTTTTCGGAACTCCACCCAAAAATTGTAAAATATAATAAAGAATTTTTCCACTTCAAGCCTTAACAAGCAAAACATTATTTAAAATTTCAACCCTTTAAAATTGAATAAGTTTGAATGGAAAATTAATTAAAATCGAAAATTCAATACTTAATTTATTTCTGTAATAAAAAATTGAATATTCAAAAGTGTACGACTGCACATTTCAACGCTCTAAATTATACACTTTTTCCAATTATATTTAGTGTATTTTATATTTTACAAAATCCAACCATGTCAAATTGGAAACTTTCAAAATTCAAAATTTTTAACTTCAACTAATTTCAACTTCAAATTGTTGAAATTTTTCAAATTTTATAAAACTGAAATCATCCAAATCTTTGATTTTGGACAATTTCAAATGTAAAAGTTTATATTTATACGGTTTCTAATATGAATAATTTTTACTCGTGAGCATTATGACAATTTTTAATCGTGAACATCACTGTTAGAAAAATCTCTACTAAATTTAGTATACATGTAATGGAAGCAAGAATGCATAACCTGAAATTAAATTTAGTATACCAGCGTAGAGTAAATTTAGTATATTCATACTGAATTTAGTATACACGTATGTATATGAAATTTAGTATACGCGTTTACTAAATTCAGTATAAATATACTAAATTTACTGTACGCTGGTATACTAAATTTAATTTCATGTTGTGCATTTTTGCTTCTATGACATGTATGCTAAATTTAGTAGAGATTTTTCTAACAGTGATTATCACTTCAAGCAGACGCAAAAAATGAGCTATTAGTACATTTTGAACAGTACTGAAAAAGTCAGGTGATCAGAAATAAACAACTTCAAAATTTAAGCTTTAAAAATGTTTATTTTATTTCTGAATTCAAATCTTACTAATATGTCCAAATGGAAATTTGAATGTATGGGAACCAGTTATTTTTTAAATCGAGCAATTTCAAATTTAACACATATCAAGCCGAATTATTCAAATTCGGCACCCGTGTTGAAAAATTTCCTGGGAGTCTTGAATCATGCTAAAGCCAGTACAGTTCTTCTCAAGCCTGTCTATTCACGCAATACTAGCCTGACGCTACACTGGCACTGTCTAGTTTTGCTACGTGTTTGATTCAAACCTTTCCGCTGTATAGTCCCAGTCTTGGCGCTATGTAGGAGTTCGTTACGAATTTGAATATATAAATATTTTCCAGATTTTAGCTTGTCTCTAGATAGAATCACGGTTGGTGAATTCAGAAGATAATAATTTCTGAATAAAATATTTAGGAAATTACAGTACACAATTGCACAAATGCTCAAGCAATAATTAATTGTACACTATAACATATTTAAAAAAGTAAACAATAATTGTTGAAGGTGATCGAAATCTTAATACAAGAACTGTATTCTTAAGAACAATTTTTTTTTGAATGTTTAAAAACATTTTCTCTCAATTGAATTATATAGTAAAGTTATAATAAAATGGTAATGTCTACACGCACCGAAAACATCCAGCTACGCGTACCGAAATTTCGGTACAAATAGCCCCTTTTCCAGCTCTGAGCTCCCTCGTGTTCGTACCGAAAAAATCCAGCTATTTGTACCGAAATTTCGATACACGTAGCTACGGCCATAAATTTATATTGAATTTATAATAATTAGAATATGTATAATGCTATGTATAATATTGATGATATTCCAGAAAATAAAATATTATTATAAACGATTAATTTAATTCATTTTAATTATTGATTGATTGCGTAAATGATAATTAAACCTAACGTATTAATTATTTGAAACAATAAACAATCTTTATTTCGTAGGCTAATCGCAAGTAAAATCTTTTAATGTTTAAAAAATGGTAATGTTTTATTGAAATAAATATTAGGATATAATGAATTGAAATTCATATCCGACAAAAATAAAAAAGAATTTAACTTTTAGATGGCCGAGGTGTTAAGGCGACGGGACAAAGTTACAACAATATAATAGGAAGTTACATCAGAAGTTCTACACTTGGCGTATGTATAAGAGATTTGCGGAAACTATTTTCTTCGTTTTTTTGTACAAAAACTGCTTTTATATTTTTAATTAACTGCAAAATCTATATATTGGGCTCTCATGGCATAAAAAATAATTATATTATTTAATCCGTCCGCCGGATCAAGCAGTTTGCATTAGCAGACTCGATCCGAAAATTTCTGTCCGGGTCTCTCAAATACCCAATCCGGTAGTTGACCTGCCCGAAAATCTTCGGATCGAATTTGTACGTGACATACCAGACCCGGTGGTTTTGGTTTGGGTCTCTTGTAGACCCGACACGAAAAATACCAGATCGGGGCAGATCTGTCCATCACTATTAATAACACTGCCGGAACTTGGTCAAATTTAAGATGTCGGAGGATTGTGGAGGTACTTGAATGTTATTTTGCATTTCCGGCTGCGTTGTAAACTTGGAATTTGTGGTTGCGCACTAGAGCTATGTTGCACTGCTGGATGCGTAGTAAACTTATGTGCTGGCATTTGTGGCGGCGCGCTAGAGTTATGTGGCACTTCCAGTTGCACAGTAAACTTCTGTGGCATTGGTGTTTGCGCACCAGACCTCTGTCGTATTTCGAATGCGCAGTAGACTTTTGTGGTATACTTAGTTGCGCACTAGATTTATATAGCGCTACCGAATGCGCAGTAGACTTTTGTGGCATTGTACTTGCTCACTAGAGTTATGTTGCACTTTTGGCAGAACAGTAGCCTTATGTCTGCCCTCCAAATAAAAATAGCCGTAACTGCAGGTTTGGTAACTTTACACTGGACGCGAAAATTCAATTATAAATATCGCACGCAAATTAGTACCAATTTAGAAGATTGAATAGTGCCTGTCAACCTGAAAAATGTCCAAGTTTTAGATTTTGGAACAATAATAGAATATTTTTCTTGATTTTAATATGAAAACTCAGTTACGGCTTTTCGACATTTCAAAAGTTAAGACGGTGAAAACCGTATCTGCTGAAAGGAATGAATAAATGAAGGAAATCAATTATTCTGAATATAAAAACTCTCAAAAAGTGCTTGATTTTATAAAAAATGAAAGAAATACGTTTATAATTCAATGTCAGAATTTTAAAGATTAAAATATTTCAATAAATTGCATTAAGCAGAATTATTAATTCGACATAACATTTTTCAGATAACATCTTATGATCATGAATTAAAGAATGTTTTTAGGATAAAAAGCAACGTTCAGCATTTAACTTGAATGGCTTTTAACGAATTGTGTAGATTGTATTAGTGAAAACTTTCAATTCCTTACACTAAAAATTTTCTTAATTAAATAAGGACAAAAAGTGTGGTTCATAAATAGAATATTGATATATTTGCTATAAATAACTTAAGATAAGTTACTGGTAATATTTGGCATATGTAGGAATAATTATAGGTTGGACGAGCTAAACGTATAATACTTTTTAGTTTTAATATCACGCTTTTATCATGTAGGGCATTTGTAGCACCAAGATCGTTAGTATTCTAAATCAGTCATCTGTGATGATATTTTTATATTAAGAACTATGAACAATTTCATACTGCGTTGCACGACGAGTAACTCAAAATAGTTCTACGAGTTTTATAATCACATTTTTTATCATAAAGTGCATATTCAACACTGAACATTTATATTTTGTTAAAGATAATAGACCAAACTTTATGAATATATCATTATCAATTAGAATTGAATAATAAGCAATAACATTTTCAAAAAGAACGGAATTCTGATAACTCATGAAATAAACACTTAAACTATATACTTAAGGACTTTCAGTCAACGCTTCTTCGGTTTCTCTTTCAGTGCCTAAATCAACTGAAGTACTTGAGCTAGGAAGTTCTTTCCAAAATGTGAATCTATTATGAGGCATAAGTGCGCCAAGATTTGAAAGAATTTCATCCTTCTTGCTCGTTGCAATGCCCCGTGGGCCTTTCAAATTCTTTGGCTTCAAAATTTGCTTTTCCTTCAAAACTTTGGCAAGCATGAAATTCAGTGATTGCAATTCTGAATTAAAGGATGGTGGATAATGCAAATTCATACTGCCTCGTTTTACTTGCACCATCGTGATATTCTTTAGATAGACTCAGGGTTTAATTTTCTGCAATTTATATTTTGAAGACAAATCATCCCATTGGAAGAAGTTGTGTGCATTCATTTCGATCACTTTAACTTTGCCGGAATTCGCAGATTGAACTGTCTGCTTAAAATCTGGAAAATCGTACACTTTGCCTTTGTGCTTCATAGCCAATTCCACTTGGTGGTGGAAACTGTCCGCCGACATAAAAGTGTGTCCTGGTACAAAATATTTGATGGTGATTAATTTCGTAGCTACATCGTTGCAATTAATTAAATAAACCAAAAAGGAGAAAAATGTCCAATTTTTGTTTTGAGCCGAACAGTTATCAAGCCATGAAGTGACTTCTTCAACATTACGATTTTCGAGAAAGAAAGCATAATATGCACTCACAATATCTTCCACTTTGCGGCCAGAAATCGCTTCGTGCCACAAGACAGCATGAGGTACAGATTTTTTTTTATTTTGGCCTACAGGTACAATGCTTCCATTGAAGGTTATCAGTAGTTTTGTAAAAATTGCCTCTTTGAAGGCAATCATGTGTGGCAGCAATATTATTTTCTGCAAATCAGCACAGAAACACAGATTTGAAGTATTCCATACATCCGACTGGCCATCTTTCAAATAATTTTCTCTAGCTTCTTTTGCACGTAAAATGTGAGCATTCCAGTCAGCACATTTATCACAGCCATCCTGATCAACACTTGCTAAATCGTCCAGATTATTGGAATTTTCTTCTGCTGGAAAAGTATTCAAGGCAAGATCTTCTTTATCGGTGTTATTGCTCTCGTTATTTCGATGTTTAATTGTTCTTTGATCGTTATTTTTTTTGTGAATCTCGACATGCAGCTTATGAGATTCGCAATGAGCGCATTCTTCATTCCCAAGCTTTTTAAAGAAGATACTTAAATCATTTGACAGAATTTGTCGATATGATTCGGGGGAACAGTTGCTATCATTGTACTTTTTTTTACTGGTCAAATAGTGACGTTATTATCATTTCTGCTGGCAGATATCTGTAATAAAACACAAAATCAATATATATATATATTCACAGTCAATGGAAATTACATAATACAAATATATGATTATGAGTATGCATTATTTCATACTGTACCGTCGATTTGGAGCGTGTTCTCGCCTATAGTGTGATCTGGCGGGATTTAGAGATTCAATAAAGGCTACAATCTGTTTCCGGTTTACTTTTTCAGGAAGATCCTTTCTTTTATCAGCACTTTTTGGAACATGCTTTTCATCCAAAGCATTGAGTACCATTGTGTCATTAGACTTTGTGAATCCTAAAGTAGCCAAAAAAAAATGGTTTGCATACAATAAACGATTTCCCGTTTCCTGTATATTTAAAAGAATATTTTAAAGTTCTTGCACGGCGTGATTCTGGACCAACAGTCTTTCTTTCCGTTTAAACAACCTCGACCCTTTCTCGAAGAAATATACGCCTACTTTCATTGTCCATGCTCCAAAAATCAGTGTTTATCAGTTTCCTGTTGTATTCCTTAAATAAAGTGACACATTTTCTTTTGCAGTTTAAATCACACCCAGGCAAGATCGGATGTTTTTTTCAAGTCTCTTTCGATTTTTTGAATTCTTAATTCTTCAGACGTTACTTTCTGTTTCTTTCTTTGAGTGTATTTACGCTTCTTACGAATCTTTTTATGAGAAACACTTGAAACGTTCTCTTTTTCAATCTCTTGTTTCGAAGAAAAGCTTTGATTATCATCTGGTTCATTAGAAGCATCTGTCACATTGATCACACTTTCATGACTTACTTCCATCTGATTATCATACATAACTTCCGAGAGAATTTGAGTATTTTTCTGTGGATTCTCATTGTTATTTACTGCCCTAAAAAATAAACATCATTCAGATTTAATTTTCTTACACTTCAGTTGAGAATAAAATAAAACAATAAGACGTGTATGCAAATTTTTTTATAAAACACAAATAACACAGCAAAAATATACGTGTTACTATTCACCATAAAGACTCGAGGCCACCGATTATATGTTTCCTTCACTTAAATCATTTGTAAGAGTTCTTAAATAAGAATCTCTTAATAAAGATTCCCCATCTTCTGCCTCAGACACAACCATAACTTCGGAGACATGTTTATCTTTATTTTCTTTCAAAACACTAAAGGACATTTTAAACGGAATTCTCTGTAAACAAATACAAAAAATTGATTGGTTTGCACACAAGTATGTGTATCGAGTTACTCAATTAGATTTAAAAAATAATATTCACCAGCAATTACATAACCTACAAAACTGAAATGACACAATTCTTTGACTCACATATTAATTAAGTGCTCTCTGAATAAGAAAGAAAGAAAATGTACATGCAGATACTCACAGAATTACGTATTTTACTTACCAATTGTCAAACGCTTCACAATTACATGAAATAATTCTTTAAGCCATAGACCGGTGGAAAACAGGTGGAAATCGTAGAAATGTGTATCTACATGCCTGTCAAATTGCGAAAAGCCGTAACTACGTAACACGCATGCGCTGCACCAAATGCGCAGATACGGCTAATTTAATTTGTAGCAGCCACACTTTTTGCAGATACGGGTTAACAATTTCCTAAAAATTAAATACTTTCCCTGGCGGACCGAACAAACGGAGCGGATACGCTACAGCGTATCCTTATAGTATCCACATCGTATCCTCTCCGTATCATGCAAGAAAAACTGATTAAAAAAGGAAGATGAACATTTCACTTATTGAAATTCGGATTCTACGTGAAATTTTGCGTTAAAAGGTCACGGAGTAATCGCAATAGTTTGTCTTGCAACATTAAAAACTTTCAAAAAATATAATACTTATCGATAACGTGGACTGAAGGCGACTTCAAACGCATCGTCGACGGATAAAGCCTATGAACTGCTACTGAATGACGATGCGTTTGAAGTCGCCCTCAACGCACGTCATCGATGAGTATTATATTTATTAAAAGTTTTTAATGTTGCAAGAAAAACTATTGCGATTACTCTGTGACCTTTTAACTCAAAATTTCACGTAGAATCCGAATTTCAACAAGTGAAATGTTAATCTTTCTTTTTTAATGAGTTCTTCTTGCATGATACGGAGAGGATACGATGTGGATACTATAAGGATACGCTGTAGCGTATCCGCTCCGTTCTTTCGGTCCGCCAGGGTTCCCGTCCGAATTTCAATGTATCCTTTTGCATATAAATTAAAGGAATTTTCATAAGTATAGTGACGATCTTAACTCAATTTTGATAAAAATTGTAGTTACGGCTATTTTCATTTGGAGGGCAGATGTGGCATTGGTGGTTGCGCACCAGAGCTATGTCACATTTCGGGTGCGCAGTAGACTTATGTGGTATATTTAGTTGCGCACTAGAGTTATATAGCGCTACCGGCTGCGCAGTAGACTTTTGTGGCATTTGTAGTTGAGCACTAGAATTATTTTGCACTTCCGGCTGAGTAGTGGACTTATGTGGCATTAATGGTTGTGCACTAGACTTATGTCACACTTTCGGCTTTTCAGTAGACTTATGTAGCATATTTTGGAGCGCACCAAAGTTGTATCGCACTTCCGGCTGTGCGGTAAACTTTTATGGCATTTGTAGTTGTGCACATGAGTTAGGTTGCTCTTTCGAGTTCGCAGTAGACTTATGCGGCATATTTTGTAGCGTGTTAGAGTTATATCGCACTTCCAGCTGCGGGGTAGACCTTCGTAGCATTAATGGTTGTGCAATAGAGATGTGTTGCACTTACTTCTGCGCAGTAGACTTCTGTGGCATTTTTAGTTGCGCGCACTATTATACTGCATACCAATAAACTACAAATGAGTCTATTGGGCAACAGTAGGTGCGACGTATCTGTACTGTGCATCCTTTAGTCTCAAAATTGTATCGCACATTCAAAAACACTCAAGAGTCTACTGCCCATCTTGAAGTGCGGCATAACTCTGTTGCGCAACCACCAATCCCACAGAAGTCTATTGCTCAGCCGGAAGTGCAACATAATTCTAGTGCGCAACTACAACGCAACAAAAGTCTACTACGCATTCAAAAGTGCTATATAACTCTAGTGCGCAACTACAAATGCCACAAAAGTCTACTGCGTAGCCGGTAGCGGTGTATAACTTTAGTTCGTAACTAAATATACCACATACTTCTAATGCGCAGCCAGAAGTGCGACATAACACTGTTGGGCAGCCACCAATGCCACATAAGTCTTTTGCGCATCCGGAAATGCGACACAGGTCTGGTGCGCAACTATCAATGCCACCGAAGTTGGAAGTGCGACATAACTCTAGTGCGCAGTCATAAATGACACATAAGTCTAGTGCGCATCCAGCAGTGCAACATAACTCTAGAGCACAATTTAATATTACCACATACTTCTACTGCGCAGCCGAAAGTGCGACATAAATCTGGTGGGCACCACCAATGCCACCTAAGTATACTCCGCATCCAGAAGTGCGACATGAATCTAGTGTGCAACAATAAATTTCAAGTTTACTGCGCAGCCGGAAATGCGGAACCACATGCAATTACCTCCACAAAACCCGGTAATCTTAAATTTGACCAAGTTCGGGCAGTGTTATCAATAGTGATGGGCAGATCCGCCTCGATCTGGTATGGTACAGGTCGGGTCTACTAGCGACCCGAATCTAGAAACACCGGATCTAATATATCACCCGCAGATCCGGTCCGAAGACTTTCGGGTAGTGATAGGAAGTGACATAGGTTTTACCGTCATGACGGTCAGGAAAAGTGGTCAATTGGTAAAAGTTGGCAAAAGTCGGTAAAAGTCATTCTTTAACCAAAAGAAAGGTAAATGATATGAAATTGAAGCTCTAGAGAAATTTAAAAAACCCAATGGGCCTTTTTTCATGCAATTTTTCTTGGCTAAGAAAAAGAATTAGGTTGAAAATTGAGAAATAAGTTGCTGCTAAACTGTGCGGGAATTTCGAACAAGAGATGAAATGATATGAAGAAGCTTAAATTAGTTATTCTGTAAATGCAGGTTTCAATAAATTATGAAAATAATTGAAAAATAAAGCTTTTATGCTTGAAAATATTTATAAGGTAGTTTTTATTAAAAAGTAGATAAGTGAGATATGGAGTAAATGGTAGATTAGGTGGGTTATGTATTTTTTACATAAAAGTTTAAATTAATGGTTCGAGTAAAATTTTTGTTAGCAAATTTTAAAATTATGTGTGAATCCTCACTGATTTTTGAATATACTGGGAAACATCAAATGGGCAAAAATAAGAACTTTTCCAGAATGACTTTAACAAACTTTGTTGTACGTAAATCTTATCTCTTTGCTTTAGAATTTAGATGTTATAGTTTGAAAAATAATAATTTTCTGTAAATATTGAATTATTAGAAGTAAATGAATAATACCAAACAGTGGAAATAAATTAAATCTTTTTATTTTATACAAACAAGCTATTACAACATTTTTTAAGGATCACATTTTTGAATATTGTTGAAGCTCGTAAAATCAGGTAAAATCACATATAAATAAGTATTCTCTTTCCATTACAGAAGGCACTTGAAAAAATTATCATGCCAACATGTTCAAATCGAATGTTGAAAATTATAAGACGTATTCTCTAGTTTGCGAAAGCGACTCATTATTGTTTTCCTGCGAAAGAGTTTTTTGTGGAGGAATGTAAGGAGGAAGTGCGAAAATTGCAGATGCAACTTTTCCGAGAGAGGTTGAAGTTTTGTTGTTTTTGAGAGGTTTTTAAAAAAATTGGTAGTTCTAGTATAAATGCAACTGCTTTTATTTTATGTTAAAATACTTTTTGGTTAAAATTGCAACCATTACATTTTTGGTGGAGAATTCATCTTTTTCAGAGGTTTAACAGCTTTGGTTGTAAAAATGTGTTGTTTTTTGTCGAAATGTCAACGATTCGGTTGAAAATGCAATTTTTTTGTTTTACTTTTGTCTTTTTGAATTGGAAATTCATCTGTCTTGGCAGACTTCATTTAAAATTAAAATCTCTCAAGGTCGTAATATAAACTATTCCATTTTTTGTTGAGAACTCATCTTTCTTAACAAATTCGAATGTTTTTTATGTAAAATTTTTTTGTTGTTGAAATATCAACAGAAAAGGAAACAACCTCAATTTATTTTAACTATTGCTTTTAGGGGTAACTAACAGAACCTATGGTAATTTTTTACAGGATATATCAGTCCCTCTTTAACGACAACGCCACGTGCAAGGTCTTAGTGGAAGGCGACACAATTATGGAACTCAGGAGCATATATTAGAAGGGTTTTTGTGCTGTTTGCTGGCATTTTATATTTTCGTATACAAATACAGAAAGAAAACGGTGAGTTCATTCAAACTCAGCCATTTTAATTTTTATACTTTTTTTTTTAAGATGTTGTTCAATATTGAAAAATGTTATTTATCTGAGTAATATAAATGTAAAATGAAATAATAAATTAGATGGTTTCTGACCTACTTCAGACAAATGAAAGGACCTGGTTGACGTTGGAGATACTATATTAACATCAGTCGATGCTTCGAGAGTCCATACGCTCTCTTCATCATCAAGACAGTCAGTAGAAATTTGTTGCAATCAATTAAGCGTCCCGTTTTAAAAAATATGTGAGAGAATCACAATCTTACTCCCGCTTTATCGATGTTCAGATTTCAGATTAGTTGCATTTTGCTCAAGTTTTATTATTTTGGAAAATTAGTAAGGTCATATTGATGATGAAAGTAAACATTTAATTATTAAACAGTTATAAAGAAATAAGAATCAGTACATTTTATGAGAGGTGTAAAAACTTGCATTTTGCTCCATTTTGATACACTTCGAACCTGAAAATCGATAAAGAGAGAGTAAGATTATGATTCTCTTACATATTTTTTAAAAAGAGTCTCTGGAATGATTGCAACAAATTTTGACTACCCTACCTGGGAAACCTGAAAAACCTGAAAATGTCAGGGAATTTTTATATACCTGGAAAAAACTTGAAAATTCAACAGTTTGCTTGCAAATTTTTTCTCTCACTTGACTGAAAAATCTTTTTTGGAATGAAAATTTAATTGCTGTTTTGAAAGTTGAACGCATTCGTTAAAAATGAATTGTTTGTCGTCGAAGATTCAAAATTTTAATTGAAAATTGATTTCCTTGGTCAAAAAATGAGCTACTTGGCGAAAATTCGGTTTTCTTTGGATTAAGATTAATTTGATTCAAACAGACAATGTAACATTTATTTTTTTATCTCAAAATTGAACTATTCAATTTTTGGTTGAAAAATGATCCCTTTTAGTTGAAAATTCATCTTTTCTGGTAGAAATTAATCTTCTTCATTAAAAATTTATCTTTCGGGTTGAAAATTCAATTAATTCAGTTGAATATTCACCATTGAGTTAAAAATTCATCTTTTCTGTATAAAATTCAACTATTCCAGTTCAAGATTCATAATTTTATTTAAAAATTCATAATTTTACTTAAAAATTCATCACTTTGTTGAAAAATGTAGCTATTTGTTTGAAAATTAATTTTATGTATTTAAAGTTATTTTTTTGAACTAAAAATGTTACTACTCGAATGGAATATTACATAATTTTAGTTGAAATTTCATCACTTTGGTTGAAAATCTGTTTTTTTTTCTTATGGAAAATTAATTTTTTTACCTGAAAATTTAACTATTCCATTTTTGGACACTTTAATCACACTTTAATTACTTTTAATTGAAAATTCATCTCTTTGATTGAAAAATGAGTTATATTATTGAAAATTCTTTTCTTCTGTACCTGAAAATTACTTTTCTTTTTTTTTTAAACTTTAAACGTAACATTCCTGGCTGGATATTCCGAGATTTTAGTTAAAAATTTAAGTATTCAATTTTTTGTTAAAAAATTATCTTTTTTCATCAAAAGTTCGTCTTTTTTGTTAGAAATTAATCTTCATGGTTGAAAATTCATATTTTTGCTTGAAAACTTAATTATTCTGGTTGAAGATTCATCATTTTAGTTTAAAATGAATCTCTTTAGTTTGAAGTTGAATATTTCATTTGAAAATTAATCATTTTAGTTTAAAAGATCATTTCTTTGGTTGAATATTATTATTTTTTTAACTGATAATTTAACTATTTATTTTTTGGTTGGCAATTTATATTTTTTAATTGAAAATTTGTCTTTTTTGGTAGAAATTAATCTTCTTGGTTCAAAATAAGATTTTTGGTTCAAAACTCAACTATTCCAGTTCAAGATTCATAATTTTAGTTGTAAGTTCATCTGTTTGGTTTAAAATTAATTTCTTTAGATGTAAATTTATCTGTTTCATTTTGGATTAAAAATTTTTCTTTTCTAGTTAAAAGAGTCAAATACCTGGTTTAAAAAATCGTATTTTTTGATAATTCATAACTTTGGGTTGAAAATTTGTTTTTTTTTTTGTTGGGGAAAACTAGTTTTTTTTTAGCTAAACTGATGTAAAAAACTGATCTTTTTTCATTCAAAATTCAACTATTTGGTGGAAAATTGATCTTTTTTGGTTGAAAATTTAACTATTCTGTTACTATGAAAAATTATATCTGAAAAAAATTTGAGATACCTGGAAAAAACCTGGAATTGTCAGGGAATTTTTTTTTCAACATTTGAGTAGACATCCTGTAATGTTGATAAAGGATCTTCAACATCAACTAGGTCCTTTTATTTCCCTAATGTAGATCAGAAAAGATTTAATTTATTATTTCATATTGTATAATTTGCAAAAGTAATCATTCTTGTTTTTTAATTTTTGCAGGGTATTCCAAAAAATCAACCCTGAGGGGGGCCAGTAGAGAGGGAGGAATAAGAGCAACCTCCATACAGTCAATTCTCAAGTCCAAAAATTGATGGACCGCACAGGAATGGAAGGTGACTTTATTATCTGTAAATTGATTTTCTGTGAATTAATATATTGTTACAGAAGCTTTGTATCCCGATGTATATAATATTTTACTTTAAATTATATTTTACCTATATATCTTAATTCTGTCTTTCATTTGCCGTTGTAAAAATTCAGTATAGGAAAAATGCAACCAATTTCGCGACTTAGGTATGGGGAAAATCCCAACCGGGTGTGGGACATCTCCGATCTACGTATGGAAACTTTCCGATACTGGGGTGTGGGAAAATTTCCACACATGGATCGGAGTTTTCCCATACAAGGATGGAAATTTTCCCATACTGAGGTATGGGAAAATTTCTATCCTTTTGTGGGTTAATTACTTCCAATACATGTATGGGAAATTTACCAAAAATTTTGCTTACAGTGTAGTGTAATTTGCCAAAACCACCAATGTTTTTCCGTTTGTTTCAAAAACCATCCCCTAAAAAAAAGGTCTTCAGTGATAAGGTCCGGCCGTCCCGCATTTTGGGTCTAGATAGATGGCCACCTTGAGTATGCAGTCAAACCTGGATTTAGCGTCGATTTTGGGGCTGACGGTCGGCTTCAATTAGTGATGGGAAGTGACATAGGTTTTACCGTCACGACGGTCAGGAAAAGTGTTCATGTGGTAAAAGTTGGTAAAAGTCGGTAAAAGTCAAGTTTTTTTTAAAAAGAAAGGGAAATGATATGAAATTGAAGTTCTAGATGAATTTAGAAAACTCAATGGGCCTATTTGCATGAAACTTTTCTTGGCTAAGACAAAGAATTAGGTTGAAAATTGAGAAATATGTAAGTAGATTAGAATTAACCTCAAAATGGCGTCTGTTAAACAACTGTGCGGGAATTTCGAACAAGAGATGGAATTATACGTAGAAGCTCAAATTAGTTATTCTGTAAACGCAGGTTCTGATAAATTATGGAAATAATTAAAAAATAAAGTTTATATGCACCCTGCAAAAAACATCGTATTGAAAACTATTAAAATGTATTGACATTTTTAATGCGATTCAATTCTGTTTTCTGTTCCGAAAAAAATATTTTAAAAGTATTAGTTCGTACTGGTTCGCATTACACTTCATTACGCTGAATGCGAACCGACAGTGTCGATGTTTCGCATTACAAAAAATTGGTTCGCATTAAACTTCAAGTCGCTGAATGCGCGATCTAAATATTAAGAAATTATAAAAAAGTCAAGCGGTTCCTGTTTATTGTAAAATTGTTTTTGAATAATGTAAAATAAATATATAAATATTAATAAATAAATAAACACTTTATGAAATATTGAATAAAATTTATTTCCGTGGTCACGCATTCAAAAGTATTCCAATAACTTTTGGAATTGGCAAAATTTAAACCAATGCGACATTTCGCATTGAAAAGTTTTCAATTCAGGCACAACATTCTTCTCATTCTATCGCATTTAAAATCATTAAAGCTAATGTGAACTTTCGTATTAAAAAGTTTTCACTCAACCGAAACATTTCCATCATTAATTCGTATTGAAAAGTATTCAAACCAGTACGAACTCTCGCATTAAAAAGTTTTCACTCGATAAAAATATTTGTCTCATTCTATCGCATGCAAACGTATTCAAACATATGCGGGCTTTCGCATTAAAATGTTTTTACCTCGCTCAAAAAATGAGTCTCATTCTTTCGCGTTCAAAAGGATTCAAAGTAATGCGAACTCTCGATTTAAAAAGTTTTCATTTCGTTCTGAAATTTTCTCTCATTCGGTCGCATTAGAAAGCATTAAAACGAATGTGAAGTCTCGCATCAAAAAGCATTGCGTGCAAAAATTTTTATCTTTCGTATTCAAACGCATTCAGGAATTTAATGTAATATAAGAAGTATCGCATTTAAACGTTTTCGGCTAACCTCCAATGCGAAACTGACACATAACAGACTTCACGGAAACAAATCGTCAATGCGAAACAATACTTTTGAATTTTACGTTTCTTGCAGGGCGTGCAAATATTTATAAGGTTGTTTTTATCAAAAAGTAGATAATTGAGATATGGCATGAATGGTCAGTTAGCTATTTGGTGGGCTATGTATTTTTCACATAAAAGTTTAAATTAATGATTCAAGTACAATTTTTGTTAGCAAATTTGAAAATTATGTGTGAATCCTCACTGATTTTTGAATATACTGGGAAATATCAAATGAGCAAAAATAAGCAAATAATTTTTAATACCAAACAATGAAAATAAATTAAATCTTTTTATCTTATACAAACAAGCTCTTACAAACGTTTTTTAAAGATCACATTTTTGAATACTGTTGAAGCTCGTAAAATCACATATAGATAAGTATTCTCTTTCCATTACAGAAGGCACTTGAAAAAATTATTATGCCAACAAGTTAAAATCGAATCTTAAAAATTATGAGATTTTATAGGCAACGTATTCTCTAGTTTGCAAAAGCGATTCATTGTTTTCCTGCGAAAGAGTTTTTTGTGGAGGAATGTTAGCAGAAAGTGCGAAAAATGCATATATAACTTTTCCGAGAGAGGTTGAAGCACAACGGGCTTGGACGATTTCAGTTACCTAAAAATATTCCTAAAAAGTTTAAAATTAGGATAAATATAATGTACCTCGTAAGGAGAAAGAGATTTATTTATTTATTTATCGGAAAATCAGTAAGCCCAACAGTTCAGAGAACCAATGATGGGGCTACAAAATGTACATATACATACGGTTAAAGCGTGAGCACGCAGGCAGGCTTTTACAAACTTTTATAGTGTGTTCATGCTCACAATAAATTTATGAACCGCACTAGTGAATTCTTCAAGTGACATGAAGAAAAGATCAACATTATTGTTGACTGATTCAAGAACAAGCATATTAGTATTACTGCACTTGTTAAAAAGAGGAGAGTTGCGAGGCTTGTTCTTTTTGAGGTAAAACATTGTAGAATCTCTAGTACAGTATTTCGGCGCATGTAAAGGTAGGAGTTCCAGAAATTTTGGGCAGTCAATTAGTCCACGCGTGATTTTAAAGAGTGTTATAATACTTGAAAATGTGCGTCTGTCTTCAAGTGACCAAAACTGAAATCTATTACGTAGGGCCTGGTGATCAGACCCACGTGAAGGATAGACATTATCCTCTTTCCAGGCTAAATATTTTAAAAAACGCCTTTGGCATCTCTCAATTGAATTTATTTGATTCATTGTTTGTGGTGCCCAGACGACAGACGCATATTCAAGCTTGGATCTAACCAATGAACTAAAGAGCCTCATTAGCGGAGTTATCGTTTTGAAATGTTTACATGCCCTCATTAAAAAAACCTTTTTAAAGTCTTATTCGCACTAGCTACTATTTCGCTTATGTAGTCCTGAAAGGTCATCCTACTATCAAAGAGAATTCCTAGGTCCCTGTACACTTCAACTCTTTCAAGTTCCATGCCATCAATAGAGTACCTGTGGTGCAACACTACATTTTTGTTCGAGAAAGATAGTATCTTGCATTTTGATGGATTTAAACTTAAATTATTCATTTTATACTAATTGTTAAAAACGTTAAGATTAGCATGGAGATTTATACAGGAATTTAGATTCGCAATTGCACGGAAAAAAAAGTTCATTAAACTTTCTTGAAGTATTAATACAAGAGTCGGGGATGAGAGCGAACCTTGAACGAATTTTCTATATTCTGTATAACTTTCAGGATTTAATATAGAACTAACCTAGAATAACTCTACAAGAATTCTGTAAACTTTATATTGAACTCCGATTTGAAAAAGTTTATCAAAATATATAGAGAAATTCATGGAAGAATGCTGAAAACTTTCGTAGAAATCACAATTGAGGTATTGAAAGTTTGTAATCACATAATTATAAGGTTTAAATACCTCAATTCAGTCAAATGTATAGAAAAATTCTTCAAAAAATGTTGAAAAATCTCATAGAAATTCGATTCGAAGTATTGAGTGTTTGTGATCTACTTCAATCTAAGATCTATAGACTTCAGTTCTTTAAAATGTAGCTGCGCAGTCGCTACTGTGCGCAGGCAGCGACTTTTCCGCATGGCTCCCGCGTGAAAAAAAATAATTCAAGTCTTAGAGAACATTAGCACGCGTTGAAAATTAAAACATTAAGTTTGCCAATAACCGACACATCTCTAAATGGTAAATCCACTACCCGGGTGCACCGGAACGTGCACCAGGTCGTTCAAGACGTCATCTACGAGAACTTTTTTAGAATCTAAATTGTATCAATAGCCAAAATAACTACCAATGGTGAGTCGAGGATCAGGATGCACCGGAACGTGCACCAGGTCGTTTGGCACGTATTCTACGAGAACTGCTTTAAAATTCAAATTGTGTCAACATCCAAAATAATTAAGTGTTGAGTCGACGATCCAGGTGCACCGAGTCGCGCACCAGGTAGTTCAGCACGTATTCTACGAGAACTTTTTAGAAATTTGAATTGTTTCAACCACCAAATTAACTACCGCCGACTTACCATTGGTAGTTATTTTGGTAGATAAACCTCAAGATTTCTAAAGAAATCATCAAGTCAATCTCCCTTCGATCGTTTTTTTATATTAAGAAAATATGAGAGAAAACAAAGTTTCCATATTTTTGTTTCGGTCTTACGATCCATTTAGAAAAAATTGAAAAACTAAATCGAGTCAAAATTCCTTTTTATTGATGTTTTGGCCCCATCTGTGGGCCTTCGTCGATACAAACATCTTAAAGAATAATCAGAGTCAATCATAAATATACGTCGAAGCGAATGACAACATTTTAAAATTTTGTGAAGTCAGATATCATTCTGAAGTTTTAAAAATCATTATGAAGTTTGTAAAAAAAGTATTGGGAAACTATAAAGTTCAAGGAACTTTCACAATATGTTGAAAAAGGTTCATATTTTGTAATTAAAATGCTGTGAAACAGCTAACAAACTGATGTTTTTTCACAAACTTCATAGTGATTTTTAAAACTTCAGAATGATCTGACTTTACAAAATTTTAAAATGTTGTCATTCGCTTCGACGTATATTTATGATTGAGTTCGATTATTCTCTAAGATGTTTCTTTCTGACGAAGGCCCACAGATGAGGCCGAAACGTCAATAAAAAGGAATTTTGACTCGATTTCTTTTTAAATTTTTTTCTAAATGTATCGTAAGACCGAAATAAAAATATGAAAACTTTGTTTTCTCTGATATTTTCTTAATGGTAGTTAGTTTGGCTATTGACACAATTTAGATTCTAAAAAAGTTCTCGTAGATGACGTCTCGAACGACCTGGTGCACGTTCCGGTGCACCCGGGTAGTGGACTTGCCATTTAGAGATGTGTCGGTTATTCTAAAACTTAAGATTTTAATTTTGAACGTTAAAAATTGAAATAGATTCAACTTTTCCCATGTCATATCTTATTTAATCGATTCAAAAAATATAGAATTGGGAATTCAACTTTTAAAATTATTTGCAGTGCAAGCCTTTAATTTCATATAACTTATATAAACTTATTCTATGTAGCTATATGTATAACATCTTATTTATCTTGAACCTACTAGAATTAATAACCAAAAAAGAGTTTGCGATTAAAAATTTGTTCGAAATTTAAAGTTTCCAAAATTTGAAAAATGTTAAAGATCCCGAAATTTGTAATGACCTAAATTTTAAACTAAATTTTCGAAATATGATATTCTTGAAATTACTGACATTATAAATATAAAACTCCAGAAATTTCAAATTTCCGAAATCATTAACCTAGAATTTTCAAATCACAAAAATTTGTCAAACAGCCCTTCACAGCTGTAGCTTATATTTTAGATTTTTTTTTATACAACAAGTTATGTTAGCTGCGAGGTTTTCTCAGGAGCTCCGAATGCGTAGGTAGGGGGTTCGAGCCCACAGCGAATAATAATTTTAATAGCGTGCGATTATTTGTGTAGTGATTGTTTGTGTAATAGTAAATAATTATGTACTTAAATATGTGAACAAATATTAAAGCATAATGATAATAATAATGATAACAAAAAAGATTTTTTTTAGGCTAAAAATCAGCCATGATTTTATAGAACTGTTCTCTATAGTTTCGAGACTTCTCCGATGTAGACTGTATATTAGCTGGACTTTTAGATTTTCTAGAACTATTCTACGTTTTTCGCATTTTAGAGAACTCTGTATTAAATTTTGTAGAATAGTTCGATGCAATGTAAAACCAAGAAGATTTTAACTTTTAATAAACTACCCGTCGTATCCTCTACTATAGAACTAGTTCTATAAAATTTAATGAAATTTTTTTTTCCGTGTGGTAAAAATATTTTTGCATCGTCTGCATATAGTAGATGGTAACAATCTAAGCTTAGCGATACATCATTCCTAAATATTATAGAAATTAATGGACCCAAAGTTGACCCTTGAGGTACTCCAGAAGATGGCACAAATGGCTGAGAAGAATGACCAGCATATTGTACCACATGATATCTATTTTCCTGATATGATTCAATGAGAAGTAAAAGTTTGTGCGGAATACCTATATGTTATACATTTTCTCTATTAGAATATTGTGGTCGACTTTATCAAATGCTTTTGAAATATCAGTAAAAATAACATCCACCTGATCATAGTTAACAAGTAAATCCTTGATTTTCTGAGTAAAAATTAGCAAATTGGAAGTGGTAGATTTTCGTGGAATAAATCCATGTTGATTTGTCGATATCTTACACGCAATAATGCTAAAGATAATTTCATGAAGACATATTTCAAAAATTTTAGAAACAGAAACATTCTCTGATTCATCTTCAGAGTCACGTGTGTACATATAAGTATTATTAAATATGAGTGAAAAGGTATGTGCATAAATGAATATAAATAAATAATATAAGTAACCTGGGGAATATAGATGGGATTAGGTTTCATGGCATTCTATTCTTGGAACACTAATAAAGGGATTAATATTTGTTTAGTAAGGAATGTTTATCTTGATGATAAACAACACTTTATATATTATATACAATAATTATAAAAACTAGTTTGATTGGGAAAACTATGCGCAAATAATTCTTAAATCTTTCAATTTTTAATTACCCGCATTTTAATTATCATTTCAATACATTTTTAATTTACAACCACCTTCCAAAACTTAATCCCAATTAAAAAATGTGCAACGTAGCAGCTTTTATTTTACTCTTTATAGTTTTACACGGAGAAACCTAATTATTTATAATAGTATAATATAAGATGTCAACAAAAGTTTTTCATATTCTTCACTCTTTTTCCAGTATGTAAAGAAGTTTACTGCCCAAAATAAGTATAAACAAAGAGATGAGTAGAATTTCAAATTTCCTGCTGTCTTAAGCTAAGATTTGAGGATATGTTTCCTATATTTCTGATTTTTTTGGTACAATTTAATGCTTTTTCGGCCAGATACAATTGAAATTGAACTTCTAGGCAAATGAATTATTATTCTATTCGCGAAACATCGCTTCAAAACTTATTATCACTTTGAAAAATCAGTGTTACCGACTTTTTCCATATTTTACCGTCATGATCGTAATTACCGAGAATACCGCGTATTACCACGGTCACGTTGGTCAAGCCCCATCACTAGCTTCAATCCAGGCTATCCGAACGTAAACAGTCAGGGGCGTATGAACATTTTACGGTGGATTCTACTGCGTGGTAGAAATATTTTGAAAATTGTTTTTCTAAGACAAAGGCAAGGATCAACTAAATATTTAACGGAAATGAGGAAGACAGTTTGCTGTTACACCCTAAAATAAACGTGTTTCCTGCTAACGTAGTTTAAACGTTTGCGGGACGTTGAGCATCTCGTTTAAAAGGAAAGCTTTCTTTTAAAAATCAATCAGGATACTCTGTAACTCGCTTGATTAAACCATTTGAAGACAGCAGTATCCAAAAACACATGACTATTTTCACTAAAACACCGCACGTCTACACTACAATTGGGAAATAAGCTCTGTTGCACATATAGCACGGAACTTCATGTGCGAAATTGATATGAATTTCTACCAATATTGGCATCAGGTTAGACATTTTTAGCATTAAATGTCCCATACCATAAAAGAAACTTTGCCTTACTACGGTTGTAAGAAAACCCATGCCCTTAGAGTATGAGTACTCTTGCAAAAGCGATGTTAGGCCTCGCGTACCGGCGCTTGCTGTGAAGCTAGGTTCGTAAGTAGGCGTGGCCTAATATCTGTTTTGTAAGAGTACTCATGCTCTATTAGGGTGAGTTCTTTACAAATATAGCAAGGCGAAGTTCGACCTATTTTCGCGAGGGATAACGGTTTTAAAAGCATTGAATAAAACCTGCGACAAAAGCATGACTAGTGTTCTTACTATTATAGGCATATTTTTTTCTCCGTCTATCCAATACTTCTTTTTTGTTTTCTTTGTCGAATCGCAGAGCCTACTGGTACCGTATAGTATAACATTTTTGATTAAAATGAATTGATATTCACTTTTTAACGTTCAGTAATCAATTTAATGTATAGAATTCCTGGATATAAAACAAGGATTCGACGATTAAATTTGGACAACCTCCACAAAATGCTCCTATTGCAATTCCAACGTTTCGGTGCTCACACAGCACCCTTATCAAGGCAAGAAAAATTCAACTCTTTATTCAACTCTATCTTCACTGCTCTTTTCCATGAACATTGCTTCAATAACTTCGAGATGCTACTTCGCGATATACATTCGCGTGTCAGATGGCGCTGTTGTCAAGATCAAAGGCAGGCGCATTAGATCGCTTGAAATAATCCGATCGGTCCCATCTCGGGCATCGGCTTCACTTGGCTTGTTGCATGGGAGACCCACTCAGACGCACTGTTGGTCGACGCGAGCTCGCTATCGTGCTTCGAGTGCACTGTCGCAACGTCATGACGCAGTTAGACAGGTAGGCCGTTCGGGCACAGCGCTTTAGCGCAACGCTCCAGTTTTGTCACGCCTGAGTGAGCACGGCAAACCTCCCGCAACTCCTCTTATCCATTCCCACGGCGCGTTGTCAATTCTCGGCAACGCTAAATAGAGGATCGCTAAATCCAGGTTTGACTGTATTTATCATAGATTGGAAAAAAATATATTTCTTCGCATCGCTGTGGCGTTTAATACTATTTTTTCCTATCTTACCTACCTTATCTTCATTCTAGCTTATCACAGAACTCTTGTAAAAATAAATATTATAATACCAAATTTTAGAAACAATATTTTCTCCGTGTAGTCATTGTGATTGTTATGAAATTTGAGGAATTTGGAAGAAAAGCAGATTCCAATTTAATGAAAATGAAAAGGTTACAAATTTGTACACTTTCAAAATGAGAAACGCTAGAAATTGATGTACGAAGCTAAAAATTCATTTTGAATCGATAATATCCACATTATTTTCCATTTGATGTAATATCTAAATATTTTGCGAAAAAATGTTCTATCTGTGAAGATATATTTACAAAACCAAATTGGTCAATTTTGTCACTTGATTATTTATGATAATTTCAAAAATGGCGATCTGAAAATTCCTAACTGAAATAATTTTTGTAAACGAACGATCTACGTAAATTCTGAGATAGCTCCAAATTATGGTTCAACCCTGTCATTGAACAATTTTTTAATTGAAATCGTGACAATATTTTGAATTTATAAAATTGCAAATTGCAAGTGTCCAGCCATTGGGAATGAACAATTTCAAACATTTAAAATGTTAATTTGATTTCTTAAAACTCATTACTTAAAACTGGCGTAATATTGCTCTTTTCCAGCGAATGGAACAATTTTAGTCTTAAAATCGAGCTGGTAGCATTAAAAGTTGTGATTATTCAATGGAAATCTGGGAAAACTATTAGGAATACCTCGGAGAATACTATGAATTGGGAATAATGTTTAGATGAAATGACTGAACCCTGGAGTTGAGAGTGGTCCAGAGAAGGTCTACTAAACTCCAAAGTGAGGATGACGGTGGGTGAGAGAAGGAGGAAACGTGTAGGTTGTCTCTTTTACCCCGACACAAAAACCTTTCTCTCAGAGGATCAGGGCTTCGGGCCATCCGTTAATTGATGCTCGAGTATGTTAACGCAGACACTCACTAGGACACACGATCGACGCGGTGTACCTACAGATATACGATAATGAGACATCGAATTAAATGGATCACGCCTTATCATCGTTACGAAACATAAGCTCACGTAAGAGACTCTAATGCTCCACATTTCAGACCTTTTACAAAATAACAATAGCTTCACAGTCAAAAGTTCATCGCACCATCGTTACTTTGCTTATGCACCTCATCTATCTTCTACAATCTACTTGTATTATTGTTACAGCAACAAATTTGTGCCACAAAGTTTTTTCTTCTCACATCTTCTATTATTACATTTATAATTATTTTTCCCATATTCAATTTTTGACTTTGACTTTTTTACAAAAGCCACAAAAGAAAAAAAATAATAGCACGCAATATACTGTTGCAACATATAAATATCCTCTCACGATCAATATTGATAGGCAATTTTTCTGCAAGATTGGCAATTGTGTTATCATTTAGTAATTACGAATGAATACAAAAATATAAATCCATATTTATTCATAAAACTGCCGCTAACTGAGTGTATATTAAGAAACAGATGCATTATATTGCATAGGAATATTGCTAACGAATGTTGTTCGAGAGACGACATTCATGGATTATAGCAACATTGATAAAATATTGCACGACAATGTTGCCAATATTGTAATGCAATATTGCAGCAATGATATATCATAATCTTCAAATTCATTCATTAACTTTGTTCACATTGTACCTCCGATGTTTCCCGACGTTTTTCGCGTCTTTTTCTGTCCTGTCAATGACACAAATTATTATGGTATATGCGTACAAATATACCTGGATAATCTAGAAATTTGTTTATGCTTCATTACCAATTTAGTATTATATTGTTAAATTTTTAACGCTTCAAGTTTAAATTAAATTATTTTTAAAGTTTCCAATTAGAAGTTATATGATGTTAAACGACCGGTGAAAATGACAAATTTTTTTGTACTTGAATTTAATTTTTTGATAAAAAAATCCATCTAATCACTTTGAATGTAATTTGATACTACATGATATGATTCAATTTCTAGGCCTTGCAAGTAAAGTTGTTTAGCCTCAAAAGTTTAAATTCGCAATTATTTGCTTTAAATTTTCTCAATTTTTAAACGCTCAATCAGGAACGTTGCAAATTTTTCAATCATAGTTTGTTATTTTATTGCTGTTAACCAGATGAAACTAATTTGAAATGCACCTATGCCTTCAGCTTCAATCAAGTCTTCGTTGTCCACATCTTCCAATGGAAGTTCATCAATAGGAAGCTGCTGTTCCACTTCCATTTCGATGGCAGCTATTTGAACAGCCGAAAGCAATCTGTTTACAAATATTGAGCGTTTTTAATCTACTAGATTCTGCTCATTTATTCCTGTGGCTAGTTCTGGGTACTTAAGTGAGAAGAGTCGATGATGTTCTCTCCTTACACTTTGCCTACTTTTCTTTGCCAAAAAATAAAAGCGCATCACATCTCTGTTCATATGGTATGTCCATTTTAATCACCTCCTTGGTTGTTGAACCTCTGCTTCTGGCACTGGTTGTATTAGGCCATCTACCTCCGGAGTATGTGGTGGTGCTGGATCATCACCAGGTTGAGGAGGAACATCAATTGCCGCTGCTTGTTCGTGTGACGCGGCTTCCTCTAACTGCTGTTCTATGCCGTTGTTTTTCCACGCCAAATCAACCTGTTGTTTAATCTCCATTGCTCGATCTTCTGAGATGAGTAGATAAGTCCTGATGTCCTTCACCTTAGCGATAAGATCTCTTAGTGCGAATTTCTCTATTTGAGGATACTTTGCGGCAAATTTTGTTCTAAAATTTCGTTCTTTTTTGCGTGAGGTTTCAAACTTCGCACTTTCATAATAGAGACGCATCAGTTCCTCATTTATTGCGATATCTCACTTGATGCTCTCCCACGGTATTTCTGTTCAAGTGGTTGACTGTAAATAGCTAACGCTAGTAGCCAAAGCATCCTCAGCAGACACAGTTGATGTTTCACTGCTTACCGTATGTCGCAGATATTCTTGCTGGTCACCTGTTTCATTAGTGAGATCAGCCTGACTATCTCGCAGCTCACCATCACCACGGTCACGCATGCAATGGCCCCCAGCGGTGACTCCTGGGGCGCCCCGACGATCCTCGGGTAGCGACAAGCGTTTCAAAATTTTCAAAAGACTCTCCATTATCATTTATGGGTTTCGGTGTTCCTCTTAGTCACTTTCCTCTTCGTTCTCTGCCTGTCTGGCATGGGAAACCCTGTCAGTAGCAATGCTACGGCCAACATAGCCGTCAAATTCATGAGAGGAAAGCTCAAGCCTTACCGCGACGACAACGCGAGAACACCTTCGATAGGGCATTCGGTAGGGCAATTATCAACTCTATTATTTATAATGTTTAAAATTAATGTCTCAGGCTTAAGATGGTTACAGCCCAATATGTCGGGGGCAGTTTTTGTCAGAGTTGGATTTTATTGAATAGTATACACGGGGCTGTCCCGGTATATATCATCAGTCACGGACACATTATTATAATGCAATCAAGTGATCTGATAAGAGCGTGTGCCTTGACATATTGGGCAAAGCCTGGTTTTTACCCTAACATTCACGGACTGGGTTGCAGTCAAGTGCATGATAGAGAAACTCTATTATATTATTATTATTATTATTTGTTTAAACTTTTTCTCGGGTGAACCCTGTTTTTCGTCATAGCCACGGACTAAGTCAAGTGACTGATGATATGAGGATGTTATAAGTTAATTTATTACGATGTTAGAAATCATTTTCAATGATGTTGTAGGTACAAAATTAGAAGCATGGTGTCGTTTGCAGTTCGTTTTTACCGCTGTTATCCTTACACAGTGCCCGTGAGTGTTGGAGGTGACAAAAGTCACCTCTGGATGATTTCTTAGAGCTACCATGCTTATTATTACGAGAAGTTGTAGGCTCCGGAAACTACAATCATGGTTCCTCACAGAAACCAATCCCGAGGCTACTGGAACGTGTACGTCATCCGCTTCTGATCCTTCTGTCCTAGAAGGTAAGCAAAAGCGGGAAATTTACGCGTGATAACATCGGGCAACACTGTTCCTTGGAGTCAGGTCTCTAGACGCGGATGACCTTACGCGGCAGACAAGACAGTTGGAGATGAAGATTTCACCTCTGGATACTTTTTTAGAACTACCAATCTTTGTAGAATTTAAGAGGAACAGTGTTGACGGACCAGATGGAGTGATCCCAGGAGAACAGCCTTTTGCATCCGGTTCGCGATGAAATGAGCCTGATGCTGGCAAGCGGAATCTTGTTGAGTTGGCTGATTAATGAAGCTTACATACATCCAAGACAGCCGAGTATGAGAATTATAAGATGGACTTTGTAGACTTGATACAGCCTACTCAGCTCGAAAATAAGTGCTTGCTATTTTGCCCGTTTTTCTCCCTCCTTTGCCATATTACCATCGGCTGGTCCTGAGAATTCAATCACGTAAATGATCTTGTTCTTCAGATCTTGGAGGACAATGTCAGGCTTCGTAGCACTGATACGTTGAGTGGTGGAGAATGAGAAATTCCAGTAGATCGTACACTGATCATTCTCCACAACGGACTCGAGTTACCCCTGGGCGTATGGCAAGACGGGCAATAGATCAGCACCATAGAAATCCCTAAGATGGTAATATAACACTTTTAGAGCTGAATTGTGTCTCTCTATGTACGCGTAGCGTGCATATTTAGAGCATCCACTGAGAACATGTCCAAGTGTTTCTGGCTCTTGCTTGCACGCTCGGCAGTTGGTATCGCGTACAGGTACATTCAATATGCGCTCGCGGTAAACTAAGGTGTCTATGACGCCGTCTTGACAGGCAAAAAGAAATCCCTCGGTCTCCGATCTCAATCCAGCAGACTTGAGAAACATGTTGGACAGACCCATCGAGAGCTCTTCTCTACGTAGGATGCCGTAGAACTTACCATGGAGGGGTTTCTCAGCATGTTCTCTTAGTAGGAGCGTATGTTCTGCTTCCTGTATACGACTTTTGAGCACCAGAGGTGTTAGTGATGTTAGCCCTTGTGTAGTGTCGCTGGAATTGAATGGGAGGTCAAGCTCCTCTGTGGCCCTATCTGCTGCATGGTATAGAAATACCGCAGCATTGGCGACTTCATGTTAATGTACGAGTCACATAAGGGAATCCGTGCTTTTTAGAACTGAGCAGACTGTAGCCAGAACCGATCTTCGATGAAGACACTCTAAGCTTAGCAAGCCTCTACCCCCTTTATCGCGAGGGAGATATATTCGAGGTACGGAAGATCTAGGATGAAGACTTCGTTGTATTGTCATCATCTTGCGTGTGCTTCGATCAAGTTGTTTTAACTCATCGACGTTTCATTTTACTGCGCCAAACGTGTAGAGCAGTATAGGAACGGCCAGCATATTGGTCGCCTAGATCTTATTCTTTCCAGATAATTCGGAAGCTCAAATTTTTCTGAGAATTTGGCGATACCTTATAAATTCTTTTTAAAAAATCGTTGTTAAGAATGCAGTTCGTATATTAAGATTTCAGTCATCTTCAATCATTATTGTTTATTATCTTGAATATTATATTATATATATATTTATTATTATTTTTATTTTTTAATTTTTCTAATGTGTCCCCTAAGGGTTTACATTGTTCTTATATCTCTTCCCTAATCCTTTTACACACCCCCCACACACTTACTTGGTGGTGGGAGGGGGACCTACAGTTTAAGGTGGGTTCCGAACCACCAAGAGCAACAGCCTTAAGTACTTAGAGAACCTTTTTCTCTAGAGGTACCGGTGCCACGACGGCAGGAATCGAACCCGCAAGCCGACGGAGTGGGTCTAAAGCCTATGCCTTAACCCCCACGACCATCGTCCCACTATATATATTTATTATATATATATATTATTATTACTTGAGCATTCATGCAATTATGTATTGTAATTTCTTAAATCTTTTATTCCAAGCTTGAACTCGTGCTGTGACTTAGAAAACTCTTGGAAAAAGACTAAAATGCACAGGTCGTAATCTTTGAAATGTTATCTTTAATTTGAGCCAATAAAACTTCAAATAACTTAATGGGTTCCCAAGTATGGCAAAAAAATTTCAAACGTGTCTGCTTCGAGTTTCAGTTGGCGATCACCGCTGTCAACCAGACTCGACACAGACGCGCTCTGACATTTTTAGTCATATCTCGGGAACCAATGGAGATTATTTAAGTTTTATTGGTTTTAATTAAAAAAAATCTGCCCGCTTCGCGGGCACATTCTCATCGCGCGCTTCGCGCGCGGCTCGCTTCGCTCGCAAGTTTGAGCGCGCCTAGGGCGCGCGACTGTTGGATCTCGCGCTTCGCGCTCGATCATATATTTATCTCGCGCTTCGCGCTCGATTATGTATTCACCTCGCGCTACGCGCTCGGGCGTATTCACATCGCGCTTTACGCTCGATTCCTCTAGATCTTTGAACTTCGTGTTCGACTTCGATGAAAAGAAAAAGTTTATTTCTGAATATTAGAAAATTATCAAAACCTCTACATATGAAGTGATTGTTAAATTTGTTTTTATTTTAGACTGAAAAGGAAATTTATTTACTCAAGGTTCTATCGACCTTAAGGAACACATTCTCATCCAGATACTCGCGCTTCGCGCTCGATATTTGTTTTCAAATTCATTTGAACCTTCCGTTCCACGCTCGGTTCTGTGCACCGTATAATAGAAACAAAAAAGTTTGAGCGCACTTACGGCGCGCGATTTGGGCGTCGCGCTTCGCGATTTGTATTTGATTTCAAATCAAGAATAATTATATAAATTAAGCGACAAATTTTATTAGTTAAAATGTTATTTTAGATTTTCCGTTTTTCAAAAAAGTTATTTTTTTCATTTTGAATATATTCTTACGACGAAAATGGATTTTTCCAAAGTTTTCCAAAAATTTGATTTCTTTTACTGTCAATGTTATTTTCACGAATAAAATAAAAACTACCCGTCCTATCGAAACATGATGAATAACAAATTTGTACCTCTTCTTTGAATGAACAAATGTTGTCTTGGTCATGTTTTTCGTAGCTTGTGTTATTCGTCTAAAAATTTATTTTTTCTATTTTCAATGCTGTTTTTTATTAATAAAACAAAAACTACGCGTCATATCAAAAAGTGAATAATAACAAATTTGTAGATCTTTTTTAGGTGCATAATTTTGGTCCAGTCATCTTTTGTCGTATCTTGAATAGTTTCACAGCAAAATGGAATTTTTGATTTCTCATTATTTTGTTGTGCGATCAGAATTTAAATTTTTTATTTTTTGAAAAATTCAAAAAGTTATTATGAAAATATTGTAAGGTGTTCAAAAATCAACGTTTTTCTTCTCTTGACTTTTTTTCATAACGTGCGTTTTTCGGCTTAAAATGTTCATTTTCGTTTGTTTTTTGGAATTTTGAAAATGCTATAACTCTGGTAATTTTTTTTTTATCTGAAAAAGTCATTAGGATATTTTTTTCCTCTTTTTGCTTACTACTAACAACCGTCCATAGAATTTCCAAATCTTCAAAAAAAGTGTTCTCAAAAATTTTCAAAATGTGCTCACTTTTTGAATTTTCATCCGAAATAGCTGGTTAACGAACTTGTTCTTTCTTTTTAGGCCCTAAAAAAGTGTGCCAAAGCACAACCCAATCTGATTATTTTTTCGAAAGTTATCGTGCCTACAGACAGACAGACAGACAGACAGACAGACAGACAGACAGACAGACTGACAGACACCTTGGTAAAAACCTTTTTTTCTGGCTCAGGGGGTCTCAAAACGTGGAGATTTGATGAAAACCGACCAAGTCAAATTTTACATAAAACCAATACCTTCTCATTAGAATGAGAATGTAATAAGACAAAATTCGATAATGTCTTGCATTTTTTTTGTCACGTGGTATATTCTCTTTAAAAGGTCAAAGATATCTCTATTAGGGTTCCTTTGACGCGAAATTTCTCAAGCTTTCCACCAGTTTTTTTTCAAAAAGTTTCTCGCTCCTTTTTTGAACGTATAAGCTTTAACATCAAACAAAATAAAATACTTGAAACTCAGAAGAGTTCTGAAATGCTTTGAATACTTTGATTTTGAAGTGAAGTATTCAATATTTAAATTCAACTTTATTCAGGTATGAAAGTTTTAATGATTGCTATTATTGTAAAAATTGTCATGCAACCTTCCAGCAATATTAAGTATTATTATACCATTAAGCCATTTCCCTTTCGGGGTAGGCGTGACTTGCTCGGTTGGAAAGTAGTGGGATAGGTATATAGGTGTAAAGTAGGTCGTTATATGGTATAAGGTAGATAGGTATATAGGTATATGTGTTATGGTATAGATATTTTAGATTGATCTGGAGTTTTCGTGTTATTTATTCAAATAACACGTTCACTCCGCAACACTGCTCCGACCCAGGTTGCTGATCAATCTCTCTAGCGATCACCCCAAGTGAGGAGCCTCACAAAATTGTTATGTATGGTTCCCCACTTGGGCCCATTAGTATCCAAGGTCTTTGTTTCAGGCATCATTCACTCTATTGTCACTCTGCTTATAAACTATTTGTCGCCACACATTTCTGTCCTGGCATACTACTCTAGCTTCCTTTACGTCCATGCATTTTTTCATGCAGGATCTTGTATTTCTATGGCTTCTTATGTCTCTTCGTATTAGTGTCTCATTCACAGATTCTAACCATTCTTTCGGCGGTCTACCTCTGGGCATTCTGCCATTTACTTTACCTTTATATACTTGCTTCGTCAGTCGTTCATCTTTCATTCTTTCAAGATGTCCGAACCATCTTAACTGATTTCTTTCCCATATGTCAACTAGCGTGTCTCCCGTACCACATTCTTTGAGGATTATCTCGTTTCGGACTTTGTCCATCAGTGTTTTTCCGCATATTATGCGCAGAGGTTTCATGCCGATCGCGTTGATTTTACTCCTGTCCTTTTCTTGACAGGTCCATGCCTCGCTACCGTATAGTACAGTTGGTACGAATATGGAATTATGTATGGCCATTTTAGCTTTTTTTGATATGTTTTTATTCGTGAGGATGGACCCTGTTCTACCGATAACCTGCTTACCCTTATTTATGCGCCTATCTAATTCCCCATCTATTTTTCCGTCGCTAGTGAATAGACTACCTAGATATACGTACTTGTCAACTTGTTCTAATCTCACATCATTTAGGACAATGTTGCATAATGAAGACAAATGATGTCAGTGGTGGATTTCGGAGATCATTTTCTATAAAATGTTGAAGAAAGTACTTGAGGAAGTCCCTTGTAAATTCTGGAGCTGAACTGAATATCAATTTCTGGATGGTATCAGGGCGCGGATTAACGAATAGAGCAAAATATGCTTTCATTAGTGAAAAACACGAGGCTACCCAAAGAGAGGAGACAAGCGGGACAGAACTAAAGGTCCGTCACGCTTCACGACGATAAAGTCAGCCATGTATCTCGAGGATAACGTTACTTAGTAGGTGCTTCCCGAGTGGTGTGCACATAAGCTGTGGACGTCTTTGACCTTTTAAAAAACACATGAATACGGTTTTATTCCTCAATCTCTCAATTCCGACTCATTAAACTAAAATGTATAGGCACCTGGTCAATATCCATCTCAATTTTGCACAATTAGTAAAATTATACACAACCTTCAATATTATATATCTCAAATCCGCATGTCACATTCTATTAGTATAATACAGATTGTAGGTTCAATATTCGCATACTGATTGCAAATCACCATTATTTCAAGAATATGCCTATGTTAGAATTGAGTAAAAACATGTGTCTATATTTAGGAATAAGCAACCTCTGTAATTCTATTGAATAAGCATTCTTGAAAACGACAGTAGTAAAACTGATTTTTTTGGTGCAGTAAAAAGAGCTTCCCCTATAGTTGTGGCTTGGCTTAAAATGACGTTTATTGCATATTTACGTCTGTCAGCCTTGAAAATAGTGCTAGACGCGCAAGTATCCTAGAAGACGAATGTCTTGGTCGCTAATATTTGACGTTAAGGATGTTGGACACAAATCTTATGCAATAAATGTCGGCATAAGCGTATACTGTGAGACCGCGAATGCGTGACTCGGATATGTAGGTATGTAAAAGGGCCCTACAGTTATACAGTATATACTCCTACGTATTATATCTTGCCCTCATAAAGCAGGTGCAATTTGACCGCAACTTCACCTACGCATGAAAGTGACTATGCACGTGATTTTTAGTCACTTCATTTCAATTTTATGAAAAAGTTGTATCAGAAAATAGTTGTTGCTCAAATTTTCAATTGCATATGAAACACGGATCTGTTATATATTCTCAATAATCTTATTCATAAGTATATACAAAAATACAATCAAGTTGCAAAAATTACATGAATTATTTCAATAAAAAGTAGGTATTATAATATAACAGCAGTTGAACGAAGATTATCGAAATTTGGCACAAATTCTCAAGAATGAATGCAACTTTTTTGTGTATATTTATTCTTTGTGACCTAAAAAAAGTTTTCAGATACGATGCTAAATTAAAAAAAAAATCTAAAACAGACATAATTTTGTTGTTGAAAATATGGTATTTTTAAAAATAATTAAGAAAATTAATGAGATAGATATGGAGAAAAGTCCACAAAATTGAAACTGTTTCTTCCGAAAAGCTATAGAAAAACCTTTCTGCTGTCTAGTCCCAGTCTTGGCGCTATCTATGAGTTCATTACGAATTTGAATATATAAAGATTGTCCAGATTTTAGCTAATTTCTAAAATTACATATTTAAGATAGCAAACAATAATTGTTGAATGTAATCGAAATCTTAATACAAAAACTGTATTCTTAAGAAAGATTTTCTTAAGAATGTTTAAAAACATTTTCTTTCAATTCCATTGCATAGTCAAGTTATAATAAATTGATATTGAATTTACACTAATTATAATATGATAATTCTATGTATAATATTGATGATATTCCAGAAAAGCACATATTATTATAAATGATTTATTTAATGTATTCTAATTATTTATTTATTGCGGAAATGAGAATTAAGCCAAACGTAATTATTATTTGAAATAATAAACAAACATTATTTCGTAGCCTAATCGCAAGTGAAATCATACAAACTTGGATAAAGTTCCTAAAAGCGCTTACCTCCGATTAATTTGAAACTCCGTATACCTATGTATTTTGACGCGCAGATCACGAATATGATAGTGAAAATACTCGCAAATTTGATTTTCAACGTCAAAACCCCAAAAAACTATAAAAATTTCATGTTTTCCCGTTTATTTCACTAAATAAGAAGAATTTACAAAAAAAGTTTAAACAAAAGTTGTAGATATTTTAAAAATACATATTTTATGTTGAATATGTTTTTACCCTGCGACTGATAGTTCTCGAGAAAATGGACGATAAATATGAAAAATCACAGAAATTCTGAAAGACCAAACTCCAGCCTTCCCGCGGCGAAGTGCGTAAGTAGGCATTAATGCTAAAACAAATGGGTTAATGGCAAAAGATATGTTTCCACGAAACATTAGGGAACATATGGGGATGGTATGCGTCCAACTTTATTTCTGTGACCAGTCACAGGGGTGCCTT
>CAKNXH010002432.1:151343-171701 GCA_932178445.1 Andricus quercusramuli
CGTGTGTAACCTAAGTTATTTCTGTGACCAGTCACAGGGGTGCATTCCCGCACCCACCATGACACGTTGAAAAGGGGGTCGTGTGTGACCCAAGTTATTTCTGTGGCCAGTCACAGGGGTGCCTTCCCGCCCCCACCATGACACGTTGGAAAGGGAATCGTGTGTTCACTAACTTATTTCTGTGACCAGTCACAGGGGTGTCCCCCCTCCCCAATGACACATTGGAAAGGAGGTCGTGTGTAACCTAAGTTATTTCTGTGACCAGTTACAGGGGTGTCTTCCCGCCCCACATGACACGTTGGAAAGGGGGTCGTGTGTGACCTAAATTATTTCTGTGGCCAGTCATAGGGGTGCCTTCCCGCCTCCCCATGACACGTTGGAAAGGGGGTCGTATGTGACCTAAGTTATTTCTGTGACCAGTCACAGGGGTGCCTTCCCGCCCCCCATGACACGTTGGAAAGGAGGTCGTGTGTGACCTAAGTTATTTCGGCGACCAGTCACAGGGGTGCATTCCCGCACCCACCATGACACGTTGAAAAGAGGGTCGTGTGTGACCTAAGTTATTTCTGTGGCCAGTCACAGGGGTGCCTTCCCGCCCCCACCATGACACGTTGGAAAGGGAATCGTGTGTTCACTAAGTTATTTCTGTGACCAGTCACAGGGGTGTCCCCCCTCCCCCATGACACATTGGAAAGGAGGTCGTGTGTAACCTAAGTTACTTCTGTGACCAGTTACAGGGGTGTCTTCCCGCCCCACATGACGCGTTGGAAAGGGGGTCGTGTGTGACCTAAATTATTTCTGTGGCCAGTCATAGGGGTGCCTTCCCGCCCCCCGTGACACGTTGGAGTGGGTGCCGTGTGTGACCTATACAATTCTACACTTCGTATCGACATTTCCCTTCTTTTCTCTAAAACGGTCAGTCGTAGGGTAAAAATATATTGTACATAAAATATGTATTTTTAAAATATCTACAACTTTTTTTTTAAGCTTTTTTGTAAATTTTTCTTATTTACCGAAATAAACGGAAAAACATGAAATTTTTATAGCTTTTTGGGGTTTTGACCTTGAAAATCAAATTTGCGGGTATTTTCACTATCATATTCGTGATCAGCACGTCAAAATACATAGGTATACGGAGTTTCAAATTAATCGGAGGTAAGCGCTTTTCGGAACTCCACCCGAAATAAATATTAGGACGTAATGGAATGAACTTCATATCCGACAAAAATGAAAAAAAAGTTAACTTTTAGATGGCAGAGGTGTTGAAGCGACGGGACGAAGTTACAACAATATAATAGGAAGTGACATCAGAAGTTCGACACCCGGCGTATGTAAAAGAGATTCGCGGAAACTCATTTCTTCATTTTTTGTTGTACAAAAAATTTGTTTAATATTTGTAATTAACTGCGAGATTAACTGCAAAATCGATATATTGGACTTTTATGACATAAAAAATAATTATATTATTTAATTATTAATTATTTCTTATCAAAATAGCCGATCTTTCTAGAAACTAGTCGATCCGAGCGTTACATCCCAGTCTAGCCACTGGACAGTCAGCCTATGGCGCGCCAGTGTCGATTCAAGGCGGACTAGATAGAAACAGTACAGCGCCACGAAATTTTTCCACATGGGAACTTTGAATCTCTTTGAAAACCGACCGACGAATTGTGTACGTATGCACTAGATTTCAGAATTTTAAGGATTTCAAAGTATCACATGGGATTTCGAAGGATTCAAGGATTTCGAACAATTCCCTTCAAAATTAGCCAACGAACACAATTCGAAAACTACTTTTAAAATTTCATCCCATAAGTCTATTTTATAGGGCCCTAAGGAAACACATAAAATCAATAATTTAAATCGATTGCAATTTTTCTTTGTGTAATATTTCGTTTTTTAGCATTTTAGATTACTTTACAACTTTCTACTATACTACTATTACTATACCATTAAGCCATTTCCCTTTCGGCGAGCCTCTAGGGGTAAGCGTGACACTACCCGATTCGGGTAGTGTTTCTAGGTGGATAGTTTCTTGTAGTAAATAACTACAAGTGTGGGCTCACCACACCCACGATAATGTAATTTTTAATGAACATTTAAAATTTTTAATGACGGAGTTAAGAAATTTGATCGTTAACCAGTTAAAAAAACCGTTAACCAGTACTGGGGGAATAGCCGATTATCTGTACTGGTGACCAGTACTGGGCCAATACTGCGCCGGTGGTGAACTGCGGCGAGGTACGGAAACTTTCACCTGGGGTTGTAAATATTGAAAAGTTACTCCTTTCTGGATTCAACAATGCAGTTAATGAATGCTATGAGTGATATTCATTTTGGAAGACTTTTTTTGAATCATTTAAAGAATTCATAACACAGTCACAAAAAAAATCGTTTTTCGGGCCTGGAGGTCAGACCATGTTGACTATATGTTTTTTGGGACGCTGAATCCGAATCCGAGGTCCAAAAAACCCCAGCACGTCAGGGTTCGGACATAACCAGATAGAATTTTTTTTTCAAGTCCGGGGGCCAGACCACGTTTATTATATGTTTTTGGTGTCGCTAAATCCGAATCCGAGGTCCAAAAAAACCCAGCACGTCAGGGTTCTTACATAACCTCATAAGATCTCATACATTTTTTTTTCAAGTCTGGGGGTCAGACCATGTTTATTATATGTTTTTGGGCTCGCTGAATCCGAATCTGACGTGCTGGGATTTTTTGGACCTCGTATTCAGATTCAGCGACCCCAAACACTTATAATAAACATGGTCTGACCCCCGGACTTGAGAAAACGAAATTTTATTAGGTGTATGAGGTTATGTCGCCAACGGCGATACCACGCTGAAAACACCAGTTCCCGTAAGATCACTGAAGTTAAGCAGCGTTGGGCGCGGTTAGTACTTGGATGGGTGACCGTTCGAGAATACTTCGTGGTGTTGGCCCGTCGTGGGTGTGGTGGACCCACACTGGTAGTATTTATCCACCTAGAAACACTACCCGAATCGGGTAGTGAGGCAATGAACTTTCGAGTTCGAACTGCTAATCAATTTTTCTTTTTATTTTATGAGGTTATGTCAGAACCCTGACGTGCTGGTGTTTTTTGGACCTCGAATTCGGATTCAGCGATCCAAAAAACATATGGTCAACATGGTCTGACCTCCAGACCCGAAGAACGATTTTTTTGTGTGTGGCTGTGTAATCATTCACTTGCGCCTTTTTATAGGAAAGGTGAAAACCTTTTTTTTTAACCTCTTACACTATGTCACTTATTATTCTGTATTTTCTTCTTTCAGAACTTATACCATAACTACCCTCAGAAATTGTCGGTAAGATCAGCGAAAGTACTATTAAAAATCACTGCTGACATTGAAAGGAGATTACTCGTTTAAAAAAGGAGCGAGAAACTTTTTTAAAACCGTCGAGTGAGCTCTAACAGATACATTTTTTCAACTTTTCGAAAGAATATACCACGTGAACAGTTGTTGAAAAAAATCAAGAATGTCTCGAATTTTGTATTTCGACTTCAACTTCTGCCATGATCTAGGAAAGTTGTAGTAAAACTCTCAAAATTATACCCCACACAGTATCTAAAGTCTCACCTTCAATTTAAGACAATAAAACATTTGAAATCTTTGCGCGTCCTCAATATTAATAGGACGTAATCTGTGGAATCTTATTTATGATTTAAGCAAATAAAACTTTAAATATCTTCACGTGTTCCCAAGATAGGGTAAAAACTTTCCAAACGTATCTGCGTCGAGTTTCAGTTGGTGATCACCGCTGTCGACCACACTCGACACATACACACTTGGGCATTTTTAGTTGTATCTCAAGAACACATTGAGATTTTTAACATTTTTATTGACTTAAATTAAAGATAAGACCTCAAAGACTGTGTGGTATGAATTTCAGAGCTTTTCTACAACTTCCCTAGGTCATGCCAAAAGTTGAAGTCAATGTACAAAATTCGAGAAATTCTTGCGTTTCTTCAAAAAAGTGATCACGTGGTATATTCTCTTTAATAGCTCAACAATATCTCTATTTAGGCTCATTCGACGCGCAATTTAATAATCTTTCTAACGGTTATTTAACAAAGTATATCGTTTTTTTTTTATCAAGTAATCACGTTTCAAAGTCAGCAATCAATTTTAATAGTACTTTCGTTGGTCGTACCGACAATTTCCAACAGTAGCGTAATTGTTTAAACAGCCATTTTTTCAAAGTAGAATTTTCTTCATCATTCCTATGAAAAGAAGCAAGTGAAGCAAATGTTACGTTCTAAATGTCTTATAAGTCTATGTATTAAATTTTTACACACGTAGAATTATCCCATTGTATTACCAAGACTGTATATATTTTGAATCAAAAGTTTCACTTATTTTATTGTAAGATATTAAAAATTCAGACTTATTTTTTTCATTATATTTGATATTAATTTTGATAAATATATATATATTTTTGAAGAAATCAAACTTATTTCTTATTTTTTCATTTCAAACAATAATCATCATCATCATCATAAATTAGCAGTTCGAACTCGAAAGTTCATTGTCTCATCTACCCGAAACCGCCACACATCTCTATCCTGTGCATCCTCCATCCAGTTTAAGCAATTATGTCCTAGTTCTTTTAAATCATCCCTTACATTTTTCTCCCATCTGTTTCTCGGTCTGCTTAAGGGTCTCTTACCAATCAGTCTCCCTCTTAAAACTTGCGCCACTGTTCTTTCATTTCCCATTCTTGCTACATGACCCGCCCATCTTAGTTTACGCGCTTTCATTACTCTATTAATATTTGCTGACCCGTAGAAAGCATGCAGCTCATCATTATGCAGTTTTCTCCATTCGCCGGTCTCTTCGTCCCTTTTTGGACCATAGATTTTTCTAAGTACTTTATTCTCAAAAACTCTAAACCTATTCTCCTCTCCCTTCGTCAGCGCCCACGTTTCGCACCCGTACATGACGACCGGCATTATTATTGTTTTGTAGATTCTTATTTTGATGTTTCTAGATAGCAATCGCGATTTTAATAGTGTGTTTGCTGCATAATAGCACCCATTGCCAGCGTGCAGCCGCGCGTTGATTTCCGTTTTAATCTTATTTTCGCTAGTTATGAAAGACCCGAGGTATTTAAACTCGCTAACCCTTTCAAATTTCATATTTCCAGCCATTAGATCCCCGTCTTGATTACTTTGTTCGGATCTGCCGACGGTCATATATTTTGTCTTCGATTCGCTAACTTCCAAGCCAATATCTTTGGCTTTTGTGATCAAGATTTCTGCATTTTTAGCTACCGTTTCTTTATCATCCCCTAGTAAGTCGAGATCATCCGCATATCCAAGAATTTGTATTACCCCATTGAGGGTAGCACCGGTCGGATTCGCCTGCATTTGCCTAACCACGTATTCCAAAACTAAGT
The DNA here is from genome assembly GCA_932178445.1 of Andricus quercusramuli. NCBI lineage: Eukaryota > Metazoa > Arthropoda > Insecta > Hymenoptera > Cynipidae > Andricus > Andricus quercusramuli. The sequence goes on from CAKNXH010002432.1 coordinate 156,763, forward strand.
TAAAAAGGACGCACGAAAGTGCATCGCCCTGTTTCAGGCCATCGCGGATCGAAAACTCTTCAGATAAACTACCATTTACGCGTATTTTACCCCTACTGCCGCTTAAGCAAATTTCGATAAGTCTAACTAATTTTCTTGGTACACCCAAGAACTCCAGGATCCAGTACATTCGTGCGCGTATAATAGAGTCGTAAGCTTTTTTGAAATCGATAAATAGCTGATGCACTATTTCTTTAAATTCCCATTTTTTTTCTAGCAGTTGTCTAATTGTGAACATTTGATCGCTTGTAGATCGGTTTCGGCGGAATCCACACTGGTAATCCCCTATGATTTCCTCGGCAAAAGGAGTCAGTCTACTTATGTTAGGATTACATTAGACAGGATCTTGTAGCACGAAGGTACAAGTGAAATTCCCCGATAATTGTTACAGTCAGTTTTATCGCCTTTTTTAAAGATGGGAATAACGATAGAGGTATTCCATTCTTCAGGTATGCGTTCTGTTTTCCAAACTGCGCGTATTAATTTAAAAATTTGTCTTGTGAGGCAAGGGCCTCCATTTTTTATCACTTCTGACGGTAGGTCGTCAATGCCCGCGGCTTTGTTATTTTTCAACTTCTTTACAGCCATTTCTATTTCTATATACGCAGGATCATCAATTAATAGATCAGCAGTGTGGATTTCGCCGAGATTACCTTCAACGGGGGCTTCACGTACATTTAATAGTTTATCGAAATAGTCTTTCCATAAATTCAGTCTCTCTGTCGCATCGGCTACTAGATTGCCATTTTCGTCCCTCATTACTTCCGTTCTACTTTGAAAGCCTTTCCTTATAAAATTGATTCCCCTGTACATCTCGCGCGGGTTATTCTGTTTATTATGCGTTTCTATTGCTAGTATTTTATTCTTTTCCCACTCCCTTTTCTTGGATCTATAAAGCCTTCTTGTACTTTTACTAATCTCGAGATACTTCTTATGTGTTTGATCGCACTTATTTTGTAAACTACTTAGTCTGGCCTTCCGACGTTTTTCAAACCAGAGTTTGCACTCTTCGTCAAACCATGGTTTGCTTTTTGTTACTTTCTTTAAACCTATCGTAAGCTTCGCCGCTGTCTTTACCGCCTTTTTTATATTGCTCCACAGGGTTTCCGGATCCTCTTCGTAATTATTGTTATCGTCTCCCTGTTCTTGGAGAGCGTCAAATCTATTAGAAATTTCAACTTGATAATTTAATGTTTCTGTTGCTGTTTTGAACTTATCTATATTTTCAAACAATAATATAAAATGAAATTCATTATCTGGGACACGTTTAAACCAATTTCATTTAAAAAAGCAATTATTCCGAAAAATAACTGAATTATCATTGTAAGCATATGCAATATATTTTAAATTATAGTTATTTATATAAAAAATGACTAACTCACCAGGAAAATTCGATACATATCAAGCATTCTATAGATAAAAAATGCTGATACTTGTTTTTTCCTTATATTGTACTTTAATGCTGATAGGGGACCTCTAAATATTATCTGATCGACTTCTCCTTTTACAGAGCCTATTTATACACCGAAAGGTATAAAATAAATCACCCTAATATACAATATATAGAAAGAAGTTGAAACGGTTTCAATGAAATGATTAATCTGTATAAAGTCTAGTGTGAATAAAGAGGTAAAAATACAATTTTTAAGTTTTTATTTCAGAAAAAATATCCATAGAAAAAAGATTTTTTCATATAATAGGATAAACAGGGGTATTGCCGACAGCAACCTTCTAGTGAACGATACTGTGCAATAAAAATGCTTTTATTAATATCATGGTGATTTAAAATAGATACTTGTACAGTGTACATGCACAAATAATAAATATTCTATTATCCATGCAAGTTATATTTCAATATTTATTCAGTACAAAATTAGTGAATTTATATTAATTGAATGATACTTTTTGTTGCCGACTACAGAAGGACATGTTGACACTGTGAAACTTAGTGATATTGTTAATTTGAATGTCCTGTGAATGTAAGAAGGAAAGGTATTTCTCATCTTGTTGTACATTCAGAGGTTAGTTTATTATTTTTAGCATTATAATTAAATAAATATTATTCGCAGGCTCAAATAGATGTCATATATTTGTAAGATTCTTATTGTGCATTCAAAACCAGTGAACGACATTCATATCTATCAGTGAACGAAACCCAACAGAAGGAAGTTTTCAGTGAATTATACCCACTATTGTTATTGATATCCATATGTTCTTATGATTGCTGTTTGTTTTCTTCGTTTCTAGGCATTCGCTTTCTACAAATCTTGAATTTACAGTATCTATTTGCTTAGTTTTGGATTTTCGATCCTCAAAAATCAATCACCGACACCCCAGAAAGAATTTGGCAAAGTCGTGAAATAAATAACTGAACATAAACCACGCAATATTGAAATTATACCTTTTCAATTAAAACTTAATATTTTCTCTTGAGAACAACCATAGGTATATTAAATGATGTTCTTTATCGTCTAAAATAATTAAATTTACATTTTTCTTCAAATTAAATTTTTGACACATTAACAAAACACCTAAAAATACTTCATTCAGAAAAACATGGAATACTATTTTGAAAATCGACGTATTCAAATGACAAGCTTCCATCTCAGAGAGACATAATAATGAGGCGCTAACTGGTGGAGACAAAAGGAAAAGGTGCTAACTCGCGTGGTGAACTATCGAAGCCTCAAAATCCCCTATAAATTGTATTGGAAATATCAACGTCCTCAAATCTGTTGCATCTTTTCATTTGGTCTCCACGAGTTACCACCTCTTCGTTTGGTTTTTCCGAGATGGAACCTTTTCATTTGGACATATCGAAATTATGTTATTATTGTGATGTTTATTTATTATTTGTTCATAATTTGAAGGCAAAAAAAAGTTGAAAAGTTTAGAAAAAATCCCAACTTTTTAGCAATAATCTAGAGAATAAAGTAATAAACAATAACATCTTGTTTAAAAAATTACTTTATTAAACTGAATTAATCATAAGCACACTCTAGCTGGAAGTTTGTACGTTTTTTTCTAGTGGGAAATACGTGTTAAACTTCATGGGGTTTGAGGAAGCTTAAGGGGATATATCAACGTTATGAAAAAGGAATTCCAGTTTCCGGCCGCACGGTTGAATATTTTGGTCTGATTTTTCGCATACCTCATCTAAATGCTTTTCTCTTTTGTGGTTAAGTCTCGGTTTTTTGAATTTTCGTTTAGATTTAAAGTTATTAACAAATAGAAAAGAAGAATAGAAAAAAAATGCAGTGATGCTCAGTACTAGCTGAGTTTGTATTTTCGATGCCTGCGAGTCAACCCTCGTCAAACCCGCGAGCTCGGCTTCGAGCAGACACCCCGTCGCGCGAGTGGAGACACTCGAGCGCGTCGAATTATCCGGAACGAATCATCCTCCTCATTGTTATGAGATGCAGGCCGGTTGAAAAAACTGAAATTACGAAAGCGTCGCGTGATTGAATTTTAATTAGGATACATAGTTTATTTAAATAATTCTAAGAAAGTGAAAAAAAGATTCAGGAAAATCGGTTAATATTTGCAGTAATAATAGAAATTTTGAAGTGCACACGATAGTATGCAGATATACACAGCAGAATGGGAGAAACGAATTTTTATCGTTCAAAAGGCCTACAGCCTTCAATTTTGCTCCAATCCGCAATTACTTTTTTTTTAAATTGAAGAGCGCTAAATTTCCAAGAGCACCCTAGTCACAGATTCTTGCATTTTTATTTACTTATTTATTATATCTTTACTTGAAGTATGAGAAAATAGAGATTTTTCACAAAATCATTATTTACTCTTCAGTAGCGGTTTGCATGCAATGAATACCATCCTAAATTAATTCATTAATTGTTATAAACAACAAACAAGAGGTGAAACGTCGATCGATTTGAAGGGGAAAAATTATTTTATGTATCATTACTCTACTTTATTTTCGATTCCTTTTACACAATTGCACGCACAGAATCTTACACATACGATGGCACTCTCAAACGCTTCGAAAAATCGCCCCCGCTGGGGAATCGAACCTTCCTGACTGCCTACAACCTGTCCTAAAACCTCAATCTAGCGCACGCGTAAGTGAAATGAGCTACGGAACCACTTGGATTTTTCTACCAAACTCTGGGTCAAACGGTTTTTCCGAGAAAAAATGTGTCCATCTAAGAAATGATATGATAATAAATGTTTACTTAAAATTAATTTCATTTATCTCTTACGGACGATATCTAATATTTTGTAACGTGTTTCGGGAAAAAGATTTTGCTCACAAGTATTAACTCACACAGAGAATATATTATTACTAATTTATATGTATTATTAGAAAATAATTGGAAATACAATTTTTTTAAAGTACATATTTTTGATTATTCAAAGCTAAGACTTGAAAAAATGTTTTCGGATGAAATTTTTAATTTCATTTCTTATCATTCATCTGTTACAGTCGATTTCTAATTATTTGTTACGAGGTTGGGAAAAATAGTTTTCTTACAAGCATTAACTCACACAGTAAATATATTATTATTAATTTATATTAATATTTACACGCATTCTATACAAGGTTCATAAATAGATTAGCTCGAAATTTTCTAGAAGAAACATGAGGTAAAATGTCCATCGATTTGAAAAGGGAAAATATTATTTTATATATCATTACTGCATTTGATTTTCGATTCCTCTTACACAATTTCACGAATCTTACACATACTATCGCACGCTCGAACGCTTTGAAAAATCGCCCCCCTTGGGGAATCGAACCTTCCTAACTACCTACAACCTGTCCTAAAACCTGAATCTAGCGAACGCGTTAGTGAAGTGAGCTACGTTCCATAGATTTTCCTGACAAACTCTCCGTCAAACGGTTCCTTCGAAAAACGTGACCATATACGAGATGAGCATAAATGTTTACTTAAAATTTGTTTCATTCATCTCTTACGGATGATATATAATATTTTGTAACGAGTTTGGGGAAAAATATTTTGCTCACAAGTATTAACTCACACAGAAAATATATTATTACTAATTTATATGTATTACTATAAAATAATTGAAAATACAATTTTTTTAAAGTAAATATTTTTTATTATCCAAAGGTAAGACTTGAAAAAATTTTTTCAGATGAAATTTGTAATTTGATTTTTTATCATTCATCTCTTACAGACGGTTTCTAATTATTTGTAACGAGCTTGGGAAAAATATTTTTCTTGCAAGTATTAACTCACACAGTAAATATATCATTATAAATTTATATTAATATTCACACGCATTCTATGCAAGGTTCATAAATAGATTAGCTCGAAAATTTCTACAAGAAACATGAGGTACAATGTTCGTAAATTTGAAAACTCTCAAACACTCTCAAACGCTTTGAAAAATCGCCCCCGCTGGGGAATCGAACCTTCCTGACTAGCTTCAACCTGTCCCAAAACCTCAACCTAGCGAACGCGTAAGTGAAATGAGCTACGGAACCACTTAGATTTTTTGGACAAACTCTAGATCAAATGGTTTCTCCGAGAAAAAACGTGGCCATCTAAGAAATGATAATAAATATTTACTCAACATTTTTTTAATTCATCTCTTACGAGTTTGGGGAAAATATTTTTCTTGCAAGTATTAACTCACAAAGTAAATATATTATTATTAATTCATATTAATATTCACAAGCATTGTATACACGGTTTATGAATAGATTAGCTTGAAAATGTCGACCACGAACATGAGGTAAAATGTCCATCGATTTGAAAAGGGAAAATATTATTTTATATATCATTACTGCATTTGATTTTCGATTCCTCTTACACAATTGCACGAATCTTATACATACGATCGCACGCTCAAACGCTTTGAAAAATCGCCCCCGCTGTGGAATCGAACCTTCCTAACTACCTACAACCTGTCCTAAAACCTCAATCTAGCGAACGCGTTAGTGAAGACAGCTACGTTCCGTAGATTTTCCGGACAAACTCTCGTTCAAACGGTTCCTCTGAAAAACGTGACCATCTAACAGATCTATAGAATGCGTGTGAATATTAATATAAATTAATAATAATAAATTTACTGTGTGAGTTAATGCTTGTAAGAAAACTATTTTTCCCAACCTCGTAACAAATAATTAGAAGTCGACTGTAAGAGATGAATGATAAGAAATGAAATTAAAAATTTCATCCGAAAACATTTTTTCAAGTCTTAGCTTTGAATAATCAAAAATATGTACTTTAAAAAAATTGTATTTCCAATTATTTTCTAATAATACATATAAATTAGTAATAATATATTTTCTGTGTGAGTTAATACTTGTGAGCAAAATCTTTTTCCCGAAACTCGTTACAAAATATTAGATATCGTCCGTAAGAGATAAATGAAATTAATTTTATGTAAACATTTATCATCATATCATTTCTTAGATGACCACATTTTTTCTCGGAGAAACCGTTTGACCCAGAGTTTGGTAGAAAAATCCAAGTGGTTCCGTAGCTCATTTCACTTACGCGTGCGCTAGATTGAGGTTTTAGGACAGGTTGTAGGCAGTCAGGAAGGTTCGATTCCCCAGCGGGGGCGATTTTTCGAAGCGTTTGAGAGTGCCATCGTATGTGTAAGATTCTGTGCGTGCAATTGTGTAAAAGGAATCGAAAATAAAGTAGAGTAATGATACATAAAATAATTTTTCCCCTTCAAATCGATCGACGTTTCACCTCTTGTTTGTTGTTTATAACAATTAATGAATTAATTTAGGATGGTATTCATTGCATGCAAACCGCTACTGAAGAGTAAATAATGATTTTGTGAAAAATCTCTATTTTCTCATACTTCAAGTAAAGATATAATAAATAAGTAAATAAAAATGCAAGAATCTGTGACTAGGGTGCTCTTGGAAATTTAGCGCTCTTCAATTTAAAAAAAAAGTAATTGCGGATTGGAGCAAAATTGAAGGCTGTAGGCCTTTTGAACGATAAAAATTCGTTTCTCCCATTCTGCTGTGTATCTCTGCATACTATCGTGTGCACTTCAAAATTTCTATTATTACTGCAAATATTAACCGATTTTCATGAATCTTTTTTTCACTTTCTTAGAATTATTTAAATAAACTATTCATCCTAATTAAAATTCAATCACGCGACGCTTTCGTAATTTCAGTTTTTTCAACCGGCCTGCATCTCATAACAATGAGGAGGATGATTCGTTCCGGATAATTCGACGCGCTCGAGTGTCTCCACTCGCGCGACGGGGTGTCTGCTCGAAGCCGAGCTCGCGGGTTTGACGAGGGTTGACTCGCAGGCATCGAAAATACAAACTCAGCTAGTACTGAGCATCACTGCATTTTTTCTCTATTCTTCTTTTCTATTTGTTAATAACTCTAAATCTAAACAAAAATTCAAAAAACCGAGACTTAACCATAAAAGAGAAAAGCATTTAGTTCCGGTATGCGAAAAATCAGACCAAAATATTCAACCGTGCGGCCGAAAACTGGAATTCCTTTTTATAACGCTGATAAATCCCCTTAAATATCATCTTTTTCGAACAAACAAAATTATACTTTTTTTATTCGAATGAATTTGGTAGGGGGGGGGGGGGACATGAAAATTAACCCTAGAACCGCACACTGGGTCTGACAGACCCAGCGAGAAAGTGACTTTTGTCGCTCGCCTCCACAATTCTTCGAAAAAGCACTTCTCACACCCATGTAAATTCAGTTTAGGTTTCTGCCGATCGACTCAAGTGGTTGTGCGCGTCAGTTTACCCAACAGGCTCAAACTGTCATCATCCAAACTTGGTCAAGGGTCTCAGAGACCCATGTGTGCGGGCTAAGAGTGAAAGTGCTCAAGGTAAGTGTATTGTTGTTTTAGCGTTTTTTAGAATTGTTTTGCATTAATGCATTAATTTTACATAATTTTAATGTATCAAACGAAAAAATGTCTACCGACAAGTTTATCATGAAACTATCTCTAGCTTTGATGCACCCCCATTTGCGAGCACGTGCTGCTGTACCATAGCTTCGTCGAGATCTGCGTACTCACATCTCCCATCTACTGAACATAGAAGTTCCTCTCAGGATGTGCGAAGAACATAGATCTTTTGTATGTCAGGAATGCGGACCTTCATTTGATTAAATGTTAATGCCTCAAGAGAATTTCATATTTTTAATTAAATTTCGTCCACAGAAATCTTAATTTGTATTAAATAAACGATTATTATAAGATTATTATATGTATTTACTAAGATTTTGCGACTTTTCTCCTCGTTTTCACATTTCTCCTCTCTTTTGGAATTGATCATTTTCATTCTGCTCAATAAATACACTTTTTGAAAAGAATATGTTCAAAGTATTTTTTTTTTCGATCTTCCATATGTCCTCTTCAAACCCTCATATTACCTTTTGAAATTAAACAAAACATGGTAATATGGCAATTTTTGTTGTGAAACCCGATTTTTGACCCCCTCTTGTAGTTGTTTTTCTCAAATAATTGAGTTTTTTGTATCTTAAAATTATTCAAAATGATCCAATAATGCTTAGCTCTATTCTAAAGATCCTAACAAGCATTTCTAACAAAAAAAGTGTAAATCGGATCAACAGGGGCGTCACAATCATCGCGCGAAGGTGTCCGGGTCTCACAGACCCATGTATACGGTTCGTGTAAGTTTAATGTATGTGTGCGGTTCTAGGGTTAAAAAAAAACTGAGCCACCCCACAGACAGTGTACATACCCGATTTCAAAAGTTTTCGCAACATTACAGGTCCTTTACTGAATTCTGCGATAAAACTACGTTAATAATCTCCACCCAATCTTAAGATTTATTATAAAGTACGATGATTGTCGATAAGAGATCTAAGTAATTTTGAAAATTTCCGCAGATATTAAAGTTTAAAATATAAGTTTTACGATGAAAATGAGGTAAGCCTAATCAAAAAGATGAAAATAAGTTCAACCACGTGAAAGGACAAGATTTTTATAAAATAAAAAATACAATTAATCAAAACACCGTGCAGCAAAGAAAAATATACCAGCGAAATCATGAACTGTATCTCATTGTTGACGACGACGTGCAAAAACTAAATTTTAGTAGAAAAATTGGTTAGATCCCTTTTCCTCTGTGAGAAATGTTTTTCTCGATTTAATTGCAAATCAAACAAATCAGTAAACGCGATATATAAGAGTTTATTAGCCTCAGTTGAAAATAAGTATGTGATTATTAATTCAAATTTACGAGGTTCTAGTCTAGTAGTTACTCTTTTTTGACAAGCGGGTTCAATTATGTTGGGAAATATTGATGAATTTTTCCTCTTGTGTAAATAACTTTGTTTTATAGTAGATTTTAGTTTTAAAAATTGCAAAGATGACATGTAATATATATAATGCACCCACTTTAAATAACTCAGTTTTTCATGAATTGATAGAAAAATGTTAAAAATGAGGGAAACAGTGAATGAAACTATGAAAGTTGAAGAACGATCTACAAATTGAAAACAAGTGTACATGTACAATCACGGAGGTTTCTCTAAGATTGTTATAAAGGTAACCAGCGTTCCAAAGAATGACTACCCTAATATTTTTCGACTACGTACGAGGGGAACGTGCTCCGCTACCTTCCGACTTCCTCTTGAAGACGTTTATGGAAATAACACAGCTTAACACATGCGTCAAAGTAAGTCTTGCGTATCTTTGTAGAAGAGTTAGGTACCTATTTTTTGCGCTTACTACTCCACTGCACGCAAAGCAAAGTGCAGTAGCACCAGCACAATAGTATCGTTGAAACAGGTCAAAACAGGTTCTAATTAGCAGTGTGTGTAAAATGAGAAACACATGAGCGAGCTCTTTACTCAGCTGTCGGCAAAGAAGAGCGTTGCAATTTTAAAAAGTTCCTTCTGTCAGCAAAGAAACTCTCTACTTCGCTTTTCAACTCACTTTATAAGTTCCGTTCCGTCACCGCGAATGGACATGACGATGATAAAGTAGCCTGTTTTCGATAAGAACAGAAGCAGGCGGTAAATTATCCTGAGAAAAATAAGCTCGACTGGAATAGTTGCGAAAAATTATTGACAGCGAATGAAGCGGTTTGTCTTCGTGTTGAAATTGCTGCCGATGATTTTTGCGAAGGCTTTTTCTTACTTGTTTCACTTGTTATTTTTCTACAGTTTTAGCGTATTTTATCATTTATCGGGATTTTGCAATGGATTTATGTGTATAGTAAGGGAACGGTCATTAATTACGTTAGGATCTTTTCAACATTTAAGACCCCGCCCTCCTTCCCTATTGTGATGATTTGTAAGATTTTGATCACCCTTCCTCTCACCCTTTTCACGTAGGGTTTTATATTTTTCACTCAATATTTTAAAGATATATCGATTATTTTTACCGTGAGCCAGATTTTCAGTGATTTAAAAGTATTCCAATAGATTTCAAGGGATTTTAAGGTATTTCAAAGGATAGCATAGTATTTCAAAGAATTACAAAAAAATTATTACAGCTTTTTAGTTATTTCACTACATCACAAGGATTTTCAAAAAATGTCAAAACATTTGAAGAGATTTCATGAGATTTTGAAATATTTCAAGGAATTTTTCTATGGGATTTTGATGATTTGAAGCTATTTCAAAGATTTTTCTACAATTTTTAAGCTTCACAGTTTTCAAAATGTCAGAAGATTAGAATGAATTTGAAGAAATTTCAAAAGATCTCGCAGGGGATTTCGAAAGATTTAAAAGAATTTTAATATAGATATAAAGGGATTTCGATAATTTTGAAGGATTTCGAGGAATTTCAATGGGTTTTAAAAGATTTCTACGGCTTTTAAAGATTTCAGTGAATTTTGAAGAGATTTTTAAGGTTTTAAATGATCTCGTATGATTCCGAATTATTTTACGGAATTTCAAAGATTTTCAGAGATTTTAAGGGATTTTCGATGGTTTTAAAGGATTATAATGGATTTTTATGGGATTTTCAAAATTGCAAGTGATTTCAAGGATTTTCAAAGTTTTTAACGGGTTTCAAGGTATTTCCAGGGAGCTCAATCGTTTCAAAATGATTTTAAGAGATTAGGTATCAATCAATAGAATTGAAAGAATTTCCAAAAAATTTCAAAACTATATCTATTGGACGTATGTAATATGAAATATTACATAGTAACAAATAAATAATGCAAATAGTGATATGATGTGTATATATGTACACCATTAAGCCATTTCCCTTTCGGGGTAGGCGTGACACTACCCGATTCGGGTAGTGTTTCTAGGTGGATAGGTTCTTGTAGTAAATAACTACAAGTGTGGGCTCATCACACCCACGACGTATAATAATATAAAAAGTAATTTTCAACAGCCAAAATCCCCCGAAAAAGCCTTACATAATTAATGGACACTCCCTAAGCTTTTAAAATTACAGCTATCTTTTCATTATAGAGTTGAGTAGATGGTACATTATTCTTTTACCTATTTTTTCATAGAAATTGAATTATGAAATAAAGTTAGTCGAAATTTTTACCACTTTTAAATTTTGTATTTTCAAAGACATTTAATATCTATTTGAAAAAAGTTGAAGAGGAAAGAAATTGATTTTTACATATTTTAAGAAAATAGATCCTATGAGTGGCCCAAAACTTTTTCATCTATAATTATTTTATAACGGAAAATTATTGATGTCAAAACGCCATCTATTATAGTAATTTGGGTAAAAAATGCAATTTTTGCAAAAAAAGTGGTGAACAATAGAAAAGTGTCACGGCAATATTATATTATAAGTGCCAAATAGATATATAAAAAACTCGAATTAAAATAAAATATATAAATGAAACACCAAAGACATGTTATGAGATAAATGAAAAACTCAAAATTGAAAAATTATAATTTTTTCAAAACTTTCAGAAAAATTATTTTATCATAAAAGCATGGGAAAACTAATAGCTTAAAAACAAAAAGATGATTTTTTAAGAATAAAAATAACCTTTAAATTGTCTTAACAATTTGTTTTAAAATGCGGCATGCGGAAAAACTAATTGCGCTACTTGATTCGGCAGAAAGAATTGCAAAAATTCCACGTATTTCATCATTTTTTTATGGGCTCCATTAGGGACGTACTCTCTAAATTTTAATTAGTAAAATGTAACTGAATCTCAGTTGAGTGCTGCTGATTTCTGTAGGATAGAGTTTAGTCACTGATAATTAGAAACAAATACTGATGCAATTAGTAATTATTGCTACACGAATGCACACGATCCAAACTTGTAATTATACATTTCTTAAGGGGTAACACCACTCTAGAGGCCGAAAACAAGACTCACTTTGTGAATTAATTTTAAGAATATTAAAGAGGGAATATGATTTCTTTTTAAAAAGGGGGGGTTCAAGCATATATTTAAGTATGGAAAAACCTTTTTTGATTTAAATTTTAATACAAAATGGCGCCGATGCAGCTGATTTCGCGAAATGCCTTTTTTTAAACGTCTCCACGGCCGGACAGATTACTTGAAAAGTATGAGACTTGGAACAAACAACCAAGAAAATTCTTAATATACACACCATTGGCTAGAGAACTACGTAGGGGTTTTTGTTTAAATCAAATTTTGTGAAAATGGCGCGACTTTGAAGAACAAAAATCGATTTTTTGCACAAAAAAAAAGACTGAAAATTGTTTATAAAATTAAAGATGTAGATGTTCAAAGGGTAAGATTGTATCGCCTAATATGCAGATATTCATGCCAAACATCTACTATCTTTTTGAGATGTTAGGGGTAAAAATATTTTTATGTTAAACTGAAACACATTCAGATGTTAAAATCGTATTTGACGTCTACATAATTTCGATGTTACAATTATGGAATATTACAATTTATGACCATTTTCAAACGAATCAAAATTAGCCATCCTTAATTAAAACTGGATAACGACTTTTGTCTGTCCACACGACGAAACAATGTTCTTAAGTTTGAGGTTATATTGACTCGAACACATTTGACCATTTGACATTTGACAAAATGTTTGTAAATTTATAATAAAATATGAGTCTAAGTAACCTCAAATACATAGAATTTTAAATTCAGATCACAGATCATTCGTTCTCAGCTTACTTACCCCTAGACTGAAATGTATCATCTGATCGACACATTTCATACTGTTTATCTGGTTTTCGTTCATGTACGAACATTCAAGTTTACTTTTAAATTCACAAGTAAGTTATCAATTAATTCCTTAAATTCACAGAAAGAAGTAAATTCCTCAAATATTTACAACCGTTATTTGACATAACCATACATGTAACATTTCGGATATTTCAGGTTAACATTTTGGATGTTACAGAGTTACATCTCACTTTTTAATATCTACAGATACTAACTTTGAACATCTAGATTGCTGTCCTATAGTTGAACATAAAATATGTTAACCCTGAAGATCTAGATGTTACGTTTAAACATCCATTTTTCTCCGTGCACAGTTGGGAGTCTCCAATCTGTGCACGCTTACCGTTTCTGGGTACAACTGGGCACGTCTAAAAGTCGACGTGCACAGATGGTACCCTCCCAACTGTGCACGTCTCAAATAATACGATCAGAATTTAAAGTTGCATGTTCACGTGCACAGGTGGAATACTCCCAACTGTGCACGTCTCAATTTGCAAGGGGTACAACTGTGCACGTCGAGGGCCGGTGGTACAACTGTGCACGTGCCCATATGGGACACTCCAATTATTATCAATGAGTAGGATTAGACTTTATTTGAAAGTCCACGTACCCAGATGGTACCCTCCCAACTGTGCACGTCTCAATTGATAAGATAAGATGCTTAACTTACAAGCCGCGTTCACATATATGGGAGACTCACAACTGTACGCGTATCAATTATTAGGATCAGACTTTTCATTCAAAAGTCTACGTGCATAGATAGTAACCTCCCAAGTGTGCACGTTTTGATTGATGCGATCAGATTTTCAACTTGTAAGTCCACGTGTATAGATGGTACTCTCCCAACTGTGCATGTCTCAATTAATACAATTGAGTTATGAGTCTTGAAAGTGGATTCCACAGATTCCATACTTTGAATTAGCAGTCTGCCAATTAAAAATCATGGATGGGTACGTATGATACATCATGTGTATTACATGGTTTTGTAGATTACTACGTCTGATAACGTCTGGAGCTTTCTACACATTATTTTACGTTTGATCATGTGACGCACGTATGTATAACAGAAATATCTTTATTACACTCACTCGACGCGGAATTCAATAAGCTTTTCAACGGGATTCTTTTTTTGAACAAATAATTACGATTCAAAGTCAGCAGTAATTTGTATTATTACTCTCCCAAATGCAGGCACAGGAAAGATTATCATGGAATATATGTACTTTTTACATTAGGACCAATATTGACAAAAATTAAGGGGTTAGTCAAGTTTCTGGCACCCAAAAAAAGGCAATTTTTACTATTTTTTTCAAAGACAGGTTTATTTACATTGAAACAAATGTTGTGGAATTCGAATACTATATATTTCCAGAAGTCACAGTAATTTTTTCCTCATAGAATATCTGTAAATAAGCGAGTTGTAGTCCATCTCCCAGAAGTAAAAAAAGGCGTTTTGCGGTGATCAATACTTATCATGACAGGATCATCTGAAACGAAAAATTCGAGTGTCAATAGTTAAAGGATCACCTGCTCTTGTCTTCAATCGAAGCATTTAGCGATATTTCAATTCTTGAAAAAATAGCGCACGTTTAAACACGATTTTGTTTTTTGTCCAAAAAAACGTTTTTTTTCACTATAAGCAAAAAAAAAGAAAAAATTGACAAAATCAAAAATCCTTCGATCAAGGACAACAAATTAGTGCTATAAATAACTGGTCAAAATTTGGGAGCGATCGGATAAGCCGTTCTTTAGATATCTTGATCACCGCAAAACGCCTTTTTTTTAGA
>CAKNXH010002432.1:182208-212929 GCA_932178445.1 Andricus quercusramuli
CTGAAAAAAAATATGACCCAGGGGCCAACTAAAACGACGGCGTTTCGGGCGTATCCCCTTTTGATCGCCAGCGGTTCAATTCGGTTATGCAGACACTGGAGATTCAAAAGTCCGCATCCGCCTTGACGGCGTGAAATGTATAATCGCGGAACTGACGAATTGATATGCAAGCTCTTGTGCATATGCATGATCTTATGTGTGGTGACATCAAGGGCGTTGAGCTTGTTCTTCGTCCATTGAACCAACCCAAATGAGTAGAGTAGAACCGTGACGGCAAGCATGTTTGTCGCAGATAACTTGTTCAACGCCGACAGATTGGAAGACCAAATCTGTCGAAGAAGATGCTTGTATCTGCTTCGGAGAGACTCCTTCACTGATGTTACGTCCTGAATGCGGTTTTAAGGCAGGGCCAGGTATGTATAGGTCTCTCCAGTATGAAGATGTCTAATAACACTTATATCCACAAGCTCAGGGTCCTTGGGAACGCCAGTAATCTTTCCTTTCTTCAGATGAATTTTGGCATACTTGTCCAAACCAAAGTCCATCCCAATGTCTCCTGTGTAGTTCTTGACGATATTTATAGCAGTTTGAAGTTTGCTTTTACCAGAGCCATAGATCTTCAGATAATCCATATAAAATACATGAGTGACCTTAGGCTTGCGCTGATTAGTGTCGCCACAGAGGTATCCAGGAGAATTTCGTAGTGCGAGAGATAGAGACAAGTGTGATGCAAAAAAGCAAAAGGCTCATGGTATCACCTTGAAAGACGCCCCTCTGGAAGGTGACGTTGTTTGTTGTCAGACGATAATTCCTAGATGAGATGGTAAATCTAGTTTTCCAAAGAGGCATCAATCTCTCTATGCATCTCACTATGTATGGATGTACCTTCAAGCTTTCCAACAGAAAGATGATAAGTCTATGAGCGGTTGAATCTAAAGCTTTCCGGTGGTCAATCCAGGCCATTGACAGGTCGCGCTGATGGGCTGCAGCGTCTTTATAGACACACCTGTCAATTAGCAGGTTCTCTCGACAGCCTGCTACACCTTCCTTCGAGCCACGGTTTCCGTAAATCTCTTGCCATACAGGCTCAATTCGTCGAACAATCCTGTTCTTTAGGACAGCTGTAAAGATCTTATACAGTGTGTTGCCTTTTTTCTGTAAGAGTATACTGCCGTCCAAGGTAAGAAGATACATAAGTGACTTTGCGGTTTAGGGTTATTCTCTTAAACTTGGCAATGGAAAAGTCGACCTAAGCGACAATGTCACTTATGTATCTTTTTACTTTGGACGGTAGTATAGTGCGTCTTAACACCAGCACTGCGGGATGGGCGTCTTTGACTTTAAATATGAGATGAATATGCGGGATAAATGTTGGTGTATAAAAGTAAACTTCTTCCACCAAAAGTTCTTGATAGAATCTGGTCCAGCAGCGAAAAAGTTCTTCGTGCCTCTAAGTGCTTTTTTCACCTCTTCGGCAGTGACTGATGGACATTGCTCCTCAGATTTTATGAGGTTGTCGCAAAACTCTTTGAAGTGGATGATATTGTCAGTATCTTCTTTCAATTCTAGTGTTTTCGGGATCTTGCACATTTCTCTCCAAAAAGTCTCTACCTCTTTGGGCTTGGGTGGATTTTTCACAAAAACAGGGAGATTGCTGGAGAGGCGTGATGGGTCAGCGAGAAACTGTGGACTCTCCCTGATCCATCTCTCCCTCTTCTGTATTCTCCTCCTTGCGTCAGATAACATCCGTATTTTGTCAACAATATGCTGCTTGATTGTCAGCAGCTTTGAATTGTTTAGTGTGTGATTCAAGATCCTTAGTTCTTGGGCGAACTTTCGAATCCTTTCCGTGAACGGACTACCAGATGTTGTGTAGTCAATCACAGATTGAACACGGGACGCCTTCTGTCTTGCCCATCTAATTTTATTGTTCACTTGATGCAAACGTCTTCTGGTCTTTTGATCCATCGTCGGTTTTAGCCTCCGATTTGAATCAGCCAGAGCTCTCGCAGCACCATAAACTGAGCAATTGATGGTCCAGAGGTTGGACTCTTGCGAGATATCTCCACGAAGGGGGGCATCCATTTCAGCCAGATCTTGGGACTTAAGAGGAACTTGCATGTTGATGTTCCTCCTTGTACTTAAATTGCGAGCATCTTTCATAAGGTGCCTGCTTTCTGCGGTTGGTCTTAATGTCGCTTCATCATTGTCTGCAACTTGATCAAGCAGCGGTTGGGGAAGCGCTTCGCGTACATATCCATTTTTCCGGAGGTATTCGGCTTGATTTCGCAAAGACTGATGCGAAACGTGCTGAAGCTCTGGGTGTTTCTGGCACCACAGAGTATGCATACGCGCCATAAAGCCTCCGCGAACAGGGATAATGCTAGCATCATAGCAATCTAGCACGTCATTCTTATGTTGATCCGTCCACTCAATGTGGGCGTTTCGCCTGTTCGTCGTCGTGTTTCCATCTAAATTATTTTCAGCACCCCGAACTCTAGGATTATCGGCATTGTTTGCCGACCCATTGTCGGGTGCTCTGCGCATTCGATCGTTTTGAACCGCATCTGCAACATTTTGGTGTTTTGGTGGTTTCATTTTTGTTCCCACGAGAAGCTAGGGAAAGGGTTCGTCCATCCTTGTAGAGCCCTGCGTGCAAGGATAAGGCTGATACTCTAAAAGGTCGCCCGGTATCCCAGAGTCACCGGACACCTCACCCAGGTGCCATTCAGCTTTCGGCACGGTTCTTACGCCTTCGCTTAGGGGTTATTCCTTCGGGTCCATCCCTGGACAATTGTCCGCGATTGCTCATTAATTATTGTAACCATATTCAGCAGAAGCCCTTGGTACAGGGACTCTCGATCCGCAACTCGAGGATGTGGCCAGTGGCTTTGTAATAGGCCCTTCGGTTCTATTCCAAAGGAATCGAAATCGAATCCGAACGTTAGTATGGTTTATTTCAAACTGTGATACCCAGGAAACAAAAATCCATTCATTTGCTTTGAATGGGTTTTGAAGTCGTTTGAATAGCGTATCTGTCACTGGAATTCCAGATTGCCGCCGATTGGTTTTCAACAGAATTTTACTCGTTATTATTTTTTGACAGACTTATAAGCCACAAAAGCCTTCACATTCTCTATAACTAAAATAGCAAAAGGAATCTGGTAGCCTTGCGTATATGATTTTTCTTAATCTATCAATAATTTATACAATTCAAAAATCATGTGAAATATGGCAGCCTAACCAGAAAAAAAATCGGCCTCATTCAAAAAGAGGTAAACCGATTCAATATGACTTTGCTTGAAATGGACATTGTAGTACATTGCAGATTCACGGAGTCGTCTTTTCAATGGGTTCTTTTTTCCTGGGCAGCTCACATTCATACTAATTTAGGGTAGAGGTACGCTATCCAAAATATGTATAATACCATGCATTTGAAGTCTAATCTGTATGCTCTGAGAGTATGACAACGACATGCGTTTAATGTACAAACGAGCTAATGCCTTGAACGCATGCGGACCTTACTATAATAGTGTTGATATAAGGAAAAGGGGATTACTCATTTTATATTTTCTAAGAACATCTGTTTTGAATTGTACTTTCTTGGGTTCTTAAGAGCCACTTAGGTCTTAAAATTTACAGCTCTTTAGTTACCCGAAGCCATTTACTAGATTTTGGAGAAAACTCGTATTTATGCCCTTTTATAGATGGGTCTTTTATGACAATAAGCCGGGGTACGATTTATGCTTTTACTTTTATAATCCCATCCGTTTGCAATAAAGTTTGTCTCTAGCTGTTAAGACTATTATGGCAGGGAAAGCCGGACTCGTGGGAAACTTAGGCTATATTGTCTTTTCGGCACTTGGGCCTTCACCCCACCCTTTCATTTTGTAATGTACTTCGTTCTCTATGATCAATTTGTACTTGACCTGAGTTAGTCTTTCGAAAGGAGCCGTGCGGTATAGTCATCTCTCTGGAAAACCCTTTTTACTTACAAATATATTTTCAATAATAAATTTACAATTTGCTTTGTTTATTATTACACACCCTTATCTCTCGTTGTTAATTCAACATTTGGCGACCGTGACAGGACATGAGGGTGTCGTGATTTTGTGTAAAAAATTGTAAAAGTTTCGTATTAGTGATTTGAAAATGAGCAAACGGGATGTAAGGAAACGAAAAGCGGATCGCACCGCGTTTACTAAAGCGTTGAATGCGCTTAACGATGAACTGCGTGTGAGTGCAAAGATTTTTAAAATTACAATGGCTTTACAAGTGCTACAGAAAAAAATGAGCGAACTGGAGACGAGCACGTCCGCAGTGATTGACTCCATACTTCAAGACGACAGTTACGATGATAGTGGGGACGAAAGCGACTTTCAAAAGGAACTTCAAAAGGAGTATGATGATGCTGACAATTATACAAGTTCGGTGGTGAGGTACGTAATTGGCTGCAGTTCTGGAGTTTATTCAAGAAAATCCACGAGGATCAATCTACTACGCTCGAAGACAAGTTCCAGTACTTGATACAAGCAACGATTCCTGGTTCACGTGCTGCCGAGTTAGTAAAAAGCTACCCTCCGATAGGCGATAACTATCACAAGGTGATTGATAGTTTGAAAAAAAGATTTGGTCGCGACGATCTACAAGTCGAAGTATGCGTGAGAGATCTTTTGCAACTCGTGTTGCAAAATACTATAAAGCCAAAAAGTATACCGCTTTCCAGCCTTTATGACAAAATAGAGTCTCATTTAAGATCCTTGGAATCTCTAGGTATAACGGCAGACACGTGTGCGGCAATGTTATTACTACTTGTGGAATCATCGCTATCGGAGGACATTTTACGCGCGTTGCAAAGAAGTAGCAACGCGATTCTCAGTGTGTTGCCGGAAAATGATGGAGATTCAGCAACACGGTGTAAAGATCGGTTGACGAGACTAATAAATTTTTTGGCTGGTGAAGTGCAAAACGAATTACGTATCTCAATGACCGTGAAGGGTTCCGACTTAACAAGCGAGTCATTCGACAATAAAAGGGTGAAAGCTCGCGCGGACATTAAGAACGTTCCCAGCTCGACGAGCTTGCTGACTGCAAGCAACGCGAACAGCCAAAAGTGTATTTTTTGTGAATCGGATCAACATAGAAGTGCCCACTGTGAAAGTGCGAAAAGAATGACTATCCGAAAGAAGAGAGTCTGTGAAAAATAGCGGGGCTTGCTATTGCTGCTTAACCCGCTGTCACAGTGTAAAGGTTTGTCGTGCAAAAGTGAATTGTGGGTGGTGTACTCGCCGACATATGATTGTGATGCGCCCCAGCATTGACAGCAAAGAAAACACCAAGAAAAGTGTGTACAGTGAGATGAAACCTGCTGAAAATTCAAAGGATAATAAATCTGTCAAGTTCGACTGCGTTTTGGCTAGTATGTGCAACGATCCGGAAGTTTTTCTACAAGCACTCTGCATAAAATTGCGCAATGGAGATAAGGAATTGATAGCACGTGCAATTATCGATACAGGATCGCAGAGGACTTACATCACCCAGGAGGCAGTCAACTATTCAGGTTATAAGCCGTTTGCCGAACAGCTGATGAGCCACGCACTCTTTGGAGGACAAATTTCGGGGGTCGTGAGCCATAAGAAATACAAAGTCCATGTGAGTAGCTTTGATGACAGTTTTGAATGCGAGTTCAACGCCTTGGATCAAAAGGTTATTTGCGAAAAAATACCACTCACAAGAAACGGATCATGGTTCGAGGAATTAAAACAATTGACCATTTGTATCGGCGACATTCGCAGCAAGAGTTTACAGCCTGCTGTCCTTATCGGCGCTGATATAGCCGGGAAGTTTTATACATGACGAAAACACGATCTGAAAAATGGATTGGTAGTTATGGAAACTTATCTTGGATGGACTATTATGGGCGAGATTGAAGATAGTAAAGAAAGAGAGGATACCGTCGTCACTGCGATATCGATGTTCACCAGGAATGATAACGTGTCGGACTTCTGGTCACTCGACGTTTTGGGGATTCGAGACCCGATTGAAACTAAAGCGCAATCAGAGTACATGGCAGAAATGAAAGACTCATTTCTAAAAACAGTAGAAGTGAATAAAGAAGGGCGATATGAAGTGCCATTGCCTTTTTTGGAGAGCCACCCTACTCTGAATAGTAACAAAGATATCGCCTTACGTCGACTGCAATCTACTATGAAGAAGTTGAATACCGACGGACTCTACCAGGCATACAATGCAGTTTTTGAAGAGTGGATTGCTGAAGGAATTATCGAGCGGGTCTCTGTTGAAGAAGAAAACAATTGGGGACATTACGTTCCTCATCGACACGTCGTGAAAGAAAATAGCACCACGAAGATTCGACCAGTGTTCGATGCATCTGCCAAGGATCGTCGAGGGCCTTCACTGAACGAGTGTTTACATAAGGGACCCAATTTGATTGAGCTTGTTTCTGATATCATGTTGAGGTTCCGAAAAGGTAACATAGGTGTAATTTCAGATATTAAGAAAGCGTTTTTGCAAATAAGCATTGATCCGAGGCATAGAGATTATTTACGTTTTTTGTGGTATGATTTGCATGGTAATCTTGTGATTCTCAGACACCGCAGAGTTTTTTTTGGAGTTCCATCAAGTCCCTTTATACTAGGGGCGGTAATTAATTTGCATTTAAATTCCTTCCTGAATACTGAGAAACACAATTTCACCATTGATTTTGAGAATGTCTCGAAACTTTTAGAGAGCTTTTATGTGGACAATTGTGTTACTACCGTAGATACTGTTGAGCAGCTAGGAAAATTTATCGCGGATTCGAAAACCATTATCAGCCTAGGCTGTTTTGAACTACGAGGGTGGGAGTATAGTCACGATGGTTCTCATCAAAACCAAGCTGCAGTTCTCGGATTAACGTGGGATAAAGAACTCGATACTTTAGCAGTGAATATTCCGAAAATAGACGATCTTGATAACGAGAAAATTACAAAAAGAAAAATGTCATTAACGCAGAAAATTTTTGACCCCTTGGGCTTTGTCTTTCCGGTAGTATTATGCGATAGAAACACGTTCTCAGAGTCTTGATTGGGATGATGAAGTACAGGACGATATTAAGGGAAGATTTTTAAAATGGGCAAAAGGATTAAAAAGTCTTATTGACATAAAAATACCACGATGTTTTTTGGGAAGGGTAAGCGATAATGACAATATTAGTATGCACGTTTTTTGCGACGCAAGTAAAATTGATTACGCGAGTGTAATGTTTCTCCGCATTCAGAAAGGTTCAGAAGTGAAAATAAATTTCGTAGCAGCTAAATCCCGCGTCGCACCTACAAAAGTAAATGTCAATGATGCACGAACGAGCATACCTCGCTTAGAGTTATTAGCCGCGGTAATAGGTGCCAGACTGGCAAAAAACGTTATAGATGCCATAAAAATAGATAATATGGGAGTTTACTATTGGACAGATTCTTCTACTACTTTATCTTGGATTCAGGGAAATTGTAATTGGGCTGTATTTGTTTACAATAGAGTAGAAGAAATCCGTAAGCTCTCGAATCCGGAAAATTGGTATCACGTACCGGGTCATTTAAATCCCGCCGACTTGCCTTCACGTGGTTGTACCGCTGAACAATTCCAATTTTCGAGATGGTGGGAGGGGCCCGAGTGGCTACGCATGTTATCTGAAAATTGGCCTAATAGCGAATTGGTGTGCGATGAAGATGAGATAAGTAAAGAATTGAGAAAAACACCTACAAAATCCGAAAATGTAGTTTTGTCATCATTAACCACAAGTTTGGTATCAATAATGAATCATTTGGATAAAGAAAAGCCGTGGTATGATAAGTATTCCGATTTTGACATGATAGTAAGAATTCTTGCGTGGATTAAAAGATTTCACTCGAACTGTAAAAATAAGAAAGAAGCTAGGGAAAAGGGAAAAGAATTGCTTTTTACAGAAATAGGCAACGCACGTCAGTCCATTTTGAAATTGATTCAAGATGAAAGTTTTAGCGACGAGAATGATTCACAAATAAACCACTTCGATGTGTTAAAAGATGAAAACGGTTTGCTTCGACTGAAGACGAAAATTATAATGCGAGAAGATATTTATAGTTTTAAATGCCCAATTATTTTACCGAGTAATCATAGAATTGTCAGTTTGATAATTAAAAAAGTACACGATAGTTTGAATCATGCTGGCGTCGAGATTATTTTAAATTCATTGAGAGAAAATTACTGGACCTTGGGAGGTCGCAAAAGCATACGTGAAGTCATTGAGAAGTGTGTGAGCTGCTGTCGTCATGACTCGCAGCCTTTACAAGTGGAACAAGCGCCTTCACCGCTAGACCGCGTGAGAGATGCAGCTATTTTCGAAATTCTCGGAGTAGATTTTGCAGGCCCCATATTTTTGAAAGGGGGGAAAAAGGCGTGGATTTGTCTGTTTACGTGTGCGGTTTTTAGAGCCGTTCATCTAGAACTTGTAACCTCTTTGTCCACGGCATCCTTTTTGATGTCATTGAGACATTTTATCGCACGCCGAGGACGACCATCCATAATATACAGTGACAATGGAACCACGTATGTCGGATTGAATAATATACTAAAAAATTTGGATTTTGGGAAAATTGCCAAGACGCTGGCCTGTGAAAGGATCGAGTGGAAATTTAACCCTCCGACTGCAGCTTGGTGGGGAGGTTTTTGGGAACGTATGATTGGCGTACTCAAACGAATGTTACGGCGTACTCTTAAGAAATCATGCTTAGATCATGAGGAGATGTTAACTGTACTTTTGGATTGCAAATCAGTCATTAATTCTAGACCCATGACGTTTGTGTCCGAAAGTGATAATACACTAATGCCTCTAAGTCCTTCGGTGTTTCTATAAGAAATAAAGGAAATTGGCGTTCCAGATCTTGATAATATTGAAAACTGTATTTTGGCCAAAAGATTTGCTTATCGTCAACAAGTAAAAAATGATTTGAGAAAGAGATTTCGCACCGAGTACTTAGGAGCATTAGTTCAGCGAAGGTCAAAATTAAAAAATGATAAGTGTATCGAAATTGGCGACATTGTATTGGTTGAGCAAGATAATTATAAGCGTGTTAGTTGGCCTCTGGCCCGTGTGAAAGAAATGATTTCTGGAAAAGATGGTAGGATCAGAGTCGTGCGACTGACTACTGCTTCAGGTGAATTGATGCGACCAATTCAAAGAATATGTCCTTTGGAATTGAAATATCAAAATTGTTAATCTACAGTCGATGAGATCTTTACTGATAGTTACAAACGTCGCGTGAGTGTTACAAGGGCTAATACACAAGCGTCAAGTGAAGGTACAAAGCCAGAAAACCGTGTCACGCGTAGAGGAAGACTAGTAGAAGACTAGCTTCTTTTGTATCGATCACTCGAATATTTTACTATATTATAATTGCTGAAGATTTATTGAGATGGTTTTAAGAGCCACTTAGGTCTTAAAATTTACAGCTCTTTAGTTACCCGAAGCCATTTACTAGATTTTGGAGAAAACTCGTATTTATGCTCTTTTAGAGATGGGTCTTTTATGACAATAAGCCGGGGTACGATTTATGCTTTTACTTTTATAACCCCATCCGTTTGCAATAAAGTTTGTCTCTAGCTGTTAAGACTATTATGGCAGGGAAAGCCGGACTCGTGGGAAACTTAGGCTATATTGTCTTTTTGGGACTTGGGCCTTCACCCCACCCTTTTATTTTGTAATGTACTTCGTTCTCTATGATCAATTTCTACTTGACCTGAGTTAGTCTTTCGAAAGGAGCCGTGCGGTATAGTCGTCTCTCTGGAAAACCCTTTTTACTTACAAATATATTTTCAATAATAAATTTACAATTTGCTTTGTTTATTATTACACACCCTTATCTCTCGTTGTTAATTCAACAAATACTATGAAGTTTTAAAGTTTCGAGCATGAGACCTGCCATGCGTTTTCAGTACGAACTCTTAGCTATTAATGCTCGAAATTAAAACCATCTCAGCATGAATTGGTCAAGCATCAAATTCATGGATTTCTCATACATAAGACGTGAGTATGTTCTCTCGGTGTATACAAAATACCTGATATGAAGTCACATACCTTTTTTTATTCACCCATATATGCTCGTTTTTCATCTCTGATTTTGAAAGGCCACTTTTGCCTATTACACGTTGAAGATTCGAAATAAAATTTAAACGATATAAAATTAATGTAATAAAATATTTGGGAATTTTCAATAATCCACTAAGGCTACTGTATAATATAGTTTTATAAGAATCGAGGATGATTTTTTTGCTTTCTGTCTAAATAATTTAATTCAAAAACTAACAATTTTTTTTCTACAATGTTGAATCGTTTTAGAACTTTGTTCCATCATATAATGCAATAATTCAAATTATACTACGCAATTTCTGGAAAGAATTTTCGTAAACAAGTTCAAGGTTATTCTAATGACGCATTACATTTTGCGTTGCAAAAAATTATATTCCAAATGTGTCAATTATAATGTAGAATCTTCCAGAACTTTGTCGCATCATATGATGCAATATCTGGCAACATTGCGCAAAAGTTTCCAGAAATTTGGTAGAGAGGGTGAGCGTCTATGAAAGGAGCTCTGTGCTTAGTTTGTAGAATATTTCTGATGACATCATCAAATTATACTGCGCCATTATTTTGGTAAACAAGTTCAAGGTTATTCTCAAAACCCAAGGATGAAGAGGAAAATAAAAAAATTAAAATTTTAAGAATATTTCAAGCCAATCGAATAATATGAGTAAGAGAGTATCTAAAGGAATAAAGCATTTATTATGGAAGGTCATATGCTAAGGATTCTTATCGCATTATTCTGGTATTGAGAAGCGAGCGAGGACTCAAAATAATGTTAAGATGTGTTTAAACGTTTTGATTTTACACAACATTTGATGCACTAATCGTCTAACTCTGCATACATTTCATTAGTCTCTGCTTTCGTTCTCTAGAAATCATTTCTTTTTTACTGTTTATAAAAGTTTGATTTTTTAGTCAACCAACAACGTTTGATAATCATTCTTTTGCCATATGCTAGGTCCGTCAACCTCTAGATGTGTTACATGAAATAAGATACTGCAAACAATTTCGAGACTCGAAAGAGAAATAATACAGAATGCATTTTATTCCAGGCTTTTTCACACGTGCTTTGACTTATACATATTAAGGGTGCTCTGCCCGACACTTGCCGCTTCTTTGTCATATAAAAACATATGAAGTCACATGCATTTTTTATTCACAGATATATGCTCGTTTTTCAGTACCTTTTTTTTATCTCTTATTTGTAAAGGCCAGTGTTGCCTATTGCACGTTAAAGCTCTAAAATAAAGTTAAAAAATAAGCTAAATACAAAATGAATATAATAAAATATTTCGAATTTTTTAATCATCCACTAAAGCTACTATTGGTAGATCAGTAAGGCTGGGTTCTGAACCGAAAAGTGAGATAGAGTCTGGATACGCATTATAAGATGGACTCTGGATCTCACTTCGAGCCACTTTTACAAGACGGACTCTGGATATGTATTCTCAGAGGGTCCTGATGACATCATAGAATAATATTGCGCAATTATAAGAACCGAATTCATGTAAACAGCTTCAAGGTTATTTCTTATCTCAATGAAACATTTCGTGTAAATACTTTCAAGGTTATATTTTGCTTTGTCCTGGCAATTTCTACTGCGTCATATAGTTATGAGAAAAACAAGGATGATTTATTGCTTCCTTAGAGATAACATATTTATTTAATGCGCAAAAGATGCAGGTGTACAGATGAAATTTTGATATGGCTGGCTTTTTATGACATCCTGTTTTGTCTATATAAATTTGAGTTATTGGTTCCTTATAGATAATACTTTTAACTGAAAATTCCTATCTTCATTTATGTAGTGCGCATTTAACTTGTGAAGAACATTCTGCAGTCAAAAAAAACTTTTGGAACTTTAAGATAAAGTGGCTGATATACTATTAGAGAACGTTCTACAGTTGAAGTGGCTCATGTCCGTGCTAAGTTTCTAAAATATATTGATAACATCATCCTGAATTCCCACCTTACCAACATTGATACAAGAGACGTACTGGACCGGGGTGACAACCAATTTTACGAGAGGGCTACTGAGCCAAAAATCTATGTATTTAGATGCGGGAATACTGGACCACTAATACAAGAGGGATACTGAGCCACTTTTTACAAGAGGGCTACTGAGCCACTTTTCCGAAGGAGAAAGATGTATCTTTTGAATAGGAATGTGTTACACAAATCAATTTTGAAATAAGAATCTGTATTATCATCGCAGATGGTAATTATCGATCCGTTGAGAAATCCAATCACACATACTGTGAATAATGGAAATCTACAATGTCGATCAAAGTTAAATCCTCTAATACAGAAAAATTATTTCGTCATCACAGACTAGATGGAGATATAAATTAAAATTTGTATTAAATTCAATTTTTTCAGAAAAAAAAAGATCTTCTCCTTTCACTCCGCTGGGATACGAACACCAGATCAACTGATTTCCGGTCAGGTTCTCTAACCATTGAGCTACAGAGAGATAATAATAAGATTCTCTGATCTCTCTGTAGCTCAATGGTTAGAGCACCTGACTGGAAATTAGTTGATCTGGTGTTCGTATCCCACCGGAGTGGAAGGAGAAGATCTTTTTTTCTGAATAAATTGAATTTAATAAAAATTTTAATTTATATCTCCATCTAGTTTCAAAAACATTCTACATGTAGTTTGATAATAATAATCTGAGGATATATAATAATGCATAATTATTTAATATGTGTTCGGTTTATTGGAAGAACTTGCTCAATTGGCACTACTGAAAGATATTTAAGTTAAAGTATTTATTAAAAGAATAGTGAATGTTGATTACATTACAACAGAAACGGTGTTTTTCTTTTCAAACTAAAATTAATGAGATCATCTCATTGGTTTGAGCCTAAACGTATATGGTTTAAATAAAGGAGGATCAGTTTTTTAAGAGAGAGAGAGAGAGAGCTATGTACTAAAGTAAATTTAATTCTAAAAAATTATTTTGTAACATTTGCAAGATTTCAGAAGCCGTTGTGATTGAGTGACTCAAAAACAATCATAAATCCCACAGCATGCCACTGCGAATGAATCAAACCATATAAAAATGTTGCATGAATCTTGAAAAATACCAACAGATTCTTAAGAGATCTTATTACATACTTATGTTTACTTATGAATTATTATTACTTATGAATTATTATTACTTATGAATTATATGATGAACATAATTCGAAAGATCTTGTTGGAATTTATAAAATCAGCTACATATATATTATAATGGACTGTAAGAAACGTTAAAATCATCTTTCGCATCATAATCTGCTGAACAGATTCAATTTACTTTCATGAAACATTGAAATAAAGTATCATGAATGATAAAGTAACTTCAGCAATATTAAAATCTAAAGCATGAATACTGTGAATCGAACATTAAAAAATAATACAATGATCTAGTGATAACATGAACATCTACTTTCTAGAACTCTTAAATCAACATTTAGTGATATAGAAATTTAATTGAATAATACTAAAGATGTTGCATGAAGTACTGATCACGTATATTAAAATTTGCTATTATATAATTATAACAGCTGCAAAGCTTGTTTTTTTCTCAGAACACACATTTTTTTGTACAAACTGTAGTTGAAATAAATTCATTTAAAGGGACAAGGATTTCTGGTTTACAGAATAATGGATATACAGTTGATTCAACTGTTCCAACTTAGTAATAGACGAAACTTTCTTTTACGAAAACGGGAACCTTGGCGTTAGCAAAGATTATCATAGAGTGCACCACCATCGGATACGCTGCTTTTTCTTGCATTTGTAATCACGTATTCCGTATTGAATCTTAAGTCATCATAAATCAAGTGAGGAGGATGAGGAGGAGAAGGATACCATAAATATTACAATTAAGTCAAGTTGGCATCAATGATTATATGCTCTACATCGTCTGTTAGATGATTTTAAAGCTGTGTTGGGCTTCCTACACTTTCTTCTTGAAAAAAATTCGAGTGTATATGTGGCATTTGAATGTAAAATAAAGGAGCATATCACCTTCCAAGTAACAAAAAATTCAGGAAACTGTCGGTAATGCCTTGTTCCTGCATACTAGATATATCGCCACTCTCGGTGCTGCCCTCTGCGCTGGGTTTGATAAATCGCCATCCTCATATAATATTGACTTTATGTAAGTCTTAAATCAACATTTAGTAATGAAGAAATCTAATTTAATAATTATTATTATGTATTATAATAATAATAAGGCTTAGTTAAGTATCAATGATATTAAAATCTGTCTCTATATAACAAATGTAAATTATTATTTACTTATAACCAACATTTAATTATGGTTAAATAAATTCAGTTGTACAGATAAGGATTTCAGGTTAACAGAATCATGAACATACTGTTGATTTATCTATGTCAACTGAGTAAACGAAAACTTAGTTTAATTAACAAGGGGTCTTGGGTTAATAAAGATTATGATAGAGTTCACCACTATCGGGTACACTGCTCTTCTTCTAGTTAGTTGTAACCACGTTTCTCCTCTCATCATCCTCCTCCTCATCCTCATCACTCTCTATTCTTTTTCGTATCCTCCTCATCCTCATCCTCCTCATGCTCTAATCATTTTCGCCCTGCTACATATGTTTTAATAGTTTATTTGATTTGATTTAGGATAACTCAAGATTCAATACGGAAAATGTGATTACAAATACAAGAAAAGGCAGCGTATCCGATGGTGGTGCACTCTATGATAATCTTTGCTAACGCCAAGGTTCCCGGTTTCGTAAAAGAAAGTTTCGTCTATTACTAAGTTGGAACAGTTGAATCAAATGTATATCCATTATTCTGTTAACCAGAAATCCTGGTCCCCTTAAATGAATTTATTTTAACTACAGTTTGAACAAAAAAATGTGGGTTCTGAGAAAAAAACAAGATTTGCAGCTGTTATATATAATAGCAAATTTTAATATACGTGATCAGTATTTCATTCAACATCTTTAGTATTATTCAATTAAATTTCTATATCACTGAATGTTGATTTAAGAGTTCTAGAAAGTAGATGTTCAAGTTATCACAAGATCATTGTATTATTTTTTAATGTTCGATTCACAGTATTCATGCTTTAGATTTTAATATTGCTGAAGTTATTTTATCATTCATGATACTTTATTTCAATGTTTCATGTAAGTAAATTAAATCTGTTCAGCAGATACTAACCATACTAACGTAGCGCTAGTCGAGATCATACAAGAAAAGTAAGTATGTTCTCTCGGTGTATGATATAAGAAGCGCTGGGCAGTGTACCCTCAACCTAACATATGGCAAAAGAATGATTTTTAAACTTTGCGGTTCGACTAAGAAAGAGAACTTTTGCGAGCAGTAAGAGAAAAGTGATCTCTAAAGAACGAAAGCAGAGTCTAATGAAATGTATGCAGCTTGAGGCTGTTGTTGCATGAATGCTTCTGAAATCAAAACATCTAAACAAGTCTGGACGTTATCTCTCTAGTCCTCGCTCGCTACTCGATACCAGAATAAAGCGAGAAGAATCCCGAATATATGACCTACCATAAGGAATGCTTCAGACATTTTCTTACCTATATTATTCAATTGGCTTGAAATATTTTTTCATTCTAATTGTTTTATCTTCGTTTCTATCCTTGAGTTCTAGAACGTTCTACGTTATAATCGACACGTTTGAGATATAATTTTTTTGCAACGCAAAATGTAATGAGTCATTGAAAATAACCTTGAACTTTGTAGTATCTATGGATAACACAGTAGTGTCGAGCGCGAACGAGAGACCAAGCCTCGTTAGTCCTAGCGAACCCGTGTGATAAGGTGAACGTTCTTGTTCCGAAGTTAATTAATCGCCGGTGATAATAAAGGACATTCATTAAAGATCATTGAGTCTTTATTCTGATACACCTTCCCTTTTTAAGGATATTACAGTGGCGACGAGGATGGGATTTATGAATGTGAAATAGCCCCATTTTGGGAAATAAAATGGATTGGAATGTTGTGACCGAAGGGTTTCGAGAAAGGAAATTATCATGGATATATACTGTTCAAAAAGTTGACCTGATTGAAGTATGTAAGCATTATAATATTCAATTCAGTGATAAGGAAACGATTGATGAATTAAGAAAAAAAATCGCGGCAGTGATTAAAAAGTCAGATACAGGAAAGACAGTGGACGATGAAAACAAAGTGAAAATTAGTAGTGAATTTAAAATGTCGTTCGCAGGAACGATGATCGAACTTTTTGAAAAGGGATACAATTGGAACGCATTTGAAAAACAGTTAGGAGCTTTCATCGCATTAAATAATGTGGAAGATTCGAAGAAATTCGCGTTATTAATTACAAGATTATCATCCGCAGTGTTTGAAGAATTGTTGGCTGTGTGTGAAGATGTGGACCCATTAACATTGGACTTTGCGACATTGATATCCAAATTATCAACATTATACCAACATTATGCCAACAGCCATACCACGTTGAAAAAACCAGTTCACGTTAGATCACTGAAGTTAAGCAGTGTTGGGTGCGGTTAGTACTTGGATGGGTGACTGTTCGGGAATACTACTAATCGCGTGCTTGGCGTGTCGTGGGTGTGGTGAGCCCACGTTTGTAGTTATTTACTACAAGAAACTATCCACCTAGAAACACTACCCGAATCGGGTAGTGTAACGCCTACTCCGAAAGGGAAATGGCTTAATGGTATACATACATACATACATACGAGCCTAAAGGTAATGAACACCTTTCACGGTTCACATTTAGGGATCGAAAACAAAATGAATGCGAATCGATTAAAGATTATATGGTAGCTCTTCGAGGATTAGTTACAAAATGTAAATTTGGCGTTAACGAAACGAAAGGACAGTTGAAAGACCAATTGAGATCAGGCGTTAAATCTGAAACGATCCGTTATGAATTATTAAAAGCATCGGACAAACATTAGATGAATTACTGAAACTGGCCGAAACTGTGGAAATGGCTTTAGCAGAGACGAGTGATGATAAGAAGAATGTTATCCAAGAAAATAAACAAGTCGAGGATAACGGAAATAATGAGGCTTCTTCAGTCCACGCAATTTGGAATAACAATCAAGGCCAGCAACGAAAATATAACAATAATGGTAATAGTAGAGGAAAATGGAAGTACAATTATCAAAATCGGCGATCAAATTCTACACCTGATTCAAATAGAGGTTCTCATTCATCAGCAGCTGACACTCAAGAGATCAAGACTCAAATTGCAGATGCTGTGGAAAGAGAAATCACACAAAGGATCAATGTTATCTTCGTGAAAAATATTGCAGTGAGTGTGGTAAGAAAGGTCACATTTTTAGAGTATGCTAGAGAAATGAGAAAAATGAACGTAGAAGTCAAAAATTTGTAGAAAATGTTAAAAATGGCGAATCATCTGATGAAGAAGATCAGAGATTTGAAAATGATTTTTTTAGGATTGAAGCATTAGATTTAGAAATAAAACACCATGAAATATTATGTAATTACTCAGTGGAACCTATTTTTGAAAAAATACTTGTAAACGAAATTGAATTAGACATGGAAGTCGATACGGGAGCTGCAATAACAGCAATTTCTGAAAAAACTGTTTGATAAAAAATTCTCCAACGTTCCTTTAGAACCAATAAAAACACCATTGAGAGCATATGATAAACATAATATTAATGTGTTAGGTTATTTAAGCGTTGAGATTGTAAGAAAAAAAGTTCATTCAAGGCAAAAGCTATATGTAGTTCGAAATGGTGGACTTCCCATTATAGGCAGAGATTGGCTTCATGTTTTAGGAATTGGGCCACCCAAGTTTGATGATATTCCGGTAAACAGTAAGTCGATGCATAAATTAACTACCAACGTTGAAGAGGAAATTCAAGATTTGAAAAAAAAATTTCTCAAGTTTTTGATTCAAGTTTTGGTTCATTTAATAAAGGCGAACTGAATATAACACTAAAACCTGAGGCCAAACCAATATTTTTTCAGCCGAGAAGACTACCATTCTTGTTGAAAGATAAAGTCGAAAATGAAATAAAACGTTTAAATAACCTAGGTATACTAATTCCGATCGAGTTCAGTGAGTGGGCTACCCCAATTGTTCCTCTCATAAAATCAGACGGTTCAGTGCGTTTATGTGGCGATTATAAAGTTACTTTAAATAAAAACATAGAAGTTGATCGTTATCCCCTTCCACGAACGGAAGAATTACTGGAGACTATAGGGGGGGCTCAATATTTCACTAAACTCGATCTATCAGAAGCATATCAGCAAGTACCCTCATCAGAAGAATCACAAAAGCTGGTAGTAATAAGTAATTAATTAGGGTTATTTAAATATACAAGATTACCATACGGTGTTTCTACAGCTCCCGGGTCTTTTCAGCGTATCATGGAAACTTTGCTTTCAGACATACCGGGGGTCGTAGTATTTCTCAACGATATATGTATATCAGCTAAAGACAGCAAAACACACATGTATCGATTGCATCAAGTGTTAAAACGTTTGGAGGATGCAGATTTGAGATTAAAATTTAAAAAATGTAAATTTTTTCAAACAGAAGTAGAGTATGTAGGATATAAAATAAACAAACAGGGAATTCAGCCGATTACAGAAAAATTTAGGAGCGTTTTAAGGGCTCCTCCGCCAGAAAACATCACTCAGTTGCATAGTTTCCTAGGGGGAGTAAATCATTATGGTCGATTTATAAAAAATTTAGCGCATAAGCTCCGACCATTATTTAATTGTTTGGAAACAGATAAGTTCTATTGGCCGAAAGATTGTTCAGCAGCTTTTGAAAATATAAAAAAAGAATTGACTTCAAATAAAATCCTAGTTCAATTTGACCCTAAGAAGAAAATTGTCTTAACAACAGATGCGTCGCCTTATGGAATTAGTGCAATTTTGTCACATATAGACAAAAATAACTTAGATCGACCAGTTTGTTATGCTAGTCGTACGCTTACACCAGCAGAGAAAAATTATGCACACATGGACAAAGAAGGGTTAGCCGTTGTTTTTGGTGTGCGCAGATTTTACGAATATTTATACGGGCAGAAATTCTTTTTGCAGACAGACAATTCAGCATTATCACGTATTTTTCATCCAGAAAAATCCATCCCTGATGTTGCAGCAGCTCGGTTGCAGCGTTGGGCTATATTTTTGTCACCCTTTCAGTATACAATCAAACACATAAAAAGTCAAAATAATTGTGCAGATTGGTTGAGTCGTTTACCATTACCGGAAACAGATGATAATAGCAAAAAAAAGTCCACTATTAAATGAGATAAACGGGAATTACTTGAAAAACGTTAAAGAATTAGACATTGCGAGTATTGACTGGAAAGCAGTACAAAAAGAAACACAAAATGTCAGTTTACTAAATAAGGTTATCAGATTTTGTCTCAATGGTTGGCCAGAAAAACAACCCGATGGTGAGTTTTCAACATCGTATTGGACGAAAAAAGATGCCCTAACCGTTGACAATAAATGCCTTTTTTGGGGCCATAGGATAGTAATACCAGAAAAACTTAGACCTTTGATTCTTCACGAGTTGCATTCCAGCCATTTTGGGGGAGTCGAATGAAATCATTAGCAAGATCTTTTGTTTGGTGGCCAAATATTGATGTCGATATTGAGAAATTAGTCAAGGCGTGCGAATCTTGTTTACAAACCAGAAAAGCTCCTCCGAAAATTCGATTAAAACCTTGGCAATGGCCAATTACTCCTTGGCATAGAATACACGCAGATTTCTTGGGTCCCTTTTTAGGAAAAATAATTTTACTCATGATCGATAGTCATACTAAATGGTCTGAGGCATTCATTGTACCAAATATGGAAGAAAATACAACTATCGAAAAATGTAAAGAAGTTTTTTCTCGGTTTGGCTATCCTGTTCATTTAGTTACGAATAATGTTTCGACATTTATGGGAGAAGCTTTTCGAAATTTTATTAAAGTAAATGGTATACGACACAGCACGACCCCCTCTGGGTACCCTGCAACCAATGGAGCAGCAGAAAATTTAGTAGGTACAGTTAAAAGAAAATTAACTTGTTTAATAAAAGATAATTATTCAATGAATGAAGCTTTAAGACAGTTCTTGATGGACTATCGGAGAACCCCACATGCTGCAACCGGGAAAACTCATGCATTTTTAATGTTGGGAAAAGAATTGAGGACAAGTTTAAATTTACCACGTCCCCCTGCATTGCAAGATCGAATTTCACAGCACCAAGAAAGACAGATACATAACCACCGTGGAGATCGTAATATTCAGTTCAATTTAAAAGATATAGTTATGGTTCGTGATAAAAAAGGGGGGAAGGAAATATGGATTCCAGGTGCGGTTATTAAAGAATTAGTCCCGGGAGTTACGTATCAAGTGAGAATAATTGCGAACGGTAGATTAATGGAACGTCATGTAAATCAAATGAACGAGCGTGGCTCAAATGAGAAAAACATCCCTGCCAGTAGAGAGGAAAGTGCGGATAAAGAGGATGATGTTAGAGAGTTAAGGAGATCAGAAAGACTAAAGGGAAATCTAAGATGTAAATATAAGTTGGCGTAAACTTTTGTAAAAGTAGTCTCGTAAACATTACGGGATGAAAGATTCGAAAGAAAATAAGATGTGTTAAATTTAGTTGGTCAAAGTATAAGAGAGGGAGAGTGTAGTATCTATGGATAGCACAGTAGTGTCGAGCGCGAACGAGAGACCAAGTCTCGTCAGTCCTAGCGAACCCGTGTGATAAGGTGAACGTTCTTGTCCGGAGTTAATTAATCGCCGGTGATAATAAAGGACATTCATTAAAGGTCATTGAGTCTTTATTCTGGTACATCTTCGCTTTTCAAGGATATTATATACAGGGTGTTTTTTTTAACTTGAGACAACGAAATATCTCAAAAAATACGCATCCTACGGAAAAAATGTCTGGAATAAAAACTGTTTATTTTCGAGGGGGAAAAAAGATTTGTTAAAATTCACCCCACCCTCACCCCCACGGGAGGCAGGGGTGGGGGTAACTTTGTCATTTCAAACGGCAACCCCAATTTTTTATCACAGATTCAGATTCTCCTTTACGAAATACGTAAGTTTTATTCGGAAAATTTGTTTCGATTCGCAATAGATGGCGCTGCAATTGCGAAAAATGAAATTGTTGACACTACTTTTAGCTCTACCCAGGAATAACGACGCGGACGTAGTAATTGTCTATTCCCTTCGGGGTGCTTAATTTCGGTGAGTCCCCTTGCCTCTCACCATCCATCGGGGTGCTTGAACTTTTGGCAACGGGAATGTAAAAGTGATAAAACTGTCGAAAACCATTCCCGAATGCAGTTGGTTGACGACAGTCGATTTTGGATGTAGACATTACATATCATCGAGTCTCCACTGTCTACAATCCTCAACGTCATTCCGGCCGAGCGATAACCGCGTCTGTCCGTGCTTAACGTTTATTCATTAGGAAGGTTGATTGTGTTCATTTGATTTGGGTGTGTTGGTTGCTTTCGTTTGGGTTATTGTTGTTAGTCACGTTCGTTTGAGTTGGTTTGGGTGTCGTTGTATTTCCTCATTACCTTACTTCATTACTTTTACAATGGAAATTCTATCTCAGCAACAGAAGATTGAAATGATTCTCATTTATGGAGAAAGTGGCAAGAATATCAATGATGCTCTCACGCTTTATTTTTACCGGGTTGTCCGAAACTTCATCACTGACGGAAGTGTACAACCGAAAAAAAGGAAGCGTCAAGTAACAGTTACTGGAGTTGATAATGAAATTGCAATTTTAGCTGCAGTCACTCATGACCCTCATGTTAGTACTCGACAACTAAGCCGCGATTCCGGAATGTCTCTATCCAGTATTTGGAAGGTATTAAAACGTAATAATTATCATCCGTATCATATTTCACTGCATCAAGAACTTAATGGAAATGATTTTCAGAACCGAGTGACATTTTGTCAATGGGCGGTTCAGCAGATACAAGGAAACCCGAATTTCTTTTTTCTAGTACTCTTCACAGACGAGTCGTCTTTCACAAACCATGGTAACGTTAATCGGCACAACATGCATTATTGGAGTGTAGAAAATCCACATTGGTTGCGTGAAGTTGAGCATCAGCGTCCATGGTCCGTGAACGTTTGGTGTGGAATAATTGGAGATCAACTTATCGGTCCGTATTTTATTGATGGAAATTTGAACGGTGAAAAATATCGTGACTTTTTAGAAAATCAACTTCCAATATTGCTGGAAGACCTAAGCTTGGAAGTGCGGCACAACATGTGGTTTCAACATGACAGTTGTCCAGCACATTATGCGGCAATCGCAAGGGAAGTACTCAATCGCGAATTCAATGGACGATGGATCGGTAGAGGAGGTCCAGTAAATTGACCTGCCAGATCGCCAGATCTTACGGCGCCGGATTTTTATTTGTGGGGTTATCTAAAGAATCGCGTGTATCAAGAAGTGCCCACAACTCGTGATAGCATGATCGAGCGAATCAGGTCTGCTTGTGCACAAATATCACCAGACACAATTCGCAGTTGTGTGGAATCTTTCAAAGCTCGGATTAACAAGTGCATCGAAGTGCGAGGACACCATTTTGAGCACTTATTGTAAAATAATTAATCGAAATCAAGCATCCCTGTGGTGAGAGGCAAGGGCACTCACCGAAATCAAGCACCCCGATGGATGGTGAGAGGCAAGGGGACTCACCGAAATTAAGCACCCCGAAGGGAATAGACAACTACTACGTCCGCGTCGTTATTCCTGGGTAGAGCTAAAAGTAGTGTCAACAATTTCGTTTTTCGCAATTGCAGCGCCATCTATCGCGAATCGAAACAAATTTTCCGAATAAAACTTACGTATTTCGTAAAGGAGAATCTGAATCTGTGATAAAAAATTGGAGTTGCCATTTGAAATTACAAAGTTACCCCCACCCCTGCCTCCTGTGGGGGTGGGGGTGGGGTAAATTTTAACAAATATTTTTTCCCCCTCGAAAATAAAAAGTTTTTATTCCACACATTTTTTCCGTAGGATGCATATTTTTTTAGATATTTCGTTGTCTCAAGTTAAAAAAAACACCCGGTATATATATATTTTTTTTTGTTAAGGATATAATATATTTTAAGGTTTACCAAAATTCACGAATTATTTGCGCACTAAATAAAGACAGGAATTTTTATTATATATTTATCAGTCAGGAAGCAATGAATCATCCTTGTTTTTCTTGCAATAACTATATGACGCAATAAAAATTGTTAGGACAAAGCAAAATATAACGTTGACAGTATTTACGCGAAAAATGCTTGAGATAAGAAATAACCTTGAACCTGTTGTTACATGAATTTTAGCTGGCACAATTGCGCAATATTACTGTGACGTTATCAAGGAATGTTCTAGAACGATCTCAATGTCAACCTCACACAGAAACACGCACCCAGGCTTACCTCACACAGACACGCACTAATACTAATTGATCCAGAACCGGCCTCACTTACACGGTTAGGAGTCTTCCATCTGTGCACGTTAACCATTGCTAGGGTACCATCTGTGCACGTCGACATTTCGACGTGCACAGTTGGGAGTGTCCCATCTGTTCATGCCAAATGTTAGACGTGCACAGATGGCCCGGTGTAGAGTTGTGCCTGTGGCTAATAATGTGCAAAGTTGTACCAGCGGCCACCGACGTGCAGAGATGGGATCGTGCACAGTTGCTCTGTGAACAGTTGTCTGTCACCCTGGGGTAGACCGTAGTCCTAGTGATGGAAATTTAGAGAATAAGCTACACATTTGGTATTTAGCTTAGAAAATTGAATTCTTGAAAATTACTTGAAACTTGCCAAAAATATCTTGAAATTTACCGCAAATTTCTGTGAAGTTAACAGAAAAAAAATTGAAAATTATTGCAAAGTTCCTGGAAATTTATGGTAATTAAAATCAATCGATTAATATTCATATGAAGCTACAAATATTTATTAAATTTGGAGTAAAGCTTTCTTTATTAACTATTACCCTGGTCGACACTAAGAACATCTAATTATAGTATATTACCAGACTCGGTTTTTACTTCAAAAATGGGTGTAACTTCATATTCATAGAATCTCAAACAATTATACTGTAATTTTATAGGTTATGATCACCACCATTTTTGTTCTGAAAAGGACTACCGAAGTGTAATCGAAACGTCAAACGTTAAATTATGATTTGAGGGAACTCTCAATCAAATAAAAATCTTTGACCAGTAGTCAGCAAAACTTACATCATTTTATTAACTACTACCCTGGTCGACACTAAGAACATATAATTATATTGTAAAGCTTTCTCGTTGATCAAGTCGATGATCATCTACCACAAACTGGAACGTCTCAGCAGATGTACCCTTTGTTCATTAGCAGGCCAAAATTATGAAATTAAAAATATATCTAATTTTGCAATGTGTGATTTGAAAATAAAATATTTGGAATCTACAAGTCTTTACCATTCCGCGTATAAGTAATTTGTCTGACAATGTTTTAAATTTGGCAGGCAATAAATTGAGACACGGAGAATGTCAACTAGGTATAAAGCCCAAAAAGAAATTATACATGAGAAACAAATAACGTTTTCTATTGTGATAGGATTCAAAATAGAAAATTCTGAAAAGGTTAAAAATATTTTTTTATTTTTTCTATTTTTAGAGTATAGTAGAGGAAAATGAAATGGGCTCTACCTAGTTGTCATTCTAAATTATTTGAAAGTGAATTTTTTCATGTTTAAATTCATGAAAAAATTCAAAAACTTTGAAAATGATACGAGAATCGATCGATAGTGTACTTAATCTCGGTTTGCCAGTGGGATACTCTAATATCTTCTCTTCTTATTCGATCGAGAATTTTTAAGGAAATGATCGATCGTAACGAGATTCTCGTTTTTTTGCCAGCTACTTTAACAAACAAAAATTTCATCCATCAAATTCGAACACAAAAAACTGAGTTTTAGTCTTTTTAATACACTTTATATCAATAATTCCATTATTATAAGACTATTCAAAACACCTATGTAATTTAAATTTATTACATTCTTGTCCTATAATGATAAGGTATGAGGTTTGTGTAAAATTTGACCCCCCCCCCCGGCCCCCGTTTTTATCAAATGTCCACGTTTTGAGACCCCCTGAATCCTAAAAACAGGTTTTTACGAGTACATCTGTCTGTCTGTTTGTAGATTTTTAGTCTGTTAGCACGATAACTTTCGAAAGAATTGAGATATTGGATTGACCTTTGGTATACTCTTCAAGTGTCATAAACTAAAGGTCAAGTTCGTTAGCCAGGCATTTTGGATACAAATTTAAAAAGTGGAAGCATTTTCGAAATTTTGGAGACCACTTTTTTCAAGATTTGAAAATTCTATGTGCGGTTATTCGTAGCAAACGAAAATGAACATTTTAAGCCAAACAACGTACGATATAAAAAAATTCCTTTTGAGAGCCCTACAAGATTATCATAAAAACTTTTTAAATTTCCTCAAAGAATCGAAAACTCAAATTTTGATCGCACAAAAAAATAATTAAAAATGAAAAATTCCATTTTGCGGTCAAACTATGCAAGATACGACAAAAAATGACAAGAAAAAAATGGGCTCTCAAACAAGATCTATAAATGTATTATTGATCACTTTTCGATAGGACGAGTAGTTTTTGTTT
This sequence comes from Andricus quercusramuli, assembly GCA_932178445.1. NCBI lineage: Eukaryota > Metazoa > Arthropoda > Insecta > Hymenoptera > Cynipidae > Andricus > Andricus quercusramuli. Next base: position 207,994 of record CAKNXH010002432.1, read on the forward strand.
TATTCGTAAAAACAACATTACGAATAAAAAAATTAAATTTTTGTACAAACGATACAAGCTACGAAAAAACAATTTGACAAAAGTTGTTTGCCCAAAAAGGAGCTACACATTTTTTTATCGTTATTTGATAGGATGCGTAGTTTTTGTTTTAATCCTGAAAAATAAACGTAAAAATTAAGAAATTAAATTTTTGGATAAACGACGCAAGGTACGAAAAAAATTAATGGGCAAAAGTTGTAAATCAAAAAGGGATCTATAAATTCGTTATCAATAATGTGTTGATGAAAGCGTAATTTTAGTTTTAATCGTAAATAATACAAATGAAAAATTAAATTTTTGAAGAACGACACAAGGAACGAAAAAAGTGAAAAGACAAAAGTTCTTCAAAAAAGAAACCAAGAAAGATCTACAAATTTGTTAAAAGCTTTTGTTATAAAAATCCATTGAAAATACCAAAATTAACTCTGTGGAAAAACGACACAAGCTACAATAACATTTTATTTAACAAAATTTTGCGGGAAATTATATCTAAAAATTGTCTTAGAACCAAATTACACTAGAATGCGTATTTCTAGTTCGAATCGTAAAAAATAACATTGAAACTAAACCAATTAAATTTATGGAAAAATGACACAAGTCGCAATAAAATGTTTGATAACAAATTTTTTTTTCATAGAATGCGCCCTTTTTTTAATTATAAAAACAAGACAATGAAAATACGTATGTCTCAATACCCATGCATATTATAAATTGTAATATGTAGTATAAATTTATTCAAATGATAGATTTTTCAGGGTAGCTGAGAATAAAAATCAGTGCAAAATAAGGAGCAAATATCAAAGTGATGATGAAAAACAAAAAACGTATATTACCGCAATAGGAAATTACAGACTTGGGCCGATGCTTACAGCTTGCACGATCGTGCGCCATGAACAATATTCCAACACTTGGCTAGCCAATCCTGGCGTAGTGCGGATATTGACACTGGATCTGCACTGTGCCTAGTATAAGTTCCAATATCGGCAGACCAGTATTGACCCAGTACGGATTCTGTGCAGTAATCACAAAGGAATAGTAAGGAGTAGTATCCCTGTAAGTGGGGAGTGGGACGAACGACGTCCAATAATTGGTTAATGCTAGCTACGAATGAAAACTCGTATGCTGCCCCGTTCACATGCGCACTGGCGGTTGCCATGCCAACGATGTCAACACGCGTTTGAAGTTTCGAACTTGTGTATTGAACGAAAATAAACAAACGAACAAAACCTACTTGTGCATCGAGATGTCAAAAGGTAACATATTGAGTGGGTATAACATGTGACTGCGAAAACAGCTCTGCGCATGTGCACGGGGGAGCATACGAGTTTTCATTCGTAGCTAGCATTAACGAATTATTGGACGTCACTTGTCCCACCTCTGCTCACCAAACACATAGGGTGATACCACTCCTTACTATTCCTTCGTGGCAGTAATAAACAAAAATCAGCCCTGGGTCTACGGGCTAATGCCAACTTCAAGCCCAATGGTGACACGACAATGGCACAGTCTAGGGCACAGAACTGACTGTAACAAATAGTAAACCACTGTCTGATGATCTTCTGCCGGACCTGGGCGGGGTAATGGCACGATACTAAAATAGCGCAGACTATAAGAAATGGCCAAATATTGTTTCGCGTTTTTGTCCCGGGCCTGGGCGGAGTAATGGCGCGATATGGTGTCGTACAAATTTTAACAAAAGGCGAACTGTTGTCCGATGTTTTTTGACGGATCTCGGCAAAGTAATGGCATGACACTGGTGTCGCAAAAATGTTAACATATGGCGAACTGGTGTCCCATGTCTTTCTGCTGGATCTTGGCGGAGTACTGGCATGTTACTGGCGTAGAACAGACTATAAGAAACGGCATAAATAATAAATTGCGGACCTCACTTTTCAGTTCGTAAAAAGAAGAGATTTAGCCTTGCTTCATAGGCATTGAAAAGGGCTGAAATCATGCATGTATCTTAAAAAATAATTAAAATAACACCAATTGTTGAAGAATAGGTGTTATTTTCAATGTGTGGAATGTTTTATGTATTTTGGATATGAACGTTTTTGTCATTTAGAATGTTTACGTCTCCAAAATGAAAATGCCGTTGATTTCCTTCTCTAAAAATTAAAATATGTATGAGTATGAATTCAGTTTATCCATTTACAAATTAAACTTACTTAAATTTAAAAAAATGTTGTTCAATCCGATAAAATGCCTCATCATGTCTGAAAGCAAAGCTGGAAATCGCGAAGGTCGCTAATCCAGTGGCAATACTGGTAGTCTGTACTGAACATCATTATTATTTCTGCCTCATGCCAGTACATCACCAATACTGGTGCCCAGTACTCCTCCGGCTTCTTTGACAGTACTCATTTGCCGTACTGCGTTAATACTTACTTCCAGTACTTCACTAGTACTTATACCCACGGCTGCCCCATTACTAAATCACAGTACTTATAGTTATTACTGCGCCAATACTGATGCCCAGTACAGTATTTTAGTACAGCGCCAAAGTTGACAATCAGTACTAAATAGCGTTATCATCCCAAGACTACGCTACATCGACGCCAGTATTGGCTACCAGCACCACGCCAATGCTGTTGAACTCTGGCCATTACTGACCCAATGCTGCGCCAGTTGTAAATTTCCCATTGGTATCTGGCAATATCTGAATAAGCAGTACCAGCCCCAGGTATACAGAAATAAATATAATATATACATTCGATATCATAGTGTTAATCGCGAGGTTGATCATAATCTAGAAAAGTTCACATGTTGGACAAAATCAAGTGTGAAGCACGAGATACTTGATGAGAATGTGTTCGTTAAAGCCGAAGGAGCTTCAACAATAGAGAATTCACAATCACCAAATTACAGTTGTCGGTGCTTTGATCTTAAGTTTTAAAAGGTCTGTGCAGAAATGTGAGGAAAATACAAAGACCGAGCTTATCTTATATATTTATCTTACATATATTATTTGCATATATGCATAAAAATACTTTTTTGCAATAATTAACTTGAAACTTTGGACTGTACCTTTAAATTTAAAGGAACTTTTACGAGATGTCCAATCATTTAAACACAATAAAAAATCTCTCGCCATCCGAGATAAATAGTGGACAATTTTCTTCTGTCATGCCAGTATCCTCGGTAACTAGTACTGTCAGGAAAGTTTCCTGACTTTGCATCATCAGTTGCAAAAAGAGAAGTTGGATCAATGGCATCATCCTCGCATGCAATGCAATCTTCTGCGCATGTTTGAGATTGTCTTGCTTCTTCTTCCCGGTATTGGCCCGGCGATTGACCACTTGGCCATTTCCTTACCCTAAGATGTAAAATAGAACTTTTCTTCTTTATAATTATTAAAAAGATGGGATCAAGTATTAGCAGTCTGGAATCAAGTATTAGCACTGCACAATAGACCCAATTTGTCTTGCTATGATGCTTCATTAGCTTCTCATAGGCAGATTGAAGGGCCCTTTGAACACTGATGTAAGTCCAATTTGAACTGCGCCCAGGGCTGTTTAACTTCGATGACTAAACAAGAAGATCAAAGAATTCCGCATGTCCAATCAAACACACAAAACACGTGAATGGATTATATTTGAATAAATTATGAGATTATCTTTAGTTCTTGAAACCAGAAAGAAAGAACTGGAGATTTAAAAATGCAGAATAATAATTTGAAATCGAACTGATTCTATATATTTATCATCCTAACTAACAAGGAAGGTACTCCAGGTGTCCCTCGCCGATTTGATTCTCCCTGATATATGTTGTAGTACTCGAAAAACTAAGCGACACGTATTTTTTTTTATCTGCGGAAAAACACTTTAAGGGGGTGAAACAACCCCTCAAAGATAGGGTTCGCAAGTGTCGATTGTATAGTTTTGTGTATAAAAACAAAATTGATTTCGACCAAACCTACTGGAAAAGTTTCCTAGTGATGAGAGATGAATAACGTAATTTTCTCAACAAAAAAAAAAAAAACTTAAGGGGGTGAACCACCCCTAAATATTTTTAAAGTTGTGCTGAAAATGGCTAAATTCACAGGAAAAAAGTTGAAAAAAATATATTATGCACTTGAGACCAAAATAAAGTTGACGTGTTTCGCCAAAAAATTTTTTTTTCAAATAAATGGGGGTAGCTACCCCTAAAAACTTTTTACTTTGTGTCTATGATAATAAATATTTTCCATACACAAAAAAATTGGGAAATTAATTTTATAACGAAGAAAGTAAAATAGAGTCTATCCAACATGAATAAAAAAATTATGCAGGGGTGAACCACCCCTACATATTTTCAAAGTTGAGCTGGAAATTGCTAAATCCACAGGAAAAAATTTGAAAAAAATATATTTTGCACTTGAGATGAAAATAAAGTTGACGTGTTTCGCAGAAAAAACGTTGTAAAAAATTAATGGGGGTAGCTACCCCTAGAAACTTTTTATTTTGTGTCTATGATAATATATACTTTTCATACACACAAAAAATTGGGAAATTATTTTTATAACGAAGGAAGTGAAAAAGAGCCCATCCAACATGAATAAAAATATTATGCGGGGGTAAACCACCCCTACGTATTTTTAAAAATGTGCTGAAAATTGCTAAATTCATAGGAGAAAATGAAAAAATACATATATTTTGCACTTGGGACAAAAATAAAGTTGACGTGTTTCGCAGAAAAAACTTTGTGAAAAAATTAATGGGGGTAGCTACCCCTAGACACTTTTTATTTTATGTCTATGATAATATATACTTTTCATACACACAGAAAATTGGGAAATTATTTTTATAACGAAGGAAGTGAAATAGAGCCCATCCAACATGAATAAAAAAATTACGCGGGGGTAAACCACTTCTAGATATTTCTAAAAATGTGCCGAAAATTGCTAAATTCATAGGAG